>OY720181.1:14319501-14919501 GCA_963082885.1 Parascotia fuliginaria | reverse complement strand
GAACAATTTTGATAATCATTACATTAGTGAAATTGAATAAGTTTCTGTTATTTATTTGTGAAAGTTTTCGTCGTCAATAACAGTCAATTAACAGTTATAAAGTTATGTATAATAGAAATTGATTACCATGTTGATAACTCGATAAGTCGATTTAAACTCGACCGGTTGCTGAGTTGTAACTAGGTTAGAATGAAGCCGCTCAAAAAAAGCTTGTAGCGATGTTGTAATGTGATGCACTCGAAGCCGGAAACAGAGCGATAAAGTAGTGATATTTTAAAGTTTTTAATTTGATAGTAGGTGTCATCTGTCTGCGGGGTACAAGCACTCGAGCAGCTAGAGCCACAGGCGGCCGGTCGAGGCGCAGGCGCGCGACTAAAATTATGTAGTCTGTGGCGACTGACAAGGCCCGGGAAGAGCGCGCTACTGCCTCTGCTTTCGCGCTATGAGCTTGCTATTTGCATGAGCGGGCCGGAGAGCTTGTGGGTGGCATTGTGGCAGCCAAGCGCTGCTTCGAAGTCACGCACGCTATTCGAAATATAACTTGCCAAAATAAATAATTAAAGATATTTAATAAATATTTTAAGTGTATAAGTAGAGTATATAATATTATATTACACTTAATAATCAATATATATACATAAGAATGTAAATAAATAAAATACACATCAACTAATTATTTTTGTGTATCAGAACGCTCCTTGTAGTTGTCTTAATGTCAAATGTCAATCCACTTCAATTGTCAAGTGAAAAGTTAAAGACAAGATACGCAGCTATACACAGTTTTATTAATGTTTTTAATAACAGCCATAGTTTTAATTTGTACATACATATGTATGTCTTCATCATGACTTACTAAGTATATCTTTGGTTCTTTAAGCGTTTTTCTTCGTCGTATGCCAGTTCAAATTAAACTTAGGTAATTCAGAACAATATTCATCAATATACCGGAGTAATGTATTGTTTAATGTTAAAAAATATTTAGTTGATGTACATTAAAAATATTTTATCTATCAATCCACAATCACGACTTACTGGTTAACCTTAGGTTAAAGGTATCATGAAGTAAGCCGTAGATAATAGGAAATAATTATGTTTGTTTGGATACACTTAGAAAAAAGGTGATATTATTAAAAGCTCATTTATTACGTACAATGTATTAAAAAAATACTCAATTACATGATTTTTCAAACTATAAGCTAAACACTTAAAACCATTAGAAAACTTGGTAGAAAAGTATTCAAAACAATCTATCGCAATAAAGTCATCTAAGGCTGTTAAGAAAAGTACAAAAGTTTTCGAGTCACCTATACAAAAATATTAATTATAATAACAATTATTAGAAAAATCTTAAGGAAGAACAGAGTCTGCCGGCCGCAACTACGTTTTGTAACCAGTTACCTAAGAAGAAATTGGTGTCTCGGCATGTAACCAGTTACAAAAAAGACTTAAATAAGCTCCTATGTCTATACCTACTGCCGCACTAAGAGAAAAAGAAGTAACTAGACAAAATACACAGAAGCCTTTAGACTTATTTTTCTGCAATACGCCGCGTGTAGTTACGTTGTTCTTTCTTAGCAAGGCAGTTTATGCACGTCACTTGAGATTCATATCAATCATGGAGTATTTAAGCACATGTTGCATTTAATATTTCTATAAGTATATTATTAAGAAATAGGTTTATTAATTAAACTTGTACTATTCTGTATACCTCAGTACATTTAACAATTCAATAAGCCACCTAAAATTTAAATTTATATTTCTTTGTTACAGTTTTTCTTTTTTTTTTGGCCGCGTGTTGCATACAAAACGGAAGTTTTGTACGGAATGTAGCAAAAATTACACAACGAAAAATAATTTCCGTCTTGAAATTTTTGATACATCGAGATTGCGAAACGCAACTAAAAAAATTACGCTCGTCTGGCTTAACCCTTATTTTATCCAACGTACAACTATGTAGTACTGTAGACAAACGTAACGAATCGTCAGATTCTTTTCGAAATCGTCGCAAACATTAATTACCGGAAAATATTCAACAATATACATTTACAAAGAAAACAGATTTTTAATGCGCATGGTCACCATAAACAGTAAGAAGTCGTTCAAAATCAAAGGTCCTGGCTGTCACAGGACAGTTTCTGCTCTTTCTCTTAGAGCAGTACCATCGTCTCCATCGAAAGTGAACGTCTGCAGGCTGCGCGGTCCAATACGTATAGTTACCAATGCGTAACATGTATTTACCTCTCCCCGTTGGTACAAAGTCATAATCTAAAAACAGAATAAATATTAAAATTGATAAAAAAGAAAAGTAAAATTTTATTAATAACTTGTGTTTTGCATCCGATTATGATTAAAAGAAAACAGAAACAGAAAAATCATTTACTGTGCACAAATAAAACGGCGTAAAGATAAAAGAGATAAATAATAACTTAAAGTCGTTGTTTTTTTTCTGTTTGTTTTTCCGTTAACTTCTTCTAAACATCGCAACAGCTTTTGATATGGTACTATAATTAAGAGAATTTATTCCAGAAGGTATGTACAACATACTTTATGGCACACTAGTTCTAAGCCTGAGCCATTAGTCTATTACTTGACCGAAACAATTTTTACACAGAGGTTCTGAACATTGCAAACATATAGGTATTTTACAAGATATGCAAAAGTATCGCGTTTTCCTATTCACTTTCTGTTGAACACACAAAATACATCTCTTGCGTAAATCATTTGGGGTTGCGTCTGGAATTGCGCTTAATACTTTCTTTAATTTTATTTTGCTTTCAATCTTTGTAGAACGTTTAGTTTTCTTTTCTTTCTTTATCTTTTTAGTGCCTAAAAATACAACATGTCATTTACTTAAGATTAATAAATCATTAATGGCTGGGCGGCTGACGAAATCAAACTTCAAAAAGAAATGCTAATATTTTAATTATAGAAATGGCTTAAGTACGGCAAATCATAAATACGTACATCAAATAATATAAACTGTAAATTTACTTACATTTTATATTGAAATAATAAGGCACATTCAAATGCCATACTGATACAGGTGCACGTAAAGGTAGACGAAACATGGTATTCTCCTTAAACTTTGTGCCCTACCATGGTAGGCCAAACTGTGGTTGCTTTAGTCGGTATACTGGCATACCTAGGAGAGTCTGACATAACCAAATTGAGGCGAGGTGTATGCTTCAAAAAGTATGAATGTTGATTTAAAATTTATTGAGCTTCTAACAACAACATAATTTTAGAACTTAGCATACTATAACTAATTATATGTAAATAAATAGGTAACAAATGGAAGTAATTTGGGAGGATAACGATCAATGAAATTTGGCACAATTTTTATAATAAAAACTAATAAAATCTTTGGGTAGTCTTACAAACAAACAGGAACATTAGGATTTACAATCAATATAAAATCTTTTATTAAAGAAGTTAAAAAATATCTATTTATAATTGAACATTGTAAGAATTAATCTCTTATCTGATAAAAAGTTGAATTAATACTTATATACTTTTACTTACAGTGGCTTTCTATATACAAACATTAATCCAAGATTCATAAAAAGCCCGATATTTCGTTCGGCGCTTAAGCGCTGTTAATAATACATTTGAACACCTTGCATGGTTTTAAACGATTCAACGAAGTACTCAAATCTGACAAAAAACAAGCAGTCCAACTTGTCGAAGCAAAACCGTGATCAAGATTGAGTATCTAAATAAACCTAGATTTTACTTTAAATTGCCTATTCCTTAATGATGATGTACTCCAAAAACAGCAGTGACTTTTCCGTCAATAGTTTTTAAACTGGCTCTGCACTTTTCGACTTTTCTTTTAGAACAGTACCATCTTCTTACAGTTCGGTTAGCCCTCATAGTTCTCTTGTAAGAATTACACCAATAGCTGTAGGAACCAAAATGTAGGGTAAAGTTACCCTTCTTGGTTGGTAGAAGTACCGCATCTGTAATGTGTGTTGTTTTATTAATATGCACAAGCTTAACTTATTCTATAGGGTGTCATACCCCAAAAGACAAAACGGCACCACTATACCACTTATACGTCTTGTTGTACGTCTCTCTGCCTTTCTGTCAAGACCTTTTTCTCAGTAACGTGAGCATGTCAACGCAATCAAAAAATATATGGCCGTTCATGTTATTTATATTGACTACAAGTGCTCGCACATACTAGCGTTATCTACGATACCCACTTGAGACAAATATTTGTGATTTTTAGGCATACAATGGGTATGCTTATCACTAAATTTTTTCTCATTTTTTGTTGTCATGCAAACTACTTTTTTTTATCTGATCGCATTGTCATTTTCAGGGAAGTAGAAATACGAAGGCAACATAATAGCCATTTTATTTTAAATTCAACATTTCAGTAAAAAGATACAAAACGAATATTTTTGTTTAACTTTCTATTTCTTTTATTTCCTTATTAGTACCCTATTATTTTTTCTTCAACTTGGTCCACTTGAACTTCTTGTATCTTCCTTTCATTTGTTTTCTTCTGCGTATATCGATTTGAATTTTCTCTCCAACGCTTTCTTTGGGCTCTTTGCTCTCGCGGAGACAATTGTTTGATGCTTTTTACCTTTTGCTCCATTTTTCTTCTCAGGTAAGCCTCTTTCTTTTTAGCCTTTTCTGCGGCATATTTTTCAGGATCATTTTTTATTTCTTTATATTTTTCTCGCCTTGCAATCCTTCGCCGTTCTAATTCAGATTCATTTTTATTTCTATTTTCTTTCGCCATTTTGTTCTCTAAAATCATTATTATACTTAGTTTAAAACCACAAACAAAAGCAATAATTTGAGTATTAATGTAATTCTTACATTATGTGATGAAAGGACACTAAAGAGTCGCCTATGATCATTCAGGTAGTATTATCCAGGTGATCAAAATGGAATAGACCGTGTTGACTTCGTGCGCGCACGTGATCTACGCATCTCATAATCGTACCTTTTTTGTTTCGCAATTTGTACACAACTTTATAGGGTCTCGTGGTCCTACTAGTAGGACATAGTAGGACAGATAGAAATAGGTATCCTTTGTGGTCCTACTAGAAGAACAAATAAGTAGGACCACGATAAAACGGTGATTATTTTAAATTAAACAGTAATAAATTTATATAAACCCTTATTTGTTTAAAGTAAAGGGAGCTTTTATTAGTACCAAGAACGTTTATTACACCTTACATTAATCTATAATTTACAAAATCAACTCTTATTCAGCATTGTTAATCTGTAGCTAAAATAAAAAATACAACAATTTCCTTGGGTGATTTCTTTTAAAACACATAGTTTCTTTATAAAGTCTAGTTTTATTTTTGACAGCAGACTTATACTTTTCTGCATAATTAATTTATTGGTGCAATGTAAAGCAAAAACTTCTTCTTTTGCAGAGAACATAACTTCAATTTGTTATAAGACCACATTCGAGCATTACCCTAGGTAAAGATTTGCTTTAGCTACCACGATTGGCGCAGTGATCGCAATAAGATAACAATAGCTGTTACATGGTATTATTCCTTTAGTGACTCCCATTATTTATGTGCTAAAACGAACATAATTCCCTTTATGAATTATAAAGAAAGGTTTTCCATGAGTATGCTGTCCTTTAGTTTCAACGATACACTTCGTTTCATCGTGTAAAGCTACCTCAGCGCGGCACTTCTTGTGAACGTAAGAAGTGCATCTCCACATTGTAACTTTCTTTGACATGCATCTTCTAGCGTAACAATACGTATACTCGTCGTGTAGTATTAGGTCTTTTCCCACTCTTGATTTAATGTACACTACTTTGGATTCTGTAAAGAGATTAATAATTTAATAAGACATCCAAGTAACCAATGGTAACTGAAAAATAATAGACTTGTAATTCATGATGAGAAAATTCGATCTTAGTTATCCCAATTAGGAGCATAATGTGTCATAGAAATTTCTAAAATGGTGCCCACGAGGTGGCAGCACTGAGGCGTCAGGCCCAGGCATCTGTCAAGGTGCTTTCAATCAACCAATCAACCGTAATTCTATTGATTTCAAATTGTAAATGAATTTTGAATTAAGATTTAGATTTTTTGTGAATGGAAGCTTTCACTTAAGTGGCGCCAACTGGTGGCAAAAAAATTCATAAACACCCTCCTTTAAACAAACGTAATACGTACCTAAACACTACCAAATAAAATACGATGTTGTTACTCAAAGAATTTTATTTATTATAAATTTCATAAATTTGATATTATAGCACGATTAATGATAAATTTATAATTTATACTAAAAAGGTTGAATTAGAGAGCGGAAGTTGTAATGTAAAATAAATAAACTATTTACTTACTATAAAAAATATCACACTGGCCATCGCACTCGGCGTGACGTCTTCTATTTTAACTAGTTTTTACTATTACAATCGCTTACGTCAAGTCCCGCTGCGCCCGCTATTTGTTCCTATACTTCATAGCTTATAAGTTAGTAGTTCATAGGTTTCATGGTTTCATATCATCGTATTATTCAACACACGATAAGACGAGATCAAAATTGTTCCAGCTTAATTAAAAATACGAAAACGATTACCATTAACAAATAAAAAACGAGGTTTCTCGTGGAAATGCTGTCCTTTAAAGTCTACTACTTGTTTCGTTAGGTCATTTAGTGTTAATTTAGCGCGGCATTTCTTACTATTACAGGAAGAACACCGCCATTTTGTGATACCCCTTGCGGGGAATTTTTTCAAATAGCAGAATGTAAAGTCGTTATATAATATTTGTTTCTTGCCCAGTCTTGATGTGATATAAGTAACACCACCTGTAAAAACAAGTATTATAATATAGATCTTATAAGTACATTTAAAAAGCATCTAATAAAGCCGTCATAGTGAAGTCCACCATGTAGCAGTTCAGACGATGGCTTTTGAAATTGTAACTGACTGCTTATTTTCTATGTCTTTGCAAATTGAACGTGAGAGATGGCGATGCGGCGTAAGCGATTGTAAATAAGGTTGTAAAACTATATACATACTAGTTGGCGTAAAGAAGCGTTTGCAAGTGCTTGCATGCATGTATGACGTCACACGTGTGTGCAAATTTAATGATGTAAATTCGATACACGGTTTTGTTCAACTTGCAGCTTGCATACAAGATTTTAGTGACATACATGTTAGTGGCGGATTCGCGTGCGTCTCGATTTTTGGAAAGACAGTTTTTTGGTTCCTAAAGACAATCATGTCTATGATATTCTTCAATAAATATTATTGTTTTCTCCCACTTAGCAGTCATTTTCACAAGGTAACCCTTTACCCTGCATACTTCATTCTCTACACGAGCGCTTGCGCTTGCAACTTGCATACAAATGAGCTGACTTATGTGTCGTGCGTACAAGTTCAAACCTATTGCATACAAGTTGCAACTTGTTTGTTTCCACTATATAATTTGCATGCAACTTGTACCTTGCATGCAACCTACTTGCACAGTGGAAACGCGGCGTAAATGACCGCTCACGTAGGTAGCGACACGCTCCTCACCTTTATTTAACTTTTATAAAATAACGACAGTAGAAGTGTTTGATTCAGATAAAATATTATAGCACGATCAATATTTAAAAAAATCATTAAATATTTTACTCAAGTGTATTTTCATGTAAAATTAGAGAAATTTATTACATAATAAACTCATAGTCTATTACCAGGTCATTTGTATTATAGTATACATAATACAAGAAGTAAAGGAGGTGGCTTTGGACCTAGAGAAGTGGAGAGCATTGCATGCATTGCACCGACAAGAATCTAACTTTTAAGTTAATGGTTATGAATACACAGTTATTAATTTAAAAAAAAGCATTTATTTTAAAATAGCATAGTTTTTCTGTCTATTAATCGTATACAGTTTATATGCCTAAGAAAAAAAAATTGGATACATATTGATAAAAGACTAGTTACATGTACTTAGAATTTCAATGACTACTGATTACAATTACAAAATTAAAAGTACTCTTATTACAGCTACAAAATTATGACTGCATGTTTTTGATATTAGTACTGGCTAAGTTGATTTATACATTTAATTAATAATTAGGAACAATAGGCGACTAAAATTTTATTGTAATTGTTATATCACTTTGATAGTTTTAGTTATGTAATTTTACTCGTAAGTATTCACTACAAAACTCTAATTTTATAGTAACATTTACAATATTGCTTTATGAAAAGATATTTAAATTTTACAAAGTCCATTCATAGTGCCTTTTCGGAGTTACGAGAGCGTATACAAAGCACTTGACATACAAGATTTTTATAAACTTTTACTGACCTACTAATTAAAACACCGTAGGTGTATGACAGTTTCAGAAAAGTGGGTAGGTATATAGACACATATAATGTGTTTGCCTAAGACTTGAGTAATTTTTTTTTATATATATAAGCCTACCAAAGTGACTCCACCCCGCCTGATGGTAAGCAGTCAGTGGAATCCAGAAGTGGTGGCCACCATGCCAAAAGCTATCGTCTTAAACTGCTGGTATGGTGGCCTCCACTATGGCGGCTAAGAATGGGGTTAGGGGAAGGGAATGAGGGAGGTGAGGAAAGAGCAAAGGAGGGAAATTGGGCCTCCGGCACTCTCACTCACCGAACGAAACGCAGTAGTACGGATACTACTACTCTTAAGTCGATCTTCTATGAGAGGGTAGTACTTCCCCGGACGATCCGGCCCATTCATGCTGAAACCAGCGTAGTAGTAGAGTAGTAGTTGGAGCAAATTAGGTTCATAATACCGTATCTTTAGGCTACACACTACTTGTACTTCTTATTCAAATTATTTATCCACGGAAATTTGCAATTTTTCGCCTCCACCGACTGATGGGTGTGCTGACCAATAAATCCGACCAACTGTTTGTTGATCATCTTGGCTCGAGCCTGGCACCTCTTGCTTACTCTTTTAGAACAATACCAGGTACAGTGTCCAGTAAAATTAACCCTATTGGTAGAATACGTGTGGTTACCAACACACAATAAATAACTGCCCGTCGGTAAAGGTATTAGTTTATATCCTAAAAAAGAAAAAGGAAGTTAGTTTTTGAGTTTACAAAGATAAAAGGTAGTAGATTAATACCCGATTAATGAAATTCTAGTTACTTCACCAGAATTTGATAAAGGTTGCTGGAAGTAGATGAATGTAAGCAACTGAAGATCTTTCAAAGTAGAAGGGTAAGTAATGTAGGCTTCGCAGTCCAGTAGCGGATAATTTCCGATTAGAATGATGATTCATGTGAAGTTTCCTTGCAGAAAATATATTATTTACTTAAATAAAACAACCCACAAATTTTACTTCAAAAATATTAATTAAAATAAATTTATGTATATAATTATAATCTTTGCACCAGTTTCATTAGAATTATATAATATGTAACCAATTTGAAAAAATTATTCACATATAGATAGCTACAATATCAGCGAGTAACATAGGCTATATTTTTTGTGGTAAGCCTACCCACGCGGGTAAAGCCGCTAGCAACAGCTTTTGAATCAATAAAAAACCAAGTCTATTTAAAAACATTCATTTTCAAGTTTTGTGGCTAAAATCTCTAACATATTCACCGTCACGAACAGTGTACTTGGGAGGTGGGTGATTGTGCACAGTATGCTTTATAACTATTTTGTTAAGCTTATTAAGTACTATCCTTCCTTTGCATAAATGATTCACTTGACATCTCCAATGTTCTGTCCCTTTTCTTTCGAACCGTTTGTAATAGCTATATGCATGACTTTCAAAAAGTATCGCAAGATTACCATATTTGGTTCTTACAAATGTAAAGCCTGAAACAAAATACTACGTAAATATAATATTATTAGAAATACAAATACTGTCGAAAATACGTAAACAGAAAAATATTTAATTAAAACTATATTTTTACACAAAATTTATTTTTATTGTAATTTAAGAAAGATTACAAATATTATTAAAGTTACAATTTCTAATTCAATTATCTTTTTCAATAATGTTGTTGGTATATCGTCATAGTGTATTCGCAGATTGTGGAGATTATATGTATTTTTCAGAGTGTGTTACGTGTTTTTATCGCATTAATTCTCTCATAAACTCCGTCTTTATGCTTCGGCGGTGGATGATTGTGGTTATATCGTGTTGAATATATTTTATTTGTTGTATTTAGTCTAAGTATTGCTCGACACGATTTATCCGCAGTTGACGCGCACTTCCATGTTTGTTTGCCTTTCTTGCCAATCGTACGGTAGTAGGTAAATAGATAGTCATTGAAAATCGCTACTTGCATACCTTGTGGCAAGACAGTGAATGTAACGTCTTCTGAAACCAATATCAAATGTTTTATTGAAATTAGGATTAATATGGAGTTTTTACTGTCATTCAGAAAAACCTTTCTAAAGGTTTATGTAATTTATATCTAAAGATCATTTATACACAAGCGAAGCCGGGTCGGGTCACTAGTTTTATCTATATAGAATAAACGCGGTAGAAAACAATGAAACTTTAAAATCTGAAATTTTAGGAAATAGATTCATACCCAGGTACTTACTTTAATAATACCTAGGTATGTATTTTTAAATGTTTTATTTTTATGTTTGGAAGGTACATTTCGGATAGAAGTAACGCTCAATAAGTAACATTTGGTAATATTCTCGTTTAATATTATTTCTCATAATTTCTTTCAATGTTCACTAAATCTACATGGAATGTGAGTGTTGTAAACTTTGGTATCTTAAAGACTAAGTTTCCTCTCTCCTTTACACATGTCTATCTTCTTATCTACCTTTGTTCTTTGGTCAAACTTAATCACTTCAAGTGCCTACTCACGTAAGCAACTCCTGAAATAACAAGGATAAAAAATACAAACTTTTTGTTAAAATATTTGACGCCTGAAATCTGTACTATTATATAAAGCGAAGAAGTTTGTTTGAACGCGCTAATCTCTTGAACTACAGGTCGGATTTGAATAATTATTTTTGCGTTTGATAGTCCAGTTCTTGAGGAAGGTTATAGTGACAGTCGACTCTAAGAGTCGAGTCAACATTGGAGCGGTATTGTCACTCTACTGGCAACGGAAGCAAAGCAGTAAGCAAAGACGCGGGTGAAATCGCGCCGCGAAAAGCTAGTATCATTATATCATGGAAATTTGTGGAGAGAAAGAGAAGTGGCAGTAGTTAAACATCAGTTACTGGTTCTTTAGGGAGAGGATATGTAATACATATTGTATACACCATTTTACTTCAAGTGTCTATATATTGCTAACGAACGTGTGTCATCCAGCCATCATAATATCTTAGAAAAGGAGAATTATGACTGGCCTGTTGGTCTAGTGGTTAGTGACCCTGACTGCTAAGCCGGAGGTCGTGGGTTCGATTCCCACCCAGGACAAACCTTTGTGTGATGAGCATGATTGTTTGTTCTGTGTCTGGGTGTAATTTATCTATAATATGTATGTATTTACAAAAAAAAAAATATGTAAGTAGTATATCAGTTGTTTAGTACCCATAACACAAGCAAATATAATTGCTTAATTTGGGGCTACATGGCGCTGTGTGAATGTGGTAGAATATTATTATTATTATTATATACATTATTATATATGAGTATTTGTGCGTCAACTTGTCACCTCAATCTACTACTACTAATACTAGTATCATAATAATTATCTAACAAACAATAAATGAAATAGCCCTATGTCACGCATAGACAATTGTGTATAGTCAACCACATATTTGCTTAACCACTTTTAAAAAAAAATCCAACTTAATTAAAATTCAATAAGACTCATTATGACAGTGAAAAGTGTCACTGTACTTAGATCACTCGCAAGCAAAAGTAGACATTATTGTTTTGTGAAATGCAAACGACATTTACTCTAAGGGTGGTAAAGCAATTTTATGTTGATGACAGATTTAAAGCCCGAAGGCATCTTTGGGTGTGTACAGATTAAATATAGTTGCACTTACGAATAAGACTAATATACTGAATATTAAAATTAATATTAGGGTCAATCAAAACAATACCTGGCATTATCACATCTGTCGACGTCGGTTCATGCTTATGAGGTCTGTATTTAAGCACGACTTTCTCTAATACAGTGATACGACCGTTACAGCCCTTATGAGTAGAACACCTCCAATACGACACCCCGGTGTAACCATTCGAGTAATGAATTCGATATGTATAATTATTGTGTAAAAGCAAATTGGTGCCTGTCCTCGATTGTATGAACTTTAGACCTGAAATATAAGTATAATGTATGTTATTAAATATGTACTTAGTTATAATTAAACATAATAATTATGATCGCTAAAGTGTGGTATATATTTTGCAGCAGTACGATTTTATACGATACATATGCGTACCGTAACGTAATTCTTTTTTATACCTTCAATTCCTTACGGCGGAATATGTCTAAATGACAATGTACATATCATCGTATTGTAGATATCTCAAAAAAAATCCATAGTACCATTCATTTTGTTTTACAATTTTGCCTTTTTATATCTCATGGTGATTCCTATATAATATGGATAAGAACCTATTAGTGAAAAAGAACATAAATATCAGAGTAACAATAGGAAATAGATGAACAGGCAGATTATGAGTAGTCATGATCATTTTACCTGCAAATACCCACTCCTGGGGCCTTACAACCTCTTATAGCAATCTTATTAAAACCTTACTTTGTTTTTAATGGTACAAAAGAAAAAGAAAAAACACAAAGTAAGCTTTAAGAGGTGGTGGTAGGGCTCCTAGATATATCTATGATATTGTGTCTCCCGATGTCTCACATTGAGCGGTCCTAGGCAAAAGAACCGTCACCTACGACAATAAAAACAGATCATAACATAAACACGATTGTAATTTAAATTTATCTCATTTAATGGCCTCAGTGCAGTGACTAACGATAAAACAATACTTTTTATTTTATTCTTAGTAAAATTACAAAATATAATAGTAATCTATATGTTCGTGAAGGCAAAAAACCGCTGAATATAATATGTGAAATATACGCAGATAACTATACAACTGCAAAGTATTATACATATAATTTGTCTTCTCAAGGCACCTTCCAGTATAGACACGAATGGGGGCTTATAAAATTGGCCACCAAAAGAGAAGCTCACAAAAAATATTCCTCAAAAACGCAACAGTAGCAGTAAAATGTTTGTCGGTAGTAGATCCACGCTGGTTTTAGCATGAATGGGCCGCATCGTCCGGGGAAGTACTACCCTCTCATCGAAGATCGATCGTAAGAGTAGTAGTATCCGTATTACTGCATTTCGTTCGGTGAGTGAGAGCGCCATAAAAAATCGCGCGTGTTAGCGCGCCAAATTGGTGCGTTAGGAGGCATACTTTTGGTGCGCTTCATTTGGTGCGTTTAAAAATTGGTGTGTTGAGACGAATATCCCAAAAGGTTTATTATATCTAAAATAATTGGATATTTAAATATTTATCTTTATAAAACCCATGACACTTACAAAACTATGCGCAAGTAGTGTTAAATGTAAAATGGTAGTTGTTTTAAATAATTATAAAGGTAAAACTAGCTTTCCGAGACTCGGTTTCACTCGCGTCTTTGCTTACTACTCTGCTCCCTATAGCCTTCCTAGAGAACTGGGCTATCATACGCAAATCAAAGTACCAGATGGATTTAAAAAAGAATTTTCAAATCCGACTGATGGTTTCAGAGATTAGCGCGTTAAAACTGTCACCACGCTGTGTTTCATGAACCGTGATAAATAGACAGTTGAGATTTTCACAGATGATGTATTTCTGTTGCCGCTATAATAAGAAATACTTAAAAACAGAATAATATAAATATTTAAAGGGCAACCATACAACAAACGTGATTATTTTCCTAGTTTTTGCTTGATATTGATAACGATAACAAGTATGCGCATGAAATATTCACAGAATATTTAGTTATATAATTTATTCAGTTTAAAAATAAAGGGGGCGCCCATACAACAGACATGATTTTTTGTCGTTTTTGTAGATATTAGTACGAAACCTTTCATGCGCGAGTCCGACTCGCACTTGGCCGGTTTTTAATGCCAACGGTGGCAGACGCGCCAACGGCCCATCTGATGATAAATGGTAGATATCGCTTACGGACTTTTTTAATGTACGGGACTCTGCGAAGCCGCTGTCTACCGGGAAGGGAGTGGTGTAGGTGAAGGGAATAAGGAAGACGAGAAAGGTTCCTATACTATATTTTTATATACTGTCCTTCATGGATACAGTACTTCGCCGGAGGATGCGTATGTTCGTTTTCAAGGCCTACTATAGCGAACTTTTCATCCAACTTAAGCTTAGCATTACACCCTCTGCAGTTGTGGGTCGAGCAGTACCAGTGGAAGTATTTGGTTTTCTTGCATTGTTTCTTGCAGTAGTAAGTGTAGTGGTTGTACATTACTAAATGTTTGCCAGAGTATCGGGACTTCGCCAGAAGTATCACTGAAACACGATAATAATGTAAGAAACTATTTTATAGCAGATTTATGGTATAATATTGGATATATTTTATATTCCTTGCTGTACACCTTAGAGAGAGTCAACAGTTCACCTGTTGGTAAGTAATCGCCACTCTAGGACAGAATGTCGACAACACAGCCAAGCTTCTTTCTTCCTTTAAGTTTGGACCTAACCATAGTATTTGCATAATAGTACCTGTACCTAAATCGTTTCAACCTATTATTTTCCCATTGGGGTAAAGGCCTTCTCATACAGAAAAGGCACATTGATCACCACGTTTCTTATGGGGCATATTAAAGGCATTAAGTTCTATAGACGTAAGTAGGTATTATGTTAAATTATACACTGCTCATTTAACGCTATTTTTTTAAATCCATTTACAAATGTATGGGTATAATACATATTGAATTATATTTTGGCATAAGTAGGTTTTATTAATCCCCCTACATTTTTTTGAAAGTATAAACAAAATTTATTTGTATTATTATTATTTATTTCTCACATTATTATTATGCTAGAACCCATAACACAAGCTATAATATATGCTTACTTTGGGCCTAGATTGCGTTGTGTGTATTTGTTGTGAAATTATTATTTATTTAGTAATCTATAATATTTTTTATTATTTCTTTTTTTATTATCACACTATGCGTTTGTCTCCAACTAGAATACACAATCATATCCTAACATAGAAGCCGTTGGCAATCACAAACGTTGGACGAGGATGCTTGTGTTCCAACTTCGCTGAGATCACTGACCTGTCCTCTGAAACCGCATCACTCGTAGTAATAAGTCTTGCCTTACACAACCACCCGCTGGTACACGACCAAAGCTTAGTCTTAGCGTTGTTCTTGTGACAATAGAACGTAAAACCGTTTACCATAGCTAGCTCCTTCCCATTCTTTTTCTTCATCCACTTGACTGAAAATTAATTAATGACAAAGTAATATAAAAGGTTAAAAATGTAAGTACTGGTATTGTCAGTAGGCTTTTACAGAAAACTGCAAATATATGAGAGCGAATAGCTGTCGGCTGTCCGCGTGTGCCTTGTTCTGAACTCGCTAGTGACCAAGTATGCGTTAGATATTTCTAAAAAAAACTTACTGGTTTTTCTCAAATTTAAATATGAAGAAAATAGAAAAGTACAAAAAATTATTTGTAAGTATTTTTTAATTTCACAGGCAGTTCACTTGATATGATACTACATTTTACTATCGTTCTTTCTGTTAACAATATAAATAATTACTTACTGATTTAAGCTCGGCAAAATACAGGCGTATTTACCCGTAATTAAATTAAATAGAATTCTATTTTAATTACATTATATTATTTTATTGCATTCACTAAAAATTCACAACACAAATATAAGTAAAAATACAGGTCTGAGTTTCGAATCGAATGGATAAGAATATTAAGTAAGTAGGTACCTACATAAAAAATATACCAAATTATTGTTACATGTATAACATTAAAATAAATTAAATTAGAACTTTATTATATTTATTATATTTATAAATAAATAAAAAGTTCATTAAAATATTTCATTAGATTTATCTATTACTTCGCCTCCATTACCTATTAAATGTAGTATCGTCACACAAATTTCTTTAAAACAAATCAGCAAAGAGAAATATTCGTAATAATTATCACAATAAATAATAACAACACAACAAATAATCGCAGTGCTTAGAAAACTAGCCATATCCATAGCTCCATAGGTTACTGATACCACTTATAATCAATGGTACTTGATTGACGCCAATGTTGTGTGCATTAAAAAACAAAAATCCCTGTAACCTTTTACCGTGTACAATTCCAGACTCCGGTCTAATACTGAGAATTTCTCGAAAAGCAGCGTTTGAGTATTTAAACAATAGTATCAAAACTTGAAATTAGTTATTCTAAGCCTAATTTAATCTAATCGTATAATACAATACAACAGTACCTTCATTCTTGAGACATAAATTTAATTAATTTACGTAAAATATAAAATTTCATTAAATCTTCTGATAAATACCGTTATGTATTAGATACCGAGGTGGTTCATGATAGTGTACCAGATTGGGCCTTACCATGACATTATCGCGTATAGTGAACCTAGCTTTGCATTGAGATCCTTTAGTACATCGCCATACGTATACATTATCTTTTCCTCGCATCTTATCGCAGTAGAAAGTATGCTCATTTACCAGCCCAACTGTTTTTCCTCGAATATTCTGCACCCATAACACTGAAAATTACAAAACTGGTAATTAATGTAGGCACATGCTACGAATGATAGAATCTTACTTATATGCTAGAATTATCTTCTAGCGTAGCGTGATGTTACATATTTTATAACCTTGACTTAACTCTTTCAAGAACTGGGCTCTCAAACACAGAAAATGTTTTTAAAATTGGTTCAGTAGATCCAGAGATTGCCCCCTACAACCTCACAAACATTACCTGCTTATAATACTTACTAGATTTCCGCGGCGCGGTATCACCCGCGTCTTTGCTTACTGCTCTGCTACCGTCGCCAGTAGCGTGATGTTACATAGCCTATAACCTTCCTCGAGAACATATCATACGCAAAGAATTTTTCAAATCCGACTAGTAGTTCTAGAGATTAGCGCGTAAAAAGAAACAAAAAAAACTCTTTCGCTTTATTTATTACGAGTAGTATAGGTTAGATAAGTAGATAGGTATAGATCAAAACAAGTCCTTTGTAATAGTAAATTTATATCTAGTAACAAGTATTACTAGTATTTTATCTGTTAGTATCTAACAGTAGCGAAGAGTCACTTTTCCGAGGAGGGAAGCCAGTGGAACTAAAATATTTTGAGTTTCGAAAGGCTAGTTAGTCTTGGAGTAGACACGCAAACAGTGATAGGTATAAGGTCAGGACATATTTTAAAAGGGAAGCCGGCAGGAATCGTGTTATTTGGACGCTTCGCCACTCTATCTAAATATATAAAAGATCTGCTAAGATTATTTAAATCTTTAAATAATATTTATCTTATATGGAATTAATACGTTTTATTTTTACCTTTTATTTATCATAGTAACCAACATTTTTATAATACAAATAGAAAATACCATTTCTTAACATTGTTTATTTATATTTAGACAATAATAAAGAATTATACATAATTAAATATTTATCACGACAGGCGAAGGTAGAAGGAAAGTGGGGGAGGGCTATGTCCAGTACTGAACGTCTTTCGGCTGATAATATGATGACGATGATACCTTTTGATAAATACCGTTAGATATAACATACGGTGACGGCTCGTGAGTGTGCACTAAATTGGATCTTACCATAAGGTCCTGCAACATTGTGAACCTAGCTCTACACTGAGAACCCTTTGTACACCTCCATACAGTTAAATCATCTTTGTTTTTGTCGCAGTAGAACGAGTACTGATTAATCAGGCCTATTCTTTTACCTCGAGCATTCTGCACCCAACAAACTGAAAACAATAATACTATTAAAATATTTCGAGAACAAAGTAGGTATACCTGAAAATTATTGCCCGGCCAAGTTATGCCCGAAATGTTGGAACACCTTTGCATATATTGCCAAAAAGTTGTAAATTCATGCTAATTTTAGCTTTCTGAGAATTTATAGAAAAATAGATGTCTATTTTGACCGGGCTATTAGTGTTTTATTTAATTTGTAACCGCAGTTTTATTTATTCAAAATAATATTTTACATTATTGCGGTGACTTACATAAATATTTTTCTCTATGCCGTGAACATTGGGTACGGTGACCAGTTTATTTAAGGAAAAATATTTTTTTTTATTATTCTTTATTTATCAAAAACTTCATACACAAATATTAGCGGACTTAATATTTAAATAGACTTAAATTAATTTTTAGAAACTTAATTAACTTAACTTAATGGGTGAAATTGCTAGTAAAGTATTATTATACCTATTGTAGTCATAGTACTGTACACCACAATAAATAAATAGGTTACAGTCAACCACTGCAGTAATGTGAATGTTTTTTTCACATTTTAGACAACTGATTAATTACCACACACTATAAGCTATTTGGGCTTAGTAACGAAGATTTAAAAACTAAATTAAATTATTTTCTATTTTTAATTATTTATTTTGTTACTTTTTTGTTGTTAATTAATTATATTTTAAACAACTTTATGTATTATAATATTATATCATACTCAACCTACCACACAAACATTACATTCTATTAAAAAAAAACTATTTATTTATTTATCTCTAACAAAGAAATACATGTTACTTTCTTCACTTCAAGCGTAAAAACTAACAAGTCTCATGATTTCTCAATTACAAGAGATCACGGCACGCAGACATACAATAGTACTGACACTTAAAAGTTTTGCAAATATATACTATGATATATAAATAAACAGTGTTAAAAGACAAAAAAAAAGGAAGTATTATTAAAGAATGTTACAAAAATATAAAAAAAGTGAATAAACTTACTAAAAGAATTTGGGTAAAACTCAATATAAATTGAATTTAATATTAGAAATTTTATTATAAATAGAACAATCTTTTACTATAATTAATCATATCATTAACTATTTATATTAAACGCATGTAATAAGGAGCCTTATATCTATCACATTTATTACATGTATTGTAGACTCCAAGCTAATACTGAGAATTTCTCGACAGAAAATCCAATATATGTACCCAACCCGGAATGAACTGTGCGTGGCAGTACTTTATTTATTATTATTAGTACGTACAAATATTACTTAATAGGTACATGTCAGAAATGCATATTAAAAAGAATGTACAAATTACGTACACTCATTGAGTATCTTAAACCGGTCCCTTTTTAATTCAACTTAAAATTAGGTAGCATTTTAATACTCGGACAATAGTTTTAAACTCGAACTAATTTATTAAATCTAAGCCTAATTATCTAATCGTATTAATAAACTACAATTTAAAGTATAATAATTTAAAGTTTATACCTAAATATATACTTGAGACAAAATTAATTAAACGTTAAGACCAACGCTGGGGTGCCCCAGGGATCCGTTCTTGGACATCCTGCGCCTAAACATACTTACATCGAAGCAAAACGTCTAGAACTTGTCGCTGACCGAGCTCTAAATTTACTCGAAGATTTACAAATAAGATATTACACATGGTCTCGACCAGGTGTTATATTAAATGAAATTTAATTCGTACAAGCACTTTTCTACATGAGTGTAATAAAATTAATTCATAGTAACCATTGTTTTATCGTATTTTTTGAGTGGGGTGAATTGCGGATGTTTCTTTTTGAACTTCTGATTCGGACCATGGTTTGATCTTGGGGTAAAACAGCCAATTCAAAAGGGATCGTTCAGCGATTCATTCTACTGGCCAAATATTCAGTGGTGTGAAAGAGGAAGGACCCGGCGTTGTATCGTATTTGTAAATCTCTAACGCTATTACCACGGAGTGTTTTAAAAAACTTTTGTTAATTAATTTCACTATCTCTCTTTATTCCCAGAACGACACGTGCAGGACTGTGCCACTCTTACACAGTGAAATCTAAATGGTCTCAAATCAAACGGTTCAGTACTTCATACTTTTATGGCTCAATTAAAGCCTGTTACTCTTTACCAGCGCATATGTTCCCATATAATTTTCATCTTAATCCTTTTTACTCCCCGCAAGAGCGGGGAGTAAAAAAGATTTTACAAAAACAAAAGAAACAGTCTCGTCCTAGTGAAGGCTACCATGCCACCAGTTCTATTCAATGACTTTTGGAATGGTGACCACCACTTCTGGAACCCACTGACTGCTTACCATCAGGCAGAGTGAAGTCACTTTAGCAGGCTAATATAAAAAAAATGCAATATAAACTAAAACTAATCTAAATAAATAAATAAAAACACACATAATTAAACCCTCTGATAAATACCGTTACGTATTATATATCGGGGTGGTTCATGAGAGTGTACTAGATTGGCCCTCATCATGAAATTCGAGCGCATAGTGAACCTAGCTTTGCATAGAGATCCTTTAGTACATCGCCATATAACTACATCATCTCTGTCTCGAACCGTTGCGCAGTAGAAAGCGTACTCATTTACTATTCCCACTGGTTTTCCACGAACATTCTGCAGCCATAAAACTGAAAATGATGAAGATGTTAATATACATGTTCTGAACGAAGGTTGTACGATTACTTAACTTATGTGCTAGTTATCTTCTTATTTGACTAGACCATGCAGTATCGACATTCAAAAGAGGGTAGATGAGATTGTAAATTTTGTTCTATCTCAATAAAAACATTTTTTTTTGTAATTGAACATTCTATTACGTATTTCATTACAATACAAATACAAAATACAAAAATGTTCATTTTCTCTTTCACAAAGGTACACTTAAAATACTAATCACAATACAATGCTGCTCCGATTTCTTTATGAGAGACTGGTGTCTGTGGTAGGTAAACCTGTGTTACAGATCACCAGGCTCCACCTCTACTATGAATGTGTGCGTTAATTTTATTTATATAACATTACAGATTTGTACCTAAACTACGATTAGTTTGATATTTTATAAAATAGTAACAATTGCTTACTAACAAAAGCAATTTTGGTTTCGGTTGTGTTGTGTATGTGTGTGTGTGCATATGTGTGTGTGTGTGTGTTTGTGTGTGTGCGTGTCTGTGTGTGTGTGCGAGGCTATTTAATTTTTATTTATTTGAATGGAGTAAGTAGTTTTTCTGTATCAACATAATATATGTTAAGCTTTGCAACCATGAAATTAATAAATATTTATCAGCTTTTTTTTAAATTTATTGTTTTGGCATCCGAGATGTTTTATTATACAATAATTAAACAATTTAATATTTTAAATTTATTTATTTAAAAATAACGTCTTACACATTTTACAATTTGCGCGTTATAGCTAACAAATTTTTACAATTGCTTTAGGATATTTAATAGTGCCAAAAAGTATTATACATAATTAAATCTTTTGATAAATACCGTTATGTATAACATACGGTGACGGGTCATGAGTGTGCACTAAGTTGGACCTTACCATATGGTCCCGCCACATTGTGAACCTTGCTTTGCATGGTGACCCCTTCGTGCATCGCCAAATACATGTATCATCTCTGGTATAAGTCTTATCACAGTAAAACGAATGCTGATTAACCAAGCCAATTGTTTTACCTCGAGCATTCTGCACCCAACAAACTAAAACATAATAAATTAAATATATATATATTATTATTTCAAGGACAACATAGGCAAGTAGCGTACAAATAAACCAGTTTAGTTAGCCTGTCTAATTTTTAACCGCAGTTTTATTTAATTAATTTTTATAATATTAGACTTCCAAAAAATTTACCACTACTTTCTATTTATACCGTAACATAGGTTACAGTTACCAGTTAGCATCAGGTAGATAGACTGTATGCTTGTTTGCAACCAAAGTTAGTAGTAATTGCAATTTTTTGATTTGAAATACTTAAGAGACTAAAACATAAAACAAAAACAAAATTATAGTCTGCAATATTATTATATTACACATTTCAAACAATTATATAATACCACATACACATTAAAAAAACTATTTATAACCATTTAAACTAAGTGACTGAAACTTATTGAAAGAATTTCTGTATAACTTTGTATAGTCGAAAATTACAGCAAAATAGTATGATGGAATTTATTTATTTAGACAATATTTTATATCCTTACATACACACCGTCATGTACCACATATTTAGCCGCTGGATGGTTATGGTTTAAATGATGTGACTTTACAATCTTCTCTCCCTTGTAAGTCACGAATCGAGCACGACAAGTCCTCCTCGTGCAAACCCATACGTCGGTAGTTAAGCACCTGCCGTCACAAGAAAACCCATACCCGTCGATTAAAGCCATTGTCTTACCAGTGCTTCTTTTAACCCATTGAACTGAAAAAAGAAGTGCGAGGTTAATCTCAATGAAAATCTTATTATACTAATCTATAATGATCTGTAGTAATATTATAATAAAATAATTTTTAACAAAAGGAAAACCGAGTTCAAACAGGAAGGAAACTAAAAAGTAAAAAATAAATTTACATAGCACATTACAAAGTAATTCGTATTTTGATTTAGTTAATCGGCAATAATTAAATAAGTATTTTACAATTTTGAAGTAAAACAATAACTAGGTACTTATTTATAGGTATTATCAATCTTAATTTGCTATTGTAGTAAAGTTCTTATAATATTAAGTTATTGAGTATTTACTTGCCACCAACTTCAAAATTATAAAATACTTATTTAATTATTACCGATTAACTAAAACAAAATACGAATTACTTTGTGCTATGTAAATTTATTTTTTACTTTTTAGTTTCCTTCCTGTTTGATGTCGGTTTTCTTTTTGTTAAAAATTATTTAATTTTACCATTTTTAGTGATGGGTAGACCTAAATCTTACTTAGGTATTATTTTTGTATACACTAAACATTTTGGCATATTGAACGGTATAAATCGTTGAGGAGTTCCCTCGACTGTCTTTGTGCATCATCAGATCGACTCCAAACCTTCACTAAATAGTAGTGCCTTAAAATACTTAATGAAAATCATAACAAATGCACTAGTCGTCAGTACGATTTTCGAAAGTTCTCCTCGTTTTCTCTGGGATGCCATCATCAGATCCTGGTTTCATTATCATGGTACTACCCTTGGGATATCTCTTTACGAACAAAAAAATAATCATCAAAATCGGTTCATAAACGACGGAGTTATCCGCGAACACACGTAAAAAATAAAAAAAATATATACGGTCGAGTTGAGAAACCTCCACCTTTTTTTGAAGTCGGTTAAAAAGAGAACAGATTGATTTCTAAAAATCTACGTTACCGATTTATAAAAATTCTTTTACCTTTAGAAATCAATAAATTGAGCGGGTACATAACATACGCTATATTTTATTATGTGTAACAAATATTTTTAGTCATTTTTAGAACTTTAATATTTTAAGCAACTTCGTAAATCTGAACGATTAATTATTATTATTTTCCGTAGGAGTTTGTTGTGAGATCGAAAGAAACTTTTGATACCGAAGGAAGCGAGGGCGGACCTCTAGTAATATATAAAGCGACAGAGTTTGTTTGTTTGTTTGTTTGAACGCGCTAATCTTTGAAACTACCAGGCGGATTTAAATAACTATTTTATGTTTGATTGCCCAGGACTTGAGGGAGGTTATAGGCTATATAAAATCATGCTAGTGGCGCCGGGAGCAGAGCAGTAACCAAAGATGTAACTTAACGCGGTGAAACCGCACTGCAGAAAGCTAGTAATATTATAGAAGACACGACAGGGGGTAAGAAAGAAACAGAACGACTAAGACACAGTTTCTTAAAACAGGTTAAGAAGCAGGTTAAAATTGTGCATATTAAAGAGAAAAATTTTGCGAACGAAAGAAGAATGTAGAAAAACAACACCTATATACAGATTAAGGAATATATATTTTACGGTAGTAGATCCACGCTGGTTTTAGCATGAATGGGCCGGATCGACCGGGGAAGTACTACCCTGTCATAGAAGATCGACGTAAGAATATTAGTTTTCATGCTAATGTGTTTCGCTCGGTAAGTGAGAGCGCCGGCAGCCCAACCTCGGTCCTCTTCAGATTCACTATTCCTTCCTCACCCTATACTCCGTGGTCGGCAACGGCTTGGTTGTGTTTTCTAAGCATTATTACTTCTACTACTTACTATCAGGTGGGCCGTATGTTTGTTTGCCACCAAAGTTGTATAAAAAAAATATAACTATACTTATAAACGTCCTTAAGATTGACATTCGATTTGCTCAATGATATTACAGAGGCAGTTTGAAAACATAGAGAGAAGTTTTTATGATATCACATGACTGTTCAAGAAGTCCAGGAGACAATAGGGTTTATCAGTCGCTGATTTTTGACCTATATATATTTACACCAGTGGTTGCATACGAAGAAATTTTCATCACATATATTGCCACTGTATCAAAAGTAAGCTACAACATAAATTCAAGGTAATGAAAGATTGTAACTACTCTAAATTTTTAATATACTGGAATATAATTTACTATACATTTTATACAACTATTACATATACAAATAATAAATAAATTTCTTGCTCTCGAATTTTTAGTTAACTTATGAATCTTAAATTACTAAAGTTTAGAAACTCGTGATAGCTGAAGTTTATTGCGGGTTCAAGATCTTTATGACAGATCTCCAGGCTCTATGCTTTACAATAACACGTCGCATATCAATAACTATAAAATATAGACATTAAAATATTAAATTTACCACATCTATCACACACAATTTACTATCAATTTTAGACACGTTAATATAAGAAGTGCCACATTACATATACGTTTTGAATTCTAAATATATGTATAATTACCACATCAATATAATTGATTAAACATTTTAGATACATTGTTCGGTGGTACTGTGTACGGACTGCCACACAGACGTCGCTGGTTCGATTACCGCTCAGTGTAAATATTTGTTTGCATGAACATGTCTGTTTCCATTGATCTTGGTGTTTCTTTGTATAATATATATAAGTATATTCAAGTTATCCGCATTCTAAAACCTATACCACAAGGAATAACATATGGTTACTTTGGGTCTAGACAGCGTTGTGTATTTTGTTGAATTATTATTTTAGTTTGTTCGCCAACTCGTTTAGTAAAGTTATATCCTTACATACACACCGTCGTGTATTACATAGCTCGCCGGTAAATGAGTATGTTCTAAATTAAATGACTTTACCGTCGTCTCTCCCTTGTAAGTCACAAATCGAGCTCGACAACTTCTCTTCGAGCATATCCAAATGTCAGTAGTTTTGCACCTGCCATCGCAGTAAAACGCATAGCCATCGATAAGAGCCATTACTTTCCCAGTCTTTCTTCTTATCCATTGAACTGCAAAAATAGTGTCAACGTTACTTCTAATTGAATTTTAAAAGCTCACTACACGCTTCTATCATAAAAGCCGAGAGAAGAATTTTAATATCTTCAACGATACCGACCGCGATTCAGAAGGCGCGACAATTGTACCCGTTGTATTTGATGCCGGTCACTTGCGATCACTTCGATATCATTAAATAGCTAAGATATTAATAAAATAACAACAAAGTCTAAGCAAAGGCAAAGTCAAATATGAAGCTTATGAACGCCACTAAAAAAGTCAGCCAATGAACCTTTAAAAAGTTTGCTGAAGAGGTAGAGCCGTGAGAAAACTAGCAAGAAACTCAGGCCACTCTTAAGGTTTCCTGAGCAGTTGTCCGATACTTTCATGATTAAAGAAAGACTGACAAGAATGGTTTTAAGCGGACGGATATAATACATGTAAATAGTACGAAGAGTAAGTAAATAAAACACTGTTCATAATTACTTAACTGACTTTTATAATTATTAATACTTATATCTACATATTTTTGCAAATTACTACTTACCGCTTCGGCCGTCTACAAGACGGACATTTCATTATAATAACATCAAATTAATTAAGTTTAGCTGGAGCAAGACTGATTGCTAAATACACATTCTTATTTTGAGAGTTATGAGTTTCATTTTTTTTTGCACAAGTTAGTGGACGCCACGGTGGTTGCCACGTGGACGCTGACAAATTGTACGCTCGAGCACAAAATCATTAGTTCCAAATAGCATATTTTTTGGCAGCGCGCTGGAATACAAACGCGAGCGGGGCGTAATTTCAAGTCTCGCTCGCTTGTTTTTTGTTTATTAAGTTTATCCAGTGCAAGACTAATTACTAAAGCTTAATATAGACACCATTACGAATTAGATATTTAGATGGAGAGTGATTATGATCGAAGTGGTGCGTCTTGAAGGTGCGTTTATCTTTAGTCACTACGAATCGCGATCGACAAGTAGTCCTCGTACACCTCCAAAAATCCGTTTTTTTGTTGTTGCCGTTACAATAGTACGAAAAACCGTTTATTAACGCCATCAAATTTCCATTTACATTTTTTACCCACTCGACTGTACCTAAAACAAAAATAAAGTCAAAGACCGAAGAATAATAGACGTGCTTTTAATAAGGAAAAATATGATTTCAATTATTCACTTTGATTGTACAATCAAGCCTACGGTTTGGAGGTTTGAGTTAGGTTTAAATCTAAACAAATAATATGATTATTATTACTCGACTCGATGGTAAGTCGTATCCGCCGCTCAATGAGGCAGTATGTACCTACCTTTAGTGCTTACTGCCTTAGTGATAGTGCCATTATAATAGAACACTTAAGCAAAGTGAAGTTCTTTACCCGATTTTGTTCCAAATCACGTGATGTTCAAATAAGGTACTTTATGATGTTATGCATCAATATAAATGGCCATGTTCTATTTCATTATAATGTTGTAATTACGAAAAAAGATACAAAAAAAATCAAAGATATTCACAGCTTAAAGTATACACCGTTATGTATAGTGAATTTACATGGTTTGTGATTATGTAGTAACTTATAGGACTTGACTTGTCTGCGATCTTTGGTCACCACAAATCTGGCGCGGCACTTATTCTTAGTACACAGCCAGTTGTCAGTACTTTTGTGCCGGCTGTCGCAGTAAAATGTAAAGCCACCCACTAAAGCCATAGGTTTTCCATTTTCCTTTTTTATCCATTGCACTGTAATAAAGTATTATTAATAATTATTTATCGTTAATAAAAAATGTGCATTACGCAAAACTATAAAATAGTTTAATTGGTTCATAGTTATGAGAAATTCAAACCAAAAAATTATCTAGAAACAAGGTTAAACAAATTTTATGCATCTAAACAAATTAAACTATTAAAGGTGACGAAAATGGGGAGAGGGCTATGTCCAACAGTAGACACCTTAAACACTTTTTTAGTCGACATGTGGGGTAATGTCAACTGAAAAAGTTTTTAATTTAATTCAGTCAATAGCTTATCGAACATATTAATACCACTTAGATAAAAATACTCCAGCTACAATCCAATAAAAATAATAACCAATTTTTATTTTATTCTCTTTTTCAAATATTAGATTTAGGAACTGACAGGCAATTGGCCAGTGTGATAAATGAAGATAGTATGGGCAGTCTATAAGTCAAAGTCCAAGACATTTATTCATTTGGGTTAATCGAATTAACACTTACGAACGTTAAAATTACAAAATGTCAGCCAATTAACGTACAGCCAAAAAAAGAACAGGCATAAACCCTCGTGGTTTTTGGTTTGCAATTATTGTAACTATTGTATTATTGTGTGAAAATAAAAGATAAAAAAAAAAAAGAAACTGAGGCCACTCTTTTTAATCGCTAAAAGGTTATTACAATTTTTGTAAGTAACAATTTCAAGTAGCATGCAAAGTGATGCAGGCAATAAACTTAACACTATAGGTAACTACAAGTTTCTACGTTGTGAAGAAAAATATATACCTAAATAAAAAGCAAAAAGTGTGCTTTCCAGGGTGCTTCAATTTGTACATTACTAGAAAAAGGTACAGGCAACATGTGAATTGTGGTAAATGGTTTGATTATACAAACTGTTAATTGCTATAAGTATTAAGTAAGATTAAACTCAATTTACCACAGGAGTTCACAATTTACCTCTATTTCACAAACTTTAATGCTGCAGTCCGTCGTGTTTTATTCCTTCATTCCCAAAGGTTCAATATTATCAGATCATAATTTCTTTACTCTCATTATCACCTATACATACAGCTGCTTAGTATTTTGTTTTTTTTTATAACAACTGCTACGTTAGGTAACAAGTCTTGTGTCGCGGGGGACTTTACAAACAGACAAAATTAAATATCGAACACAAAGTACCCAGGTATCACACAAAGTTTTGTCCCGAGTGGGTATCGAACTCATAACCTCGTGCACAGCTATAGCTTGCTATAGGTATAGATACTTTTAATAATTCACTAGTTTAAAGTGAGTAAATTAGTAGTGGTGGTATTTTGTTCGAGTGGTGAGGTCGTCAACGGCGCTTTCATTTGTAAATAAATAAAAATAAAAACGAAATAAAAACAAGCTTATTTCAGTTAATTTTATTAACGTCGGTAAAAATATCCTTTACGGACTATGCATATAGGTGTTGAATGCTTATGTTCTATTACCAGGCTGCCTAATGCGAGTTGTTTTACGTTAACGCGATCGAATCATTTACCGCGTTTGGCTCTCGGATTGGTTAAGAGCTTGAAGCGAGCCAATCGGAGCACCGAACGTCAAAAACATATCAATCGCGTTAACGTAAAACAAACTCGCACTAGGCACTCAACTACCTATTATTTATTTGCATCTATAATATACACCTTTTTGGCACCAGTATTTAACAAATGGGTGATTATGTTCTAAATTATAATACTTGATATAACTAACATCCTTCGTCATAATAAATCTTGCGCGGCAGTCTTTTCTCGGGCACCTCCAGTGGTCGGTACTTTTTGTCTTTTTAGCATTACAATAAAACGCATAGTCATTGACCAAAGCTACAGGTTTCCCGTTTTCATTTACGTACCATTGAACTGCAAAGAAACAATTTATTTATTAATAAAATTTTAAGTATTAGTGCATTTTTATCACGATTCAAAATCGTAAGTACCTACCTAAGTATACCATATTAAAAGCGATTTCCTAATGTAGTTACCTATCAAGTAGGTGTTGTCTATTACCTACCATTAAGTAATTAAACAAAAACATTAGTGCGTTAGTGAAAACTTCGGTTGGATCTCGTGTCGGCGGCAGTCACATAATATTTTTTTAGTTAGAAAAGCCTATAAATAGTAACTAACAAAAAAAGGAATACGGTGACAGAACTCATCATCATCCAGACATAAGTAGGCTCCTACCAATTTTTGCCACCTCGTGCGGTCGTGAGCCGACCTTATCCATCTGTTGCCCGCCCCCCTTATAAGGTCGTCGGTCCACCTTGTGAGCGGTCTGCCCGCGCTGCGCCTTTCGGTTCGTGGTCGCCACTCTAAACCCTTTCTGCCCCAACGACCATCAGCTCTGCAAGCTATGTGTCCTGCCCAATGCCACTTCAGAGAAGTAACTCTGCGAGCCACACCGGTTATCTTAGTTCGCCTACGGATTTCTTCGTTTCTTAAACGATCGCATTGTGTATAATTTTTGCTACTTAAATAATTCCAAAAAATTTAAAAAATCCAAATATGTTAAACTTTTTTATTAAAATTAAAGCGACATGCACATAATATTGACTTAAAAAAATTTACAAGAATTTTTTTTTTCATTTGATGTAGTAAACAGAATAAGTTAACAAAAAAAAGGCTTATATTTCTTCAACTTTGTGTACAGACTAGGACATATTCATACTACAACATTACAACTTAGGTACAAGTAGGCGTTTGAACAATATCGCTATTACTTAAGTGACTCCAACAAACAATTCAATCTTGTAATAAACACCATTTTTTATTATGTGCTTTGGACATGGATGGCTATGACTTTCATTATAGTTTAAGCAGTCTTTATTATCTCTTAAAGTTGTGAAGCATGCTTTACAGCCACTACCGTAGGAACATCGCCATATTTCCGTGTCAGTGTCACTTCCATACCGGTAGAAAGAAAAGCCATTAATAACTGCTACTGTATTCCCTGATTTGTTTAATAACCATTGAACTGCAAAAAAGAGTACGCGAATAATTATATTTGTATCAATTTAGATAAATAATATTAATATATCGGTAATCCGTGAGCGGGTAATGTGTTTGTAGTAAGTTCATAAATATATAAAAGTATTGAAAAAGATATGTTACAGCCAAAACAGTGTTGTGTGGTGTTTTTTTAATATTTTAAAAGCCTAAAATATGTGGCTATGTTGAGTTAGAAGAACAACTTCCACCCACGATAATAAACCTTTAAATGAACTGAAATGAAATGAAATATGAAATGAAATATGTTTATTCATATAGGTTAATTAAATTAACACTTATGAACATCAAAGTTTACAAAATGTCAGCAAATTAACCTACAGCCAGTTCGCTGACGAAGTAGAGTCATGAGAAGAACTGGCAAGAAACTTAGGCCACTCTTTTAATCGCCAGGTTATTACAATTTTTGTAAGTTACAGTTTCAAGTAGCATGCAAAGTGACGCAAGCAATACACTTAACTCTATAGATACTTAATTACAGCTTTCTATGTTGTAAAGAAAAATTAAAAAGTAAAATGTGTGCTTTACAGGCTGCCTCAATTTGCATATTGCTACAAAAGGTAAAGGGTTTATAGGTCACTACTAGTAATAGCCATCAGGTTTTGGTTGGATATAGTTAATTAACTACTGATCTTTCCTATGTGAATGCTGGGTAGTCAAGAAGGCAGTTTGTAATATAAAGCTCAAAATCATATCTGTGAACGTTAAATTAGAAGTGAATGTTCGCGGCGAGGGATCACCTTTTGTACTGATTTATAACAATAACTTTTGATATCGAAACGTAATGTGCCACATTGAACAAAATCAAATCACCATTTTATATCATCAGTAACTTACTACTAAATAATTTAATATAACAAATTTATTAAATAATAAATTATTAGTTTGTCATTACAACATTTAGGTGTATGTCGAGCTAAATATCAACATATAGAAGTAAAGTTTTAAAACATTGTATTAAAGCAGGAATCGTTCAATTACGGCCACTTTCTATATACGATCTTTAATCTAAGATTATTTGAAATTCCGATTTCATGGTACAAAATAAACATTAGACATATTGAAAACGCACTTCATCACTAAAGGATTCACAAAATGATGATGCACAAAATCGGGATTTAATCTTTTTTTTTATCTATTCCTTTTAATTTACAGCAGCTGCTACTGCTGTCGACCTTACTTTGCCTGTACTTCTTCGTATTGTCCCGCCATAACTTTCGTTGATGTTCCCTTTCTTCTTCTGACATGTCTTTTACAGATTTTCTTTTATTTAAAAGTTTTCGCTTTTGGTAATTTTCTCTGTCCTTCGCTTTTTTTAATTCCTTTTGTTCTGCTGTCAAATTTAGCAAAAACTTTTTCTTTCTTGCATTTGCTTTTTCTCTTAATCTTATGTATGCCGAATTAATAATATTATAGTCCAATTCATTATTCGAATCAGGTATCAGTTCATTTACGTTAATTTTATAATCTTTCTTAAAATCCTTGTCTTCTTGATAATCTATAATTAAAACGGTTTTATTTTAAGTTTTTTTTAAATTCTGATTAATATTGATATTTCAATAGTTAATAAGTGAAATTAAATAATAAAATTATGGTGAAATATAAAAACTTGGTAAACAGTAGTCAACTTATTAAGTTATTACATATATATTATATCTTTTAGGAACGATCAGAGCTTTTGAAAATCGTGAAGAAAAAGAGCTATCTTTTATTTTTAAAACAAACAAAACAACAAATTATTAAATTGCTTCTGTACTAACATTACATATAATTTGTACGTTTTGTGTTAGATCAAACTTTGAATAACTAGATTTAACTAATCTTGTAATTTTCTATATATTAATAATAATAATAATAATATTCTACCACATTCACACAGCGCCATTTAGCCCCAAATTAAGCAATTATATTTGCTTGTGTTATGGGTACTAAACAACTGATATACTGCTTACATACATTTTTTTTTTGTAAATACATACATATTATAGATAAATTACACCCATATTTTGTAATATCTGTTCATAAGTTTTCTAATGATTTCTTTCTTTGTCGCTGCTTCTAGTCTTGCTCGGCGTCGTTTCTGGTTTATACTGTTCTGTTCTCGGCGCTTATTTCGTTTCTCTACCAAACTTAGATTTACACTAACATAAATATGTGGTACTAGCTGTAAACATAGGCGTAATACTTGAATTTGTAGTTGATGTAGTTGAAAATGTTTAGCATTAATACTAAAAGAAGTGGAATTTTAATTTCTGAATTAATATCTTATTGATTTTCCCACGTACCACACAGGATAGTAGTAGTACTTAGGACAGAGACTAAGCAATTACAACTATCAGACTTGTCAAGCTGACTCGGCTTGTGTTAAATTCGCTACCTAACAGGATTGACTAAGAAAATATCTCACCATTAGCGAAATTGTCATCAATGTCCGATATATCCAAACTGCTTGAATTTTCAGCAATATTGACCTCTGCTAGTAAGTCCATAGGATCGTAATAATTTCCCAAAGTTGTTTCTTAAATTTTAATATAGCACGCGGTACAACAGTAGGCAATATTAAGATTCTAATACTGTATACACATTTTAGTTACTGGTAAAAGTAAAATTAAATTTGGAGTTATTAAGTTGTATTTAATGAAAATATACTGTAAAATCATTATCATTGTTGATAAAAACCGCTAAGACCTATAGTACATAACAGAAATTGCTTACATACTTGCTGCTCGTTAATACCATTACTAACATAGTACTCTCGTGTGACCGTTCTACGACTGACTGATTTCTTAGTTCTTTTTCTTTTTATTGATGTTCTGCGGTAACACTTTCTTAGCCAGTCGTGTTTTTGCACGGCATCTAAACTCCAAAAATGGGAATATAAAGATCTTCGTACTTCTTCAGTGATTTCATAACATCTTTTCTGACATTTGCGAGGAGCGCAAGGATTGTCTCTTAATGGTAATCGTTTCTTATAGTCCCTTACTTTTCTACCAATTTTTAGTGTTTTTTTTGGTTTTGTTGTTTTACACAGTTTAGTGCTTGAGTTCACTTCAGAATTGATAACTACAAAAATAGACTCCGCATCTGTAAAACGTAAACAAAGGTTTTTAATATAATGTACTGCCCGTGGTTGTTTACTACTTAGTAAAACAAGATGAGGCTTCAATTTAGTAAGATTAGTAAATGAAATTAAACTATTTCAATTTATTCAAAGCGTAAGTCAAATAATTTTGAATAAGATATACTTGATATCTATAGTAAAACCATGATAAAGGTAAGGTACCTGGCATACTATATCGACTATACAGTACTTATAAATATTGAAACTGTTGATTATCTATTTTAATGGTAATATATATTTTTTTCTTTTTAATGTTTTTATTCAAAGTAATAGTAGTTCAAAAATGTAGGAATTGTAATTGCGTGTGTAGTAGATGTAATGATCACTATAATGTCTGTGAAATTAGGCAAAAATATTAGTTTATGCTTGCCGAGCACGCACTACGTCTTTACCCCGCACCGGTCGGTGTGCTACTCCCCACCACCGCGCGCTCAGCAGAGTGCGCCACTAGAGACGACAGATAAATAAATAAATAAGTATGCATATCAATACACATTATATTATTAATATTTCTTTATTAAATATATATTATATACTCTACAGTAGAGCAATATGAATTCTAAATAGTAAGTATAAAGCAAACATAAGCACATAAAATTGTATAAAATTATACTAATAAAGAGGTGAAATACTCAGTCATTGGACCTTGTGATAAGAGCTTGAAGCAAGCCAATCGGAGCACCAAACGTCATAAACGTGTCGATTGCGTTAACGTAAAACAAACTCGCACTAGGTACTTAATTGCCTAATATTTATTTGCATCTATAATATATACGCTTATTGGTTCAGTATTACCAGATGGATGATTATGTTCTAATAGTAGGTACTTTTGTCTTTTTAGGATTACAATAAAACGCATAGTCGTTAACTAACGCCACAGGTTTTCCGTTTTCATTTACGTACTATTGTACTGTTAAGAAAACAACTACTATGGATATTCTCACGATTCAAAAATCGTAACTATATCCATATTATTGAAGGCGACTTTCTTATGTAGTCCAAGTGTGAAGTGAGTGCGTATAGCGTAATTTTCGCTATTTAAATAATTTCGAAAAATTAATAAATCTAAAATATCCTTAACTTTTTTTTATCGAAATTCAAGCGACATGCACATAATATTGACATTAAAAAAATCTTAACAACAAAGAACTTAGAATACAAAGAAATATTACACAAATTTATTAAGGATTTTTTTTTTGGGTACAATGTTTTTTATTATTGATCGTTTAAGAAACAAAGAAATCCGCCGGCGAACCAATCTAACTGACGTGGCAGTTGCTTCCCTGAAGAAGCAATGGGCAGGATACATAGCTTGCAGGTCTGACGGCCGTTGGAGCAGTAAGGTTCTAGAGTGGCGACCACGAACAGGAAGACGCAGCGTGGGCAGACCCCTCACAAGGTGGACCGACGACCTTATAAGGGTGGCGGGTAACCGATGGATGAGAGCGGAAAACGACCGACCACGGTAGCAAAAATGGGAGAGGCCTATGTCAAGCAGTGGATGTCTTTTGGCTGATATGATGATGATGAATTTGCGACAAAATCGTGTCCCTCAGCTGTCGAGGGACATAATTATCAGGACGCGTGTCGCTTTGTATTTCGGGGCTTTGTGCCTCGAGAGTCTGGGTAGTGTAAGCAAGGCAAATGTTGCATTGTCCTACAAAGTCGCAAAAACATAGCACGTAAATTTTGGGTGATATTTATGTCTCCACGCCATAAGACCGTATATGCGTCATGAGTGGCAACGTCGCAAATTAGTGTAATATTTTAAAATATGTTCTGTACAAATGCTAGAATTAGGTGAAAGTTGTATAAAGAGTAAGAAATCATTGCGTTTACAGTTCTATTTATATGCAATAAATACATTTGAAACTTAAGTTGCGTTATAAATTCATAGTAAAATAACTGTAAGCACTATGCTTACTTACTTTTTAAACAAAAACTGTATTAAAAAAGTTGTTTCTGAATATTAAACATAGCACGGGGCACAACTGTAGTCAATATTATGATTCTAACATCCAATGTATTTTAGCTAGGTATTGGTAAAATTAAAATTGCTAGTTGAGTTGTCCAGTTGTATTTAATGAAAATATACTTTAAAATCACCATCACTGTTGGTAAAAATTACTAATACCTATAGTACATAGCAGGAATTTCTTACATACTTGCTGCTCAATAAGACCATTGTTAATATAGTACTCTCGAGTGAATGTTTTACGACTACTGACTAATCGCTTAGTTCTTTTTCTTTTTACGGGTATTATTCGAAAACACTTTCTTAACCAGTCGTGCTTTTGCGCGGCATCTAAACTCCAAAAATGAAAATATAAAGACCTTCGTACTTCTTCAGTAATTTCATAGCATTTTCTGAGACACTTGCCTGGAGTGCAAGGATTGTCTCTTATTGGTAACTGTTTCTTATAGTCCCTTATTTTCCTACCTACTTTTAGTGTTTTTCTTGATTTTGTTCTGTTAAACAGTTTAGTGCTTGAGTTTACTTCAGAATTGATAACTATAAAAATAGTCTCCTCATCTGTAAAATGTAATCAAAAGTTTGTAGTAAGTTGTACTGTTGGTGGATGTGTACTATTTAGTAAAAGAAAGTTAGGCTTCAATAATAATAATAAGACCAGTACTAAAACTAAAGTACTTTAATTTATTAAAATTTTTACCTTGCATTAACGTTTTTATTTGATAAATACTTTGATTAAAAACGTTACTGCAAGGCAAAAATTTGAAAACGTAGGAATTGTAATTGCGCGTATTGTGGATTAATAAATAGAATAATACAGTAATCAAACTAACATGTTTTATATACCTAGATTTTTATTCACTCCTATTGCACAAAAATACGTAAACATCCATGTGTAACAGCAAATAGACTAAATGCAATGGTTTTCCGTAGCTAACCAACCAATCTACAACATTTATTATTTAATCGAGGTATTTATTTTATTTATTCTGGTTTATAAATGTCATTTATATGTCTTTTGAATAAAGGAGTTTTATTCTGAATGACATAGATGCAGTATCTTTATAAGATGTGAAAATTAATTATTTTCTTTGAACTACAACTACTTCATTATAAAAAAAGTTCACGGGATACTGCAAACATAGGTACATAATAATTACTAGACTGAAATTACTCCTAGACTCGGAACGATTTTTAATGGATTTCTACCTAATTTTATCGCCTCTATCGCCTGACTAGCTGCCCGCAGCGCGGTCAACCACGCGTCTTTGCTTACTGCTCTGCTCCCGTCGCCAGTAGCGTGATGTCACTTCCTCAAGAAATGAACTATCAAACGCAAAAATAATTATTTAAATCTGACTGGTAGTTTCAGAGATTACCGCGTTCAAATAAACGTACAAAGAAACACACAAACTCCTCAGCTTCATATAATAGTATATAATTATAACAGTTGGAATTCATATCAATATTTAAGTATAGGCATAAACAACGGTACAACGAACAGATTTACTTTAAATTCATAATACTATACTTGTCAACTTGAGTGTCTAAAGCTCTATTTTATGATTGATCTTAAGCATAATCTTTTTTTAAACCATATCGCTGTTTATTCAAAGAGTATTTTAAAAATTTTTGCGATATACCCAATGTATCTAGTAAGAACTTTTGACATACTTTGCGAATCTGTCGGCCATCATACAAACAGTACTGATAAGTAACATTCCTGCGACTTACTAAATTTTTCGTCCTTTTTCTCTTTATCGGTACTACGGTTGTACATTGCAATAACCAGAAACGACGCTGTTCGGTGTTAAGTCGCCAAAATTTGTGAAACAAATCCAAGCGTCCTTCTTCACTGAATTCAAAACATCTTCTCAAGCATTTGTCCACGAAGCAAGGGTTACTTCTCATTTTATTTGGCTTCTTTAATCTAGATGTCTTTTTTATCTTTCTCTTCAATATTTTACCTGTAATTTTGATGTAAATATTATACCCAATAGGATACTAAAACAAAATTCAGTTTTAAAGTGAAACTCAAACAGCCACTAATACAAAAACTTACTTGGAGTATAAACGCGGCGAATAAATATAACACCTATAATTATTCTCGATTTTTTAATGTGAATCGCATGTGGTACTAAAGAGTATTTTATTCTATTCTATTATACTATTATGTTTGGTAGGGCTACATTACAGGACTTTTGGCACGATATTCTGAAACACGAAGTTCTTTTTTTATTGGCGACGGTGGCAGACGAGCCAAAATCCTGAGATAGGAATACGAGCTTTGGATGAGTGAATAAATGGGATAAGACGTCATAGGTCATACTGAACAACCCTACAATCCACCTGATGGTAAGCGATAACTGTCGATCATGAACTTCTTTAATGTCTTCAACTCTGGAAAGCCGCTGTCTACCGGGAAGGGATTGGGTTGATATTTTAGATCACTTCTGCCATGCGTCCCATAACCTCACCTCATATCCTTATCACCATCGTTACAGTCAAAAGACGTCCACATAGGACACACTACATAGACCTCCCATCTCCATATGGAGCGGTCGTGACCCGTTCTCATTTATCGATATTGCCCGCCACCTTTGGCAGATCGTCTGTCCACCTATCTTATATAGGTTGTCTAACTCAATATCTTAGAGGAGCATAATACTGTCGAATTCAACTTATTTATTAAAACTTCAAATACGTTACTGGGCAAAATTAATAAACAAAATAATTTAGTGACAAAATTGAAAAAAGTAGAACAATTATTACATGAAACAAGACATTTAATTACATAATAAGAAATTATTACATGAAAAATAGGACTAAAACAAACGAACATTTGTTTATTTTTATTTTTTTTCATATAATAATGTGTTATTATAAAATTACTAATGAAAATCATTTAAAATGAATTCTTAAGTACCTACAGACTAACAATTAGAGTTATTAAACCTATCTGAAGCTTTCATTACAATAGCCAAAGGAATTAAACGTTAAATCACTCATTTTGAACCAAAAATTCTAACATATCTGTCTAATGATAATTTATTTTTATAGCTATAAAAAGATATATACATATATATACCAACTATAACTATAAGCAAACAAAAAAGAGTTTAGAGTAAGAATTGAGATTTTTAATCTCAATTCTTACTCTAAACTCTTTTTTGTACATGATATTTTTACGTATTTCGTTAACTTATTTCTATTGTGACAAAATAATTAATAAACCATATACCTAGTAAACTGTTGTGCACGGGTTCGCTCCCCACATGGGACAAAACTTTGTGCGATCCATAAATATTTGTTCCGAGTCTGGGCATACTTTGTATCCGTTAAAAGTATGTTTGTACAGTCCCCCTCGACATAGGGCTTGTTCCCTAGTGCGGGAGTTGTCTTTTAAAAAACACAGGTTTAATCCTATGACTTCTGTGGGTAATAAACTTATATAAAAATGAAGTATTTAAAAAAAATTGATAATTATGTAGATGCCGTAGTAAATTGGCATAGTTAATTTGAAATACCCCTAAATGGATCATATATATTTTTTTTTTATATTATAGCCTACCAAAGTGACTCCACCCCGCCTGATGGTAAGCAGTCAGTGGAATCCAGAAGTGGCGGCCACTATACCAAAAGCCATCGTCTTAAACTGCTGGTATAGTGGCCTCCACTATGGCGGCTAAGAATGGGGTTAGGGGAAGGGAATGAGGGAGGTGAGGAAAGAGGATAGGGGTGAAATTGGGCCTCCGGCGCTCTCACTCACCGAACGAAACGCAGTAGTACGGAAACTACTACTCTTAAGTCGATCTTCTATGAGAGGGTAGTACTTCCCCGGACGATCCGGCCCATTCATGCTGAAATCAGCGTGGATCTACTACCGTACTACCGTACCGTAATTGTTTTCTACTCTACTAACCTATTAAAATAGGATGCACATTTAAGTCAATTTCAGTTTGTTTTAGGTGCCCTCCCTATTTTAAATAATCTTCCATTTCTAATGACAACGTTTGGTGGATTATGGTGGTGTTCGAGACTAGAGTAACGTAGTAACTCACCTTGGCGACTAGCCCTGAAACGAGCCTTACAAGGGTGACCGAAAGTACACCTCCAAGAAGTTTGAGTTAACTCATGATCGCTGCCAATGCTGTAATATGTATAGCCGTTAAGCAACGCCACCTGTTTTCCGTTCGAATTTAGAATAAATTTCACTGAAAACAAATTTAAGGATTAGTTACGGTTACTGTGAAATATACGATCGCTATGTATTTTAAACATTTCAAAAAGCTTCTAAGTCATAACAGTCAATAGAAGTTATGAAAGAATATACTAGGTACTATCATTTTATTAATGACACCTTTTTCTGCTGACAGTTTCCCGGAAAGATTTAAATAATAAATGAAGTAAAACAAGCTTTAGTTACAAATCTCTATTTTAGACAAGTAAATTAAAATGTTTGTAGAAAAGATTATATAATTCAATCTTTTATCTTGTGATATATTCCATCAGGAGCTTTAAATAAGTTCGGCATTTTATGTATATGTTCGCCAATGATCTCGGTGACAGTCAGGTCTGTTTTGGTGACGATAGCTGCCTTACATCCACTGTGGTACTGAGTGCAGTACCATCGTGACTTGGAGTTCTTTGAGTCAGTTCTGCGATTGTACGTGTGGCCAAGAAAGAAGAGCGCTTTGCCACCCCTGGACATCTGTATTATTTGTCCTACAAAAATTTTGGCTGCATTACTAATTGTCAAGCAAAAATATTAGATGCATTAAGACGACGTTCGTCAGACAGCTTTAAATATTCTCATGTTCACAACAAAAAAAAACAAACATTATTTTTATTTATTTATTAAATTTACAAATCTTATAAAGCATCTATATAAATATAAATACCCTTTAGTCTTCTGAATAGTAATTATTTTAAGGGGAGTAGTAAACTGTTACTCTCAAAACAAAACTATTTACTCTTAAACATACATATAACAGGTGTTAGTTTTAAATAAAAATCTAAATAATTAAAAACAATGGAATTACAAATTTATTTCAGTTTCTTTTATTTCTATGCTGATATAAATTATGATATAACCCGTCTTTAGTTTTATAAAGAGTTGGAAGTTCGTGCGTGTGTTGCCCGTTGAGGTCAATGACTGCTAAATCGGCGTCGGTGACAACAGCAGCTTTGCACCCACTGTGGTACTGAGTGCAGTACCACCGTGACGTGGAATTCCTTGATTTCTGTCTGCGATTATAAATGTGCCCTTCAGCCAATAGCGCTTTCCTGCCGCTGACTGTACGTATTATAACCGCTGTAATGCATACGCACAAAAATTAATAAATGTAAAAAAACACTATAGTTATACATATAGAAGCAAAAGTATTTAATTAATATACTAATCAGAAATTTAAATTGTTTATTCAAAACTTACAATCTTAAGAACAATTTAAAAATAAGTGTGTTAAATATATTTATCACATTTTATTAAAAAAAACATACACAACGAAAATATAAATAACAACAAAAGTAAAATTTTACAATAAAAAAAATATAATATTTAAATTAAATATCAAATACTTGCGTAATACTCGAGTAACCAAAGAATCTTTTATAATTATAGGCAATAATTCTTACTGTATTATCAAATAATGTTATTTTTAACTCGCTATTGAATAGTTCTAATACTAATTTTAAATGATATCTTTAACCAGTAACCTATTCGCAAAGCTCCTTTGGTAACATCATTACAACTACAACAATGAATTTTTTAATATCAAAATATTTAACGAAACTTAGGTACGTAGTCAATTGGAATGTGCATATTCACACACAACATTAAACATTATAAAAATATAGTTATTTACATGAAATTATCTTACTTGTGTACCTAAATAAACACACAATACCTAATTTAGATTTGCATATTGCAATAAACGCTTTTATCATACATGATTCATTGATATTTACATCTTAGGTCTCATGGTCATTTTTAAAATACGACAAAGGAAAGTTTTATCAGACAATCTGATATGTTATTTATATTTTAGAATTGCGACCTTTAGTCCAATTGATATATTTACTTATAATACGCTTGATATATTATGTAGATACAAATATCACCAATAAATTGCAAAATAGTACGTTCAAGTACAAACATTCAAAGTGATTTTTCGAAATTTTAAAACTTGCCTGCAAAAGTCGATATTCTATATCGATTATTTCATTTGGATTTTTAAATAAGTTTAGAAAATTTCAAGGCACATCAAAATTCTTCTTTATAGTGAATTTCACACCAAGACACAATTTACATCTACGTCATACTTAAAGACTGATTTACATTGATACAGTAGCTGGCGCCAGCACCTCTGGATTCCAGCACAGAATCAGCACTGTATCAATGTAAACGTTTTCAATTCTGTGATGCTGGCTCCAGCTAACAATGTAAATCAGCCTTAAATCCTACGCAAAAGCACGTGTTGTGAATGCTCTTGCTGTCAAAGCTCTTTGTCAATGTAATTTAATTTAAATATAATACTGAAAATTGTGTGTAATTTATAAAAGTGACAAATTTTGTGACCACTGAAATGTAGAGCACCTGTCAGTGACATTCTAACCGAAAGGCACCTAAAACAATATTTCAATAGTAAATATTAACAATTTTTTACATGTGAGATGATAATAATTTGATAATGTGTGATTAAGCGTAACTAGATAGAATTAATTCATCGGTCCCTGTGAATTCCACGTGCAAAATGTAATTAAAATTTATATGTGCGAATGTAACCCTGTAGTGGAGACCACTACGCCGTCAATTGTGACAGCGGACGCTTTGCATTTGTGTTTATGTTTTTTAGCACAAGTCCATCTAATTCTGTTACCGACTAGAGACCTAGAATGTCTGAAGAACTTGTGTCCTCCGATAAATATATTAGTAGTCTCTGCAGTACAGAATCGAGCTCGCAGTAGTGACGCTAAGTATCCTGAAAGCAAATAAACACATATTAATTTATGAAATAAAAAACCAAAATGTTAGTCTAAGATTTATATTACACAACTTTATAATCGGCTACTATTTTAATTAGGACTAGAATAAATATTTTATAAATAAAATACGAATTTTTAGATACTTGTTTAATTTTCTAAATAAATGCTACCTTTATTTGTGTTTTTTTATTGTAAACACGACCGACAACCACCATTCGCTATAGTAGTTTTTAATAAATAATAATAATAATAATATCACAAGAACTACACACAACGCCATCTAGACCCAAAGTAAGCATATATTATAGCTTGTGTAATGGGTTCTAGAATGCGGAATACATGATTATTTTTTTTTTAGAAACACCTAGACCAATGCAAATATTTATGTTTATGTACACAAATATTTGCACAGAGCGGGAAATCGAACCCGCGACCTATGCGTGGCAGTCCGTACACAGTACCACCGAACCACAGAGGTCGTCAATAAAGAAAAGAAAGTCATTAAAGGCAATAACTATGTCATATATTATAGTCTTGCAATGAAAACTAAATTGCCATGTATAATATTTATAGAACTTTCTTCATATTCTTCTTTTTAGGATTCACTTTTATATATTCACCATTTATTAAGTGATAATTTGGCGGTTCGTGATTGTGGTCCTCATATAAAAAGCTGAGAACACACCCGTGTTTATCGGTGCGTGCCTTTGATGGACAGCACAGAGTTTTCCTTTTCGTACAATACCAAAACATGGGGGTGTATTGAGAAAATGTAAAACCATTTATCATCAACAAATGTCTCTTGCCGTATTTGCTGGGTAGAATTTCAACTGGAAGAAAACGTAAGTTGAAAGAAATTATATAAGTAAGTTGAAATAACACACAGAATTCATGTGTACAATTTATGATTTGTGATTAATTATCATAGTGGTAGATAACTATCTAGTTTTGTGATGATAAGTAACAAGTCTGAACATCGCCAATAAGTTGTACGAAGAAATATATTGTAAATATATACGTTTTAAGAAATTAGCTACATTTAAATGGATTTTGCAGTATATTATAAGAAATAAAATTTTAAAAGTATATAAGTCTTGTATTTATTATATTTAACTTATTTATATTTTTACAATTACGATACAGTACAGATCATTGAAAACAAAGAAAGACATCATTGGAGTCAGGCATTTAGTCATGAACCTTCCTGGCAGAAAATAATGAGCAATTGCACTGGATAGTCATAGTACCTATTATTTACAAACAAGTATATCAACGCTGCTTTAATTAAGGTTACGAATGATCACATTGTAATGAAACTTTGCGAGGGTGTTTTGTGGACGCCAAGACAGTTGCTAGCCCAAAAAAGTTTTATTTTTATAAAATACGTGGCGAAGAAAGCGAATGTTAGGTGCAGCTAGTTAGCTACCCTATATTTATAAACTTAAGTCACCACTTAAAATCACTTAGGATACATACCTAGCTATTTTGTATATAAATGACCCGCCACTTTTATCAAGTTTTCGTTTTTTTCGGCATTCCTCCTTTCATATATATTCCCACACTTTTGCCTTTTAGGTAACTTATTTAATAATTATAATAAACATTCCTAATGTCCGAAATTCAGAGCAAACAAACTGTTCTAAACGTAACATAAAGTAATTAATTTATTTATTTATTTGATCAAACTTACAACTATCTTTACAGGTTTTATCCCAATGCAGTAGTGTAGCAACATAATGACATTTACAATATATGTATGTATATATACTACATCTTATAACAAATAACGTTATCGTTGTAAATTCACTCAGGGCACAAAAGAATAGGTCCGTCTCTATAGCTATGAGGTTAAGTATGCGGGAGTACACGCGTCAGAGGTGCCTTACTCAAGAGCTTGTGTAATTGTTACATTTTGATTAAATTGCAAAGTCGTTTTGCGGCCAGAAATGTATTATGTACTAGCTCCCCGTAACGCGGTTGCACCCGCGTTAAGTTACATCTTTGCTTACTGTTTCGCTCCCGTCGCTCGTAGCGTGATGTTCTAAAGCCTATAATCTCCATCAAGAACTGGGCTATCAAACGAAAAAAAAATATTCAAATCCAATTGGCAGTTCCAGAGATTAGCGCGTACAAACAAACAAATACACTCTCCCGCTTTATTTTATTTGATTTCTTTATTGCACATAAAAAGATAAATACAAAGAAAGTATATAAATAGAATTTATGTTCAAAGGCAAGCTTAACTCAGAACTGAGTTCCCCAACAGCATGCCTTAGAGTGTAGTAAGTAACATTAGCGAGAGTATATGAAGTGTACAATTAAGAAGAAAAATAACAGAGAAAGTAAATAAAAAAATGTAACCTAAAAGTTTACATAGTAGTAGCTGGCTTTATATAATAATACAGATATCTAGTCTAACTTTATGTATTCACCATCATCAGTCACATGGTACTTCGGGGGTTCATGATTATGTACTTCATACACAAACTTCAGGCCGCCTGATGAATCGGTCCGAGCCTTAGCTGGACAACCTCTTTTCTTCTTAGTACAGTACCAAAACATAGGACTGTATTGTGAAAATGTAAAACCATTTACCATTAGTAAGTTCTTGTACTTACTTCTCGTACTTGGTATCATCGCAACTGAAAATATATTTAAACTGTTAGTCTGTAAAAATATTTATTAGCTTTAGCGAGATTTTAATCAGTCAAGTTCTTTAACCATCTTTTTATACATTTAATAGATTTCCGCGGTGCGGTTTCACCCGCGAAAAGTTACATCTTTGCTTACTGCTCCGCCCCCGTCGCTAGTAGCGTGATGTTCTAAAAAAGATTATAAAATAAAGTAAAAATAAATAGAAATCAGATTGTAATATTACAAATATTGTAAAAAATGTTTAGTTATCCAAACTACCTTACCTTAGACTTAAGGCGCAACTACACTAGGCGACATGACAAAAATATTAAAACAAAAATAATTTATTATTATTATTATTCACACAATCGAACACGAACCTTCGAGTTCGATTATTATTGGAGCATACAGTATTCGGCTTCAAAAAAGACAATTAGATGCCAGCCAAACGCAGTACGCGCAAGGTTCCCACAATGGGTATAGGCACTGATTTTATGATAAAAACCTCCTACAGTCAATTGCGACGGTCTATAATGACGTTGTACCGATCAAAACCCTAATGATAATAGTCAGCTCACTGACCTGCCAACGTCTGCTATCCGGAAGCTGAGGGATCCCTCTCCTGGCGGCTGCACTGCGGTCGAAGATCACTTCTACAGAATTTGTCACTCTCTAAGGGTGGATATTGTTCGGCAATTGCGGTAATCTGACGAGGACTCAGTTGCGATGCGAATTTTTTGAGAACCACTACACATACGCGTGTCCTATCAGTCTCACGGCGAAGGTTTCTCTCTCTTTCGCGTGGCGGCGCTTGAAGCGCGTACATGCGCGTGCGAATGTCATAATGGACAAAGCGTGCGAATATTTGAACTCCACGCAAGCCCAATATTTTTGGATTGCATGAAATTAACAACAGTAAACCAACTTTAGTTCACCAGGTAATTTGACCATACAACGTCAGTAAATAATCAAATAATAAATTAAATTATACGCAAACTTAATGTTGGCGTAACCAATTATTATTATTATTTCTGTTACCAATAATAAATATTTTTACAAGTGTTTTCGTAAAACATTAATTGTAAGGGTATAATTAAATTTACTAATGTAGTGAAGTAGAACTGCAAAACAATTTAAGTAATATTAGTTAATCAAAAAAATCAAAAAGTATCTCGTCGTTCAGATAGGTAAATTAAAAGCAATAATAATGAATTGAAATAATCTTCATTTTAAAAAATAAAAACGAATCAGGGCTTGTGAAAGTCCCTAAAGCAGCCAATTATGCATAGGTACACCCCACACTCGATGCACTGCCAGACTGTTCGGGTCAGGACCTTTTGCTTGTTGGAACACCACCAGCAGCGGCCTCTGTTGGCAGATGACCGCATGGGGAAGTGGTTCCCTTCGACGATCGGTCGGTTTGCCAGTGTTAATTTTGTATTTCGTCTCATCGTTGTCATCGCTGTTGTTGTCGTCTGTGTTGTTGTCGTCGCTGTTGTTGTCGTTGTGTTTGTCATCTGTCTTCCACACGGTCTTGTGATGAGTCTGATTTCCGTCGTCAAATCGATATGTCTGTACATCTTCAGTAAATCTTCGGCTAGTATCGTTCTGAACTGCCGGTGTGACATTTTTGCGTATTTGGTGTGGTGTATAACGTAACAGTTATAAACTGCAACGTTAAAAAAACGACGGAATATTTTTTTATACCACACACGGCTTCTCACTCTTTCTATGGGTTGGCCGGATAAATATTGATCTTTTCGATCAACGTTCCCCATATTTTTATTGTAGTCCAGAACAATACTGGGTTTGTGTGCCGTTTGGTTGTACTTGTTACGTGTCCCGATTTGAAGCGAATGGTATGTAGAGATCATGCTTACTATATTAGCGTCTCGCCACACCATTAGCGATAAATCGGGACAGTAAGAGGCCACTAACTCTCCATGTCGTAAGTCGGTCTTAGAAATGGTCTGTAGTGAAGAGGGAATAAATTCACGGTTAAGTCTTTGTGTCCCGTAACAGTCAGTCTGTCGTAGTTTTAAGCATCGTGCTAATAATGGACAGTTGTAAAACTTGTCCATTATAAGCGTATGACCCCGGTGTAAAAGTGGCTGTAATAAATCAAAAACTATCTTTGCTGTGGCATTCGTCGGTTGAAAGTCGGATAATGTTTGTTCCGTCCTTGCGTCTTGTTCAGTCTGGTCAATGTAATTGTCATCGTTATTATCGTTATTATCATTTGTCATTGGCGTTTTGTGTTTGCCAGCATATACTGTAAATTGCCAAAGATAGCCGGTGGACGATTCGTACAGTTCGTAGCTTTTGACGCCAACTTGAGCCGCTGTCGTGCTGATCTTTTGAGCAAAGCTCAATCGGCCGTGCCACTTCAAGAGCGATTCGTCAATGACTATTTCTTGCTGCGGGTAATATAGGCTGGCAAATTTGTGATTAAAATAGTCAAGTATGGGCTGTATTTTGAAAAGTCTTGTCTTTGTAGGTAAATCAGTATTATTATCAACAAAGTGCAGCATGGATTTGAGAAGAATGTATCTATTGTAGGTCATTATTTTATTAAAATAGGACATAGTGCCAAAGCCGTTAAAGGAAAAATATGATTTTTCACTAGGCAAAGGATATAATCCCTGGAGAATTATCACAGCTAGAAAACTAATCATTTCTTGTCGGTCAGTCGGTGTCCAGCGGTGAAATCGTGAAGTCGGCGTCGATTTGTCCTTCAAGGAGTCCAATTTTTGTCGAGCGTATCTGTTTGTCTCATCACAGAGTGTGTCAATAAACTCTACGTCGAACATCTTGTGGAATACATCTGTCGGTTTTGTAATGGCAGTCATGTCAAAAGTAGGTCCAGGAGTTCCAGTAAACGTCTCCCGTTTGGTTTTAAAAGAAGATACGTCTTTAGTCCAGTCAAATGTAAAACAGTCGTGGGGTAAAAATTCTTGTATTGCTCTGTCGTTCGCCCTGTCTTCCGCTTGTAAAATTTGGACTTGGTGGGGAGTCAAGTTGTCATCAGTTGTTGTTTCAAGCTGTCGTGTGGTCGCTGTAGGGTACACTTCGTCGTTCTGCTCGTTGTCTTTGTCGTCATTGTCGTTGTCTAACTCACTGTCCGAGTCTAACCAGTTCAAAACTGTTTCTTCTAACTGGTTATCGTTGATACCTGGAAAATTTTAATATGGGATGTAATAAGCAACTGTAACAAAAAGATGTACTCCTAAATAATTGCTTATGCTTACCAATCACTGACCGTCGTCGTTTGTTGTTTGAAGCAGCTGGGATCACCACCTCGCTTCCAACAACCCATACTGTGAACGGACAAAAACATTATTCATTCGATTCATCTGTGTGATAACATATATAATGCTGCCTTTTTCTAGGCGTACGACACATATTCGCCAATTTGTGGAGTCACTTTGGTAGGCTAATATAAAAAAAAAAAAAAAAAAAAAAAAAAAAAATTACCAATACTCCTGTCGAAATAGCCAGACGACTCAGGGTTTACGTCCGGTGGATACTCCGCCATAACTGTAACAACAAGCACATTCTGAGCTACAAATAGAGTCAAATTTCGGTAGTGACGACGATACAGTGATCGTCTGGATTTAACTTATTATGTAAGCTGCAAGTGAGCCGATGACTGATGTCAACAACCGTAATGCTATAAATAACTTTATCTAATGCACAGGAAACAAACACTCAGTCAGTCTGCAAACTATATGCATAGGGGAGCCCCAATTTTAATGATCTGAATATTAAACGGCAAAATGTTAAAAAGAGTTTACAGTTTTATCACATAATTAATAATACTGCTAATTTTCTTCGCTAGTAAATTTATTTATTTTAATTAACAATAGCAAAATATTAAACGACTAAAATAAATGTCATAATAAATGCCAAAATAACGAAGGAATTATTTCTTCAATGCTTTGCCATATTTTCAAAGATTAAAAACGACAGAAATGGATAGGGACCAAACACGGGGTACCTCGCTAATCTGTCAATAGTTTACATTTATTATTAAAAAAAGTGTAGTGTTTATAAAGTTTGCTTTATTCCAAATTTGTCTTATTTTTTCTTGTTTTGTTTTTATATTAGCCTACCAAAGTGACTCCACCCCACCTGATGGTAAGCAGCCAGTCCAAAATTGGTGGCCAATGTACCAAAAGCCATCGTCTTAAACTTCTGGTATGGTGACTACTGAGTCCACTATGGCGGCTGGGAATGAGGGAGGTGAAAAAAGAGGAAAGGGAGGAAAGAGGAAAGGGAGGAAATTGGGCCTTCGGCGCTCTCACTCACCGAACGAAACGCAGTAGTACGGATTCTACTACTCTTACGTCGATCTTCTATGAGAGGGACTACCCTCTCATAGAAGATCGACGTAAGAGTAGTAGTATCCGTATATAGCATGTGTATAGCATGAATGGGCCGGATCGTCCGGGGAAGTACTAACTTCCCCGGACGATCCGGCCCATTCATGCTGAAACCAGCGTGGATCTACTACCAATACAACTTGTGCTGACCTCTATCGGTAATGTTAGACTTGTACGAGGCGTCAAAACGTGAGCCAGTAATTTTATGACTTACAAAACTATTACCTATACCGTTAATTTCTAATAAACTTAATTGTAAATACGTATAATACATAAAATGGCTAATACTAAATGTAATAAAAACGACTTCACATAGTATATACGTACCTACTCCATTTATTATTAAAAACAAAGATCATCAAGTTTTCAAAATCATTTAGTTATTTATTTTATTAGTTATTACGAGCATTGTATTTAAATACATTTATAAAACAATATATTCTTAAATTTACTTCTGAAATAATAATATATATATATGTAGGTATATTCGACTTTCTGATAATTAAGTCAAATAATATTTATTAATCGTAAACCTAAAATGTTATATAATATTATAACAAACATCAGAATGTAAAAAATACTAAGATAAACTGGACATCATAATACTGCACCATTAATAAAAAATTACTAGCAGAATATTCACCAAATACAATCACGATTAAATGTAATTCATAATTTTTGAGAGACTTATTATAAGGTGTTCCAAGATATTTCGTCTTTGTTTTTATTTTATCTAGATATGCAGAAAGAAAGAAAGAAAAAAGTTATTTACTAGAAGAGAGAAATAGTTTGTAAACGCAAACAACTCGCCTTGCTAGTCGTTGATAATATATTCAATGGCAGCGGATGATGACATTCATTATGGCTCATACATACTTACAATACAATTTTAAAAAAATAAAAGTCTAGAAATGTTTAGTAGTTCGTTTTCACGTAATCCGCTTTTTCCATGTGCTGTTTAATCAGCAAAATTTCCATGGTTATGTTTAGTATATCGCATAATTCTGTCCATGTATGTAACAACTATGGCTCTGCAGCCGCCATTCCGCTTCACACATCGCCAAGACACGCGGCCTTTTCGCTCGTTGGCCTTGTTGTAGCGCTCGTCCAAAAACAACAGTGTTCTATTCCCGTATCGATTGCTCACAAATAAACCTAAAATAAAATAGTAAATTTTTTTAGATATTTTATGATTATTTTTATTTTATACGTTAAGGCTTTTTAAAATTGTGTCTAGAATAATAAAAAACAATCATTAACACATTTAATAATAAATAACAAAAAAAATATTACATTGTTGTAAATTTTAACAAAATACACATAAAAATATCGTTTGTTAATAAAATATTCGTACAAAAATGGTTTTACGTTATTTAGAATTTGTATTAAATCTAATCGGCTAAAATATACGAAAACAGATTAGTACAGATTCTATAAAACTCACAAGCCTCTTTATTTTTATTAAAATTGTAAATTCTAATAAGATTAACGACGTTTACGTTGCTATCAGTCGCATCCAGCGCATGAAGTTATTCATTAATGATTATGAAAATTCTTGAATTCCATTATTTCATCTTTGACTGTAACAATAGAGGCTTTACATCCATGCTTCTTCTTGCTACAACGCCAGAAAGACTTTGCATTTGTTTCCTTGTACTTAGTGTATCTCGCGTCGCCGAAAACGAGCATCCGTTGTTTCCCTGAACTGACGAAGAAATGGTGTCTGCCTGTGAAAAAAAGGTATTACATAATAATAAGAATTAGAAACAAAATACATATCTACAAATGTTTTACGAAAACTTTGATTTTCTTATTTACTTTATGTAATAAGTAGGGCATGAAAAAGAGTTTATAAGCCGCCATAGTGAAGGCCACATTGCCAGCGATTTGACTCAATGGATTTTTAAATAGTGTCAATCATTTAACTGCTTACCATTAGGCAGAGTGGAGTCAATTTAATAGGCTAGGCTACAGCATCTAAAAAGTGTAGGTCTTATGTTTTAAGACTATTTACATTTGTTACACTTAAGCTTGAAAGCCTTTAATAGTAGGTACCCATTTAATTAAAATTACAAAGTTAAAATATAAAATGTTAATATCTGCGTACTTCGTTTTCCAATTCTCAATCGTATATCGTTTTAGTGGTTACAGTAGGTACCTACCAGCTCTCTTGCAGTGAAGTACGAATGTGAGTATTCAAATTCATATACTTTGTAAAACAAAATATACACCTAGTGCCAAAGTCAAAAATTATTACGAAAATTATGTCCCTCTCTGTCCTTTTCCTTTTTTCATTTTATCACGATCGGCAACAGCTTTGTTATGTTCTTGCAATGACTAAAGAACGTTACGGTAGCCACTTACCATCAGATAGCCTCCAGGATTGTACGTCATCGAAATTGCGTAAAAAATGTCACAGATATTTTCTACAATGTCGGATTTATAGGTAATTAGCTGCGCCGTGCGGTTTCGCCCGCGCGGAAAATGTTGTGTTTAGTTAATGTAGCTCAGGAACCAGATCGCCTTTCGAAAGAAAAAGTATTCTCCAATTTTTATCACAATTCGTTCAGCCGCTTAGGTGCTGAGTGCTAACAAACACACACACACACACACACACAAACTTTCGCATTTATAATATTAGTAGAATTTGTAGAATGACTTTATGCAAGAAATAGTAAAAATAACAAATAGTGTAGTTTTAGTTAAACAATATACCTACCTAAGTATGTTATTATGGTCAGCCTGTAAAGGTTCACGGTTAAATAAAAGCCTTTAAATTTTTCCTTTAATCTTTGTTAATTATTTTAATACATATTATTTTATTTATTTACGTGTATTTATTAATTTATCTATATTGTCTATATCAAACATTCGTTGCCATAATTTACTGTTATTACTTAGGTTCTACATACATACACTAGTTAATTGTTTTAGTAAAATAAAATAACTTGGAAATTAGTAAAACATAATTTATGACTTTTTAATGTGAATTCATATTTTATTTAATTACAGCAAAAAAAATATAATTATCTACCCTATTTTCTGTAGGATATTATTATGATATTATTACATAATTAGTTAATTTCGTGATGAAAAACAAAATTTATATTAAAGTCATTAAAAAGTATATTTATGTCCCAAGTTATCTAAATCTAGGTAATATCATTAATACGATTTACACACTGCCCCGCATTACGGAGGGTAGTGCGGGCGTGCGTGTTCTTGAGTTTTTGTAAGTATCTCTCTTAGTATACAAATCACGCGTGAAAACGCATTTACGCGCGGTGTAAATGTTCCTTTGCCACGCACCCCACAGCGTAGTGCGGGGCAGTGTGTGGATCGCTTAAATTTGTATCAATACAAACATTGCCTACGACTGCTCGAGGTGGAAAGGAGAGGACATGTGATAGGTAACCTAATTATCATTTCGCCAGAAAGACGTCAACTGGTACATAGGTCTCCGTCAAATTTAAAAATATCGACTTTGTATTTACATTTGTCTAATAAATTTGTATCATAATTCTCTTTATTTCTTTTCTTTTTCTTTTTTAAAAAGACAACTACCGCACTAGGGACCAGGACCTGTGTCGCGGGGGACTTTACAAACATACATTTAACGTACACAAAGTACAGACTCGGAATAAATATTTAAGGATCATACAAAGCGTGGGGATCGAACCCACAACCTCGTGCACAGCAGTCGCTTGGACTCCCACTGCACCACGGAGGCAGTCAAAAAGACTCAGTATTTTTTGTTCTTAATTTATATTCTTCTGATTCACTCTTAACGCAATTCATCTAACTTTTCATTGCTGTCCACCCCTCTTCATATCACTATTAAATATGAAAAAGATTACAATTTTTTTAACTATTATTATCTTCTACTTATCGAGTGGTTAGTAGTCACCCTAGTCTGAGGATTTCAGGTCGCACATTAGAGTCATCCAATTTGACCTGTTGTTATTATTATTCGTGGTTATGTGTCTCAGCTTTCTTCACGACTTTGCGATCAATTGTTGTGACCGTGGCTTTGCACCCCACAGATTTCCTTTTCGAGCATCGCCAATCAATCTTGAAGCCTCTTACCCTCTTCTTGTGATATCTGTGATTGTTCACCATCAGAAAACATCCGCGTGGAGTTTGCACTATGAATACTAAAAAGACAGTTTGTTACACAATGTACATTTGTAAATACGTTCGAATTCGCATGCAAGATAAGTACTACATAATATCAAATAACTCAAACCATATTCGTCGCAATGTTAACAAAAAGTAGGTAAATAAATTGTATTATACCAAAGTGGATGTTAAGTTTTTTAATATCTTTATTCATTTAAATGTATTAAAAATATAACATGTAAAGTTTCAACAGCATCGACATATTCTTAAATTTCGCATCATATTAGATGCAAATTCTAAAGCTAATTGCCTATCCGATAGATTGCAAATTTTTCAATTCCTTTTGCCAACTTCCAAGGTCTTGATTTCGGTTAGATCTATCAAGTTTTAGATATTTAAATTGTACTGTGACATTATGATGCAACGCAGCAGAGTACCAATTCGCTCTGGATTGTAACTATTATTGCTTTGGGATAATAATAATTTGACTCTTTGTTTAATGTTTTACTTAAATAAAATAATGACATTATATTAACTCTTTATTGTGTTTAATTAAAAACTAACAAATTATTTTATGTTTCAGGTATTTTTATGATTATTTTTATGTAAAAAAATTACAAATTTATGGTAAATAGATGCTTGGTGCAAAATAAACTGAATTTAGCAAAACCACTACCATAACAAATACAAAATGCCCGATGAATTTGAAATTTAATAGTATTCTATATACATTTTACAATACACTTGCATACAAAGTTATACAATATCATAAACAACCATTTAAGAAAAAAACAATTCATAATCTAAAATTTTTTAACAAATTGAAAAAGAAAAAAAAATCATTATCAGAATAAATTTGCAGCCCACAGACGTCCACCGCAGCAGCGGTGGACGACTAACTAAATAGGCATGTCCAGTAGGACATACCTATTTAGTTCTTTCCTAAAGGCTTTATTCAAACGTAAGCGGTATTCGCTGCCTCTATGGGTAGAGACATACCGCGCGGATTTCGCTCAGGTATTGCAGTATGAAGATAGAGCCGAATACCGCATACCCGATATTCGAACTAGCGAAAACTTAATACCTTCTTGAGCGAAACTCACGCGATACTCTACCCATAAGGATAGCAAAATCCGCTTTGGTGTGAACAGTAGTATAACCGCATACCCACTCGGATTTCTACGCAGACGGTAGCAAATACCACTCAGGTTTAAATAGGCCTTAAATTATATAAGTACTTTAACTACATATAAATGAGGGAACTTATCTACCTGTTAACTATGAACATGAATTTGAATTTAAATTTCTATTTACACTTTATAGTGTGAATAACAATTCACGTTTATTCCCGTTGAGTCAATACAGTTTGTATAACGTTAACAGGGTTAGGTAACATCAATAAAAAAAAAATCGAAAAGTAGCACTGCAATTTATTGCAAGGTTTTTTTCCTTTAAGTAACACTGGACGTGAATAAAAAAAATTAAAATCCTATATATGCATGGAGAGACCTTTGCTTTGCTTCTTTGCTTGCAAAGAAAACAATAATAAAGTTATTTAAGAGCCCAGCGTTGCACAAAATCCAACATATTTTCTCATGAATTTAAATTTTCCACCCTTCAATTTCTTTTACCCCGTTTCCTGACCTTCGATAGACTCTGTCTTTGACTGAGGAGGCGGCGTATCAGTGATTATGATCATCTCTACGCCTAATGATGACATCTGACACAGTTATAATATTAGCTCTACACCCCAACACCTTTCGTTTACTGCACCTCCATTCCGACTTTAATCCAATTTGCCGCTCCCTCACAAACTTGTATCCATTGGACATAAACACTTTTCTTCCTTTGTGAGATAATGCATAATATTCTGTAAAAACATGAGAAATTAGTCATACAATGCTTATTAAAAAAACTACAGTTAAGTTAAATAGATTTTTGTTTTTATACGTCATACCAGTACGTTATTATCACACTACAGGGAAAGGCCTCTTCTCTTGAAGGAGAAGGCATGAGCATTAATCATCACGCTTGCCTATATGATACAACTTAACCCTCATGGACACTTCTGTAGACACATTAGATGTTTTATTGTCATCACGGCTATATACATTTACTGTCCCGGAAAGTGTTAATAGATAAATGTAAGTCTATTGTCCAGTTATTGAGCTAACGTATTAAAAGTATCGTTCGAACGAGTTAGTATAGAATAATGCATGTATAGTTCCGTAAGATAATTGGTTGAAAACTCAGAAAGGATGATGAAAAAAGCTATAGGTAAGTAGGAAGTTAAATACATAATTCAAATTTTATTGAAATAAATATTATCTATACTATAAAAATTAATCGCTAAATGTGTTGCTAAGCGCAAATTTCGAGAGCAGCTGGACCGATTTTGCTAATTCTTTTTTTATAATATTCCTTGAAGTACGAGGATGATTCTTACGGGGAGAAAAATTAAAAAAAATGCCTGGAAAAGAAAAAAGAATCGACGGTTAGGCGGTACAAGGTTCCCGGGTCAGCTAGTTTCTTAAATATAAATTATATTGCATGTTACAGGAACTATGTTTTTAGATTGGAATCCAATATTTTGTGTAGAAATTTTTCTAATGCGAACATACATTAATTTAGTCTAAAGTAGCCTAGGACTTTGTTGCCCTTGTTAGTAATACCACTTAGGGGTAAAAGAAAGGTACGCTCACTACTTTACTATTTTACCTATATTAAAATAAGTGTGCCCCATGGCTTCGGCCGCGCCTAACATTGTGTTTTGTCTCCCTCGAAAACCAGAAGGATTTTTGATAGAAAGTAGCTTATGTCGGTCTCCGGCACCGAAACTATCTACTAACCAATTTTATCGAAATCGGTTCAGCCGTTTAGACGCTGAGTGGTAACAAACATACACAATTATCTGGCGATTGAAAAGAGTTGCGTGGGTTTCTTGCCAGTTCTTCTCACAGCTCTACGTCGTCAGCGTACTGGCTGTAGGCTAATTAGCTGACTTCATGTAATTTTGACTTTTCATAAGCATCATACTTTATGATCAAAATGAAATGAATGCTTTGACTTTGACTTTGACTCTCACACACACATATTATTATGATTAGGATATAGTATCAACATTCACATGTGATGTATTACTTTTGTTATTAAATTAAAGAAGAGCCTGGAACAGTATAACAGTAATTTATTTACGTCGCAAACATAGTGGCCTGCTAACCAAACTTCTTTAGCGTGTGTACATTGTATCCCTTCGGCCGCGTATGTAACCAGAGTTTGGTAAGCAGTATCAGAAGAAAAAAATATCCTATTTGTATTCAATGACTATGGTCTTCTTTGCGTCTAATCACTACACCATTAAACGTTATTATGTTGGCCTTGCATCCTAGGAGATTTCGTTTACAGCATCTCCATTCTGTTTTGTAACCTTTCTGTCTGTGTCTCAAAAATTTATACCCATTTGATATGAATATTTGGTATCCTTTTTGAGATGTCGCATAATATTCTGAAAAGAATATGCTTTATTAGGTAAAGTAATTTATTTATTGCCGGCAATGACAGACGTGCCAGCAGCCCATAGTATACCTATATGTATATATACTAGCTTTCCGCAGTGCGGTTTCACCCACGTCTTTACTTACTGCTCTGCTCCCGTCGCCAGTAGCGTGATGTAACATAGCCTATAACCTTCCTTAAGAACTGGGCTATCATACGTCTGGTCGTTCCAGAGATTAACGCGTTCAAACAAATTTATTATACGCATTGTAGGTACAAGCTAATTGTACAAAATTACATAAAATAAATAATAAGTAAAAATTAAATTAAAATTAAATTAATAAAATGGTGACTTCCAAGTATGGCAGGATGGTTATATAATGAGGAACGGTAAATAAAAAAGTCAAGAGTACAGTTTCATAATTTATAAACTGTAATACTTCACAATCACAAATTAACGACAGATATTTAAGTTGTCAAAACAACCTATACCTATTTCGCCTAATATATATTATTCACCTATATAGATACATACAAATCAACGTTAGCTAATATTTAAAATAAATATAACAAGGTCTGACATTCTGTTGATTTTCTGCTAATAAATATTGCCTATAGTAGTCTTATGTTATCCCGAATTTGTGTTTATTTCTTCAGTATAATTTTGATTACTCTTTACTAATTTTTTTGTGTTTTTTTTTAGATTTCACTCTTTTAATGTCCAAACTGCTCCATTCTAAAAAAGTCGTTCGTAAAGCTTCACTTACGTAAATAAAAAAATACCACACTATTCTACATATTTCCTATTCTCTCACAAGTTCTTCGTTTTGGACTGAAATGTTAAAATTTTACCAAAACCTTGTGTAAAGGTTTAAGTAAAATCTGTTTAGAATTATGCATTAGATGTTAACTTTACTGTCGAGTTTGAAGTGAAATCTGGTAGTAACATAAAAAATCATTACAAACTACATTTTATTAGTATATAGAACAAAATCTATAGGATTTTTACATCCTAATTAAAATTGGTATTTACATTATTTAAATACAATTAATTTACATCTATACAATACCCGTTAATCTTAATTCACCATTATAAAATACAAGAATGTATTTTTACTTGTATTTATATTTAACATTATAACATCCCATTTATATCTATTTTTTGTTACTGTTGATAATATTTGTTGAACGTAACGAGATAAATATAATTATTGGCCACAATAGGCACAACTCTATCCTTTCTTTCCACCTTAACGTTGTCTAAACCGGTAACACTATCTATTACTCGTAACTAGTCTTCGCATACTGTTATAAATATCTTTTGAAAGAGGCAAATAACATTTAATGGTAGCAACATAAATAAATAAACCCTGTACAGACCTGGGACTTTTAAAAAGACCCGATATTACCCTTCTTGACTTCGGCAGTCGGGTAAAAATATACCACCACACAAAACTATGTAAAAAATGATTGCATCAGACATGATAATAGTAATGTGCGCTAATACACCTTGGCAAGCAAAACGCTTGAGTTAAAAGTGATTTTATACCAGGTTGTTTGTCCCATTGCTGGGCAAAGGCCTCTTCTCATACAGAGAAGGCATGAGCATTAATCGCCACGCTTGCTCAAGATGGATTCGTAATTTCTGAACAAAAATCTAGCTTTCCTCACGATGTTTTTCGTTTCAGTTTATACCAATTTAGTCATTATTTACAGATGAATTTCTAAATCACAAGCTGTAATGCAGCGAATGCAAGTGATTGGGCTATCTTCGCTTAAAGCGCTTATACCACGCGGCTACCAAGTGCAAATGACAGGTAAATTAACCTGTAAGGAAATATTAGTATCTAACCACTCTTAGGGGCGCTGTACAGTTAAGTAGCTGAGCAAAAGCAATAAGGCGTTTAATGAACAAGGCGAATAAAAACGAATAATAAGTATAGTTTTTACTATTAGCCGCCTGTTTTGCTCAACTATTGCCGAACCAAATGTGCTCGCTTATTTGTGTGGCGCCCCATATAGGTAAGAGAAGATAATTAATTCACGTGTATGTTGTTCCTGTCTACTCTAGTTACTAGGATTCTTTGATAGTTCTGACCTAGAGTGCAAGTATGGTGCCAATACATAAACGATATCTTATTTGAAGAATTTAATGAACGCTGCTCGCAACGCAGTATCCGTAGCTGAGTTTTGGCCTGACACTATATAAAAAGATTTGCTGTCGACAAGAAGACTTTTTACTAGCCCTTGCTTTTAGCACCTTTACTCCGATAACTTTAATTTTTATCAGTGATTATGATCAGCACGCACTCGCAGGATAATATTGTCGAGGGTCATAACAAAAGCTTGGCAGCCCTTCGTCTTGTTCTGACACCGCCACCTGGTCTTCGCTCCCTCGTTTTGATGAACCGTATACCGGTACGCGCCAATATTTAAACAACGCTTTCCATTTCCCGTGAAACCAAAGAATGCTGAAAGATTAATATAGAAAATGATAAATATGAACATTGATAAATAACTACCTCAAACCGATATTATTTTTAGATTGAGCTTAGCAAATGTAATTGCTTTTAAAGGCAATAAGTTCTTAAAATCCATCTTCTAATTAATTTGACAATTAAATATACCAACTCAAATACACATTGTGGAATGCAAATAAATGAATGAATATGAATATAATGCGATGCATGCAAAATGAGATTAATAAGCAACATAAGAATTACATAACCTTTATAAATCTTAGCTTTCCGTGGCGCGGTTTCATCCGCTTCTTTGCTTACTGCTCTGCTGCTGTCGTCATTAGCGTGATGTTACATAGCCTGTATCCTGCCTCAAGAACTAGGCTATCATACGCATATCAATTATTCAAATGCGACTGGCAGTTCCAGTCGAATTCGAATAATTGATTGATAATAAAATTGATAATTAAATGATCATCAATTCATCACACTCGTGACTAAGAGCTGAGAGATCGGAATCGGAGAAAATAGCGCGCTCCGGGAGGGTCCAGCAGTAGATAGTTACTTACTTATTTATATAACTCAAGTAAAACTAAATAAGTTCAAGTGCATCGAACTAAAACCAGATCAGATTTTTACATTATAATTGCCTATTCAAAACAATAATTATTGTCCGACCCCTCAAACGTGCAAATCGTACGAACCCCAGCCTTGTAGTCACAATAGACAGGTAAATAATAATAATAATGGATTTGATCAAATCTGCTGCAAACAGCAGATGTGTATTTTTTATAAAAAGATTGGAGTTTAGTTTTGGCATGCATCCTGTAAAACCCTTCTTTAGATAAATGTTTACAACAAGTCGATTTGGTATTATTTATTATTCTTTTGTTTTGATATTCATATTACTTCAGTTGAATGGTTTTTTTTTGTTCAAGATGGTCGACGACGACGAGGACAGTCCAAACGAAGACGGCGGGACAACAACGCTTTTTGCAACAATTGGACGCAGTTTTTTTTTTACTTTACCGTTCTTTTCTTATTCTGTTTGAATCTCAGTTGCAAAAAATGGTAAGCGTCGAAAACTGCTAAATCCCTAATAGTTAAAAATTACCTTGTATAACATACACGTTTAAGCAGTTATAACACTTTATTTTATTAAACACATCATCATTAGCCTTATTAGACACTTTTTATCACATTTAATATAAATAATAAAATTACACTGAAATAAATACATTTAATTACTTAAAAACACTAAATACGGATGCATTTTACATCTGCCGGCTGTCCCTTGCGGGTCGAAAGCGCGACTTATTTTAAATCCCGAGCTTATTAGTAAATAATAATTGTAAGGGTGGCTGTAGGGTTACCAGGGTTACCCTATACTATTCACCTTTACCCAAATTCAACTTGACTAACCACTGTAATAAATTCGCCTTCGTACATTTTACACATCAATAGAATACAAAAAAATATTATATCTACAAAATTTACATTTATAACAGATAAGTTACAGATAAAGTATAAATAGTATATTTTAGTGATGCTCAAACATGAATAAGTTAAGCGTACTTTTAAATCGCTTAAAAAAATGTAAATGGCATGTAGAAACACCAAACAACTCTAGTCTAGTAATACAGCGTCTAACAGAAAACAAAAACAAAAAAAAATAAAACCTTTATTAGTAACGTAACAATATATTCAACAATGTGACAGATAAAGTTTAGCAAAATAAAAAGTTTTTTTATACATCTATGGTTGCAAACAAGTTTACAGCCCACCTGATGGTAAGTGGTAAGCGTAACATGATACATGAACATGCCCTATATTTTAAGAACTGCTGCATAACGTTATAAACGTTATAAATAGGGAGAAGAGGATAAGGAAAGAAAGAAGGATAACAAAAAAGGGAAGAGGAACGAGAGACTAATAATTGTCAGTATTTAAGAACAACCGTCTTTATGGGTACCTCGGACCCTCACGACTTCGTTTGCAATAGTAAGTGCAGTAGCGGTACATCCATTTAATCTTCGACGGCAGGTCCAATATATGTGCTCGCCACAAACCTTGTTCCTCACAAAACAATAGTTATCTAACACTAGCTTCATAGACCCGCGCGGCGTCGGTATTAACACAGCTTCTAAAATAACATAAGATTCAATTACGTTTTTATTTTGATTTTATGAAGACACATATATTTGAAAAGTGCTTATTACTATAAATAAACTAAACATATAAGTATTTATTTGTATATATTTATCATTAAAAAACAGATCAATATAATATCTACTTCAAATGTCATACATTAAATTAAAATATAATAAAATAAAAACATGTTAAAGAAAAAACAAAAAAATAATATTAAAACTCATTCACACATCAACAGTGATATCATACATAATAAAACCTCTTCAATGATTAGTATGATCTCCTTTAACCTTGAGGATGTGTGACCCTTTAGTCTGTATTCTTACTTTGCATCCGTACGCCTTCCTACGGCACACCCAGTAAGCATTACCATTCCGTACCTTATTTCTTATGAATTCTTCATCATCTACTAATAGTCTATTGCCGCCCCTCGGCGTACAAATAATCACAGCCGCTAAAAAATTATCATGTAGTTAAAAACTTACACAGTAAAAAGCAGCTATTATATAATATATGTTGCAGGCAAATTGTATGAATCCGCCGTTTACATACTACCTCGGCATATTACATAATGCTGGATATGTTACCAGTAATGTAAACGTATACCTAATAGGGCATGTTGGAACTAGTTTGACAACAAATATAATTAGCTTATAGCAGGGGGTCAGAGTTCTATATATATGCCTTCAGCATATAGAAAGAAAAAACGCCATGCATAACAATTTTTATCCCTTTAAAATAAACGTAATAGAATAGTTAATAAATTTTCACATAGTCTCGTTTAATCTCCAACAAAATTTCATTGAAATTCGCTAACTTTTGAGTTCATCTCCCGACCTATCTAGGTTACAAATTTACAATAATGAGTTCTATATTATTAAACGTCCTCAATGATTAGTATGATCTCCTTTAACCTTGAAGATATATGACCCTTTAGTTTGTACCGTCATTTTGCACCCCTGTGCCCTCTGATGGCAAAACCAGTAAGCATTACCATTATATATTTTATTTCTTAAAAATTCTCCTTTACCTAGCAATAGTCTCTTGCCGCCTCTTGACGTACAGATAATAATAGCCTCTGAAAAATTAACAAGTAGTTAAAGACAGGTACGGTGATATACATTAAAAAAACATACGATCCGAATTGATAACCTCCTCCTTTTTGAAGTCGGTTAAAAATAATAATCCTTATAAATTATAAAACTCTTTATCACTGAATCACTGACTGACAGAAAGTGCACAGCCTAAACCGCAGGTCGTAGCGACTTGAAATTTAAAGGGTATGTTTGCCTTAATGTGTAGATGTGTACTAAGAAAGAGTTTTTTTACATTCAATCTAAGTGTGTGAAAAGGGATGAAAACGATTGTTTGAAACTTCTTTGTTTTTTAGTCAATAGTTTTGCAATTTTGTTTTGAATACTTCTATCAAAATAAAAAAATAGTCTCATCAATATTTTGATAGGGGTGGCTTCAGAAGGGTGAAATTAGGAATGAAACATTGTATGGAAAGATCTCTGTTTTTGAAGTATTAATGTATAAAAGCGTACCAAGAAAGAGATTTTAAAAATTCTACCCGTAAGTGTGTGCAAAGGAGTCAAACGATTCTATGAAAAATTTTAGTTTCTTGAATTTACAGTTTTAAAAACTTTGTTTTGGAATACTACTAAAAATGATGTCATTAATATTTTTGTAAAGGGTGACTTTAGAAGGGTAAAACCTAAGATGAAACGTTGCATGGAAAATTTTTGAAAATCAATATTGAGATACGTAAAAATGTTTTTAATATTTTTGACAGGGATAGATCTAGGGAGTGAAATATTAATTTGACAGTTCTTTGTTTTTTTAAGTTATAGTTGAGAAAAGTTATATTTCTATGCTACAACCGAAATTCAAAATGTTTTAAATGTTATTCAACAGGGATAGCTATAGGGATGATACAGGGATAAAATATTGTATGAAAAATCTTTTATTTAGGTTATTGTAGTGAAAATTTGCATTTGGGCACCTATAGCATATTTTTTGACGGAGAATATCTTTAGGTAGGTGTAATGGGGGATTGTATGAATGAAGATGATAAATATGTAATGTATGGACAACAATTTTATAAATTATATAAAATGCCTATGGTTTAAAAAAGGCCGTTTAGTAAAAAAATATGACTGCTACGTAGAGCTCAAACACATATCTCTACGAAATAAATGGAAGTAATCGAAAGAAAAAACACGACGTATATAACATTCGTGTTTTAATAGGTGATATATAAAATTTATTTTATACATTTTACGATTTAATGTGATGTGATAAGTATATAATAATATATAATCTGTGGACACTATCACACACCGTCATCTAGTCCCAAGCTAAGCAGAGCTTGTGTTATGGGTACTAGATAATTGAAATATAATACATATACGTAGGTACTTTTTTTTGTAAATACATACTTAGAACACATAGAAAACACACAAACTGAAGACAAATACAAATGTTCATCACACAAATATTTGCCTTCCGCGGGAAATCGAACCCACGACACCCGGCGTCGCAGTCAGTTACACTAACCACTAGACCAACGGTGCAGTCAAGTGTGGTAACCCTTATTTTTGGTTGATCACAAACTAAAATGGAATTTATTCAAACAAGTCATTAATTCATATTAATTGGGAATATTTGTTTGTTTAAATTTAAATAACAAAAATTGGTATACGTTATAAAAATATATTATAAAATCTTTGCAATTTCAATGATACAAAAATGCAAAAGTTTAATAAATTATGTATAGGTACCAGTCACCAGTTATTTTGGTAGGCTATTTTGACAAACTACATTTTTTTAGCCATGCGTTACTTAGAAAAAGATCTAAACAGACAGACAGACAACAAAGTGTTTTTATAAGGGTTACGTTTGCTTTTTCTGGTAAGGCACCTAAGAATTGAGGTCCGTCATTAAGGGCAGTTTTTCGTGTGGACTCCCTTGACGCTTACGACTAATTTGCCGATGGTTATCACAGTGCTCGTGCAGCCGTGAGGTCTACGACGACACACCCAGTAGTTGTTCTCACCGCGCGCTTTGTTCCTCACGAACGAATATCCATTTAATACTAACTTCATTGAACCACGAGGTGTCGGTATCAACACTGCTTCTAAAAAATAAATTTTTAATAGCTGAGAATGATAAACAGTTTGTAAAAAAGGTGATGATAAATAATATGACTATATAATGAAAGCAACCTTTTTTGATTTCGAAAGCAACACATATTCTGGACTTTTACAAAAATACCATCTTACTTTTGTGCTGTCTTATTGCAGCACAAAAACAAATTGAGAAAAATGTTGTCAGTATAACTAAACTTGACTGGGGCGCTTAAATAGATATTTAATTTTATTAATGCCTTAATAAAAAGGCCGTTTGTGTAAATTATGACACATGCTACGTAAAGCTCAAACACATATACTAAGAAATAAATGAAAGAAAAAACGCGACGTATAACATTTTTGCAGAACATAAGCGACGTTGTATTTAAAACTGCAAATAATAATGAATAATAATAAAGTTACAAAAACGTTATAAAATGATACCAACTCAACTGATGAAACTCATTAATGTTCCATAGGTGTTTAATTGTTTACGACTCCTGAACCCCATTTACTGCTTACCATGAGTTAGTGGTTAGGAAGGACTTATTTTCTTAGGTATATCCTATTCACACATCAAAACGAGCAGATCAGCAAAGGCTAAAAATAAATAACTGTTTTTCATTAATATTTTATTACTTAAAAGAAAAGGCTTCTTCGGATTTTATATATTTCATTTTTCATAGCCATTTGACAGAAATTTTATTGTACAAGTAAAGATTTTTCTTAATAATTTGCTTTAACATTCAATGATTTCGTTTAATGATTATGACAGTGTGTGATGTCAATAACATCATTGTCGACCGTGACCAGCGTGGCTGGGCAGAAAAGTCTTCGTTTCTTGACACAGCGCCACACCACGCGCTTACCTTTCCTATCTGTCCTTATATTATATCTGTATCCGCCGTATTCAATCACAGGTTTTCCACATCTAGACTTTGAAAATACAGGATCCATATCTAAAATCAAAAAAATGTTTGAATAATTATCATTGATTGTTTCATGAAACTTTGCGCTGCATTTTTTTTATTTTACACTGAAGCGATAAAAAATTGAAAATATTAATGTAATCGAAATTTCAAACAAAGACAAATGAGAAACATGTTAATATTATAGGTAGTTATTTCTGTCAGACTACAATCTCTAACTGGATTTAAACAATAGCACAAATCCATTGGATTAAGGTGTTTATGTGCTACTGTTCACTGGCAGCCTCGATAAGATACTTACAGTAAAAATTGACAAACAAAATTCAGACATAGTTTTTTCTTTTATTGAAATACGTATTAATACATGTAGTTGCAGGTATTCACTTAAATATTAAAAATAACTTTGATTTTAACTACTATCATTTAACATTCAGTTCTATTTTTGTATTTCAGTTTCTAGATAAATCGTTAAAATTAAAAATATTGTAAAATTAATTCATGAGTAGCAAATACTTGAACCTGTTTTTTAATTCAAGTGTAATCTCATCAATGATTATGATCAGCTTTTATCTTTAACAGTTGGTTCTCAATTGTAGAGACGGTAGCAGTACAGCCTAAATTCTTTCTAACGCATATCCAGTTGATCCGAGGAAATCTACTGTTATTTCTTTTATTAAACCGGTAACAGCCCATGATTAACACAGGATTCCCATAACGAGTGGTCGAGAAGAGTAACTCTGGTGTCTCTGAAACAAACATTAAAATTGTTGACTATTAAAGAACATGGTGCAGCTCATGAATGCCTCCCGACGCTGCGGTCACGGTGGCGACTTAATGGCCCAAAAAATTTAAGTAAATATCTGTATAAAAGTGACAAGTCTTCGACACGAAGGAACATTAATGGTGGGATATTACGATATAATTTATTATTATCACCAGCTTGGAGAGCAATGTAATCGAGGGCAACTTATGGTGGTCACGACCCTCAGTCATGAAGTTACGACGAAGAAGAATTATTATTATCTATAAAAAGAGCAGATACTCACGAATAAATAATACTCAAACAGTTGATAAAATATTTTTTGCAGCAGTTAATAAAAATTAATAATAACTATATATTTACTAGCTAGTAATTGATTTGTTATTTTTGGTATCGTCGACGTTCGTACAGAACTTCTATAATCAGCAACTAAAACAGAATTACAGCAATTTTACGTAACTTTAAAACTGTTATATTTTATTAATTGCAATGTTCAAATTTAAACTAATTAAAAATAAAAGGAAAATATACGAAATATTAAATGAAACATTTATTATAGTTTAAAATTTAAACAGAGCAGCAACATTAAACATTAAGTACCTAAGAAATTACGTATATAAGTAAGTATAAATGTAACAACAATAGTATACCTATAATTTCTGTATATTAGACACCATTCAATTCTAGTCCTTTTTGGTATATCACATTAGTATTTTTAACATATTAGGTAGTATTTTACTCCGTTACATTAGTAACAAGACCTGCTTTATGTTAAGCAGTTACCAGAGCCTATTGACGCCCGTTAGAGTAAAACCACTTTTATTATAAAGATTGTTAAAATTTTTCATCAGTTATAATTTTAAGTGTATTCATACAAAGTGAAGAAGTCCAAATATTATTTATGTATTGTGTATTAGTTATGTATTTTTCCAAATACAATTATATTATTAATTTAAGTCTCCGCAAAGGAAGCCACGCTTGATCGTCGGCGTCGGCGTCGCGTCGTCGCGAAATATACATAATTAGCGGCCCGCCCTCGCTTCGCTTCGTAATCATAAGTTGATATTTTTAGAAGTTCTTTCTTCTAACATAGCCCATTCTGTCGCTTTCTAAGTGACTATTTTGAAAATAAAAACATCATCACATATCTGTTCCCGCTCTGTGACATTATGCTCTCGAGCAAATTCGTACCAAATTAATTAAAACAATTTTCTGCATGTGCGATTACAAATTAATTACGTTATTACATACTTTTCGATATATTTTAAGGTACGTCAGATTTATATCATCATTTCATTGGTAATTTTTATCTATGTGAAACGGTTCTAATATCTAATGATATTACTTTGATTAGGATTAAATTTTTGTAATGGATACTTTGAGATTAATCTATATTAGTACAACGCACAATAGTGCGCTGGCGGCTAACTATTTCGGTTTAATATTATCGTTACTGGCGCGGCTCCTATATGTGATAGGTTGATGTATTCTTGATGTATAGTGCATCTATATTGATAGTGAAAGCCTGAGTAATCCACAATGTAATAGTGAAAACCACATCCAAATCCATTGAGTAGTTCTCATGATTAGCGCGTACCAACGGAGAGACAGACGTTTTCTAGCGACTTCCGTTTATACTGTGAATAGATGATGCCTCACTAATTTCAGTAAAGAGTAGATATATGAGTTTTGAGTCGATAACTTTAAAAATAAAACATTTTCCATACAAACTCATACCCTCTATTTCACCCCTTTGTAAGGGTTGTTTAGAAAATTACTTAAATAATTAGTATTTTCTAGTAATTTGGAAACCTTACTATCAAAACTATAGAAGTTTCATACAAACTTTGCCACCCCTGTTTACCCCCACCTAAGAAAATAAATGTCGCAAAATCCCGTCTTAGTGAGCACTTACGTCCTAAAAGGAACCCCCATGCAAAATTTAATATTTCTAGCACTTGTAGTTTCTGAGATTTCGTGATGAGTGATATAATGCAATGTATGTAATACAAATATAATATTTTATCAGAATTCTTATTTAAAACTGTGTAACTTCTTCTTCTCATCTACTTTGTTTTTCTGCACCACCTCAAAAGGTAGACTGGTAGAAAATGCCATTGGCATTAAGTCCGCCTATATACAATATGTATTTGAAGTTTTAAATAAAATAAATAAATCAAGAGACATATCCTACAGCATTACTATACTGATATATGATGGCCTTCCATCTGCAAATGACATTGCTTGGTCGAAATAAGGAGAAGTCGGGGCTATAACTCGGAAACTGCCAGCTTGTGTGGTGTCTCTCACCAGACTATGGCACATTGATTATCGTGCTCTGCGTGCACTTCACCTGTACACGCATGTACCTGTACAACGCTACAGACAACGCACTGTTAGTGGCAGTGTACTGGTCATCACAGATTTAACTCGCCCGTGTCGACACGATAAGAAGAAAAAACATTCAAGATAGCGGCCCGTCCTGGCTTCGCACGGGTGGACATTTTTTAAACATTTTGGGATAAATAAAGATAATTTAACTTATAGGTATTCTAGTCAAAACTTCCATTACTTTCATAGATGTGCACGCACGCCTCTGCCCCGCAAAAAAAGGCATCTTCGTTGCCCGCCCTCTCTCACGCCGCGCCGCCCGCGTTGCTCACTGCGCTCGGTGGCGAGTATTTTTTGTTAATGTTGATATTTTTAATATCGTAATATCTTTTGAATGGAATGTCCGATTTCAATAATTCAAAAAGTAGTCAACAGGTATTAAAACAGTCTTGAATACGAAATTTTAATTTATTTGGATAAAAATTATTAAAATGATGGGGATAACATCGTCTGATTTTGATTGAAATTTCTATCCACTTTTAAAATGTAAAAACGTAGTTATAGTGACAGAACTACAATAGTTCGACATAAGGTCTCGCAAAGTTTTTTTAGATATTGATATGTCCTTTAATATTGTAGAACATATTTTTGTTCTATAATCAATACTTTCCGCAGCGCATGCGATGAAAGACATTTTTTAGCTAATTTTTTTACACCTTGGGTTAGTTTTCGTAGGAATTTCTAAGGATCTCAAAATGTTTCTAGTAATAAATATAGCCTATGTTACTCACTGAGAATGTAGCTTTCTAATGGTAAAATAATGTTTGAAATCGGTCCAGTAGTTTTTGAGTTTATTCGTTGCATACAAAAATACAAAAATACAAATCTTTCCTCTTTATAATATTAGTATAGATATATTATACGTATTGTGATATTATAGTGTGTGCTTGCAATTTAAAATACAATATCATACATGATTATGTTGCCCTGACGTTTTAATGATAACTCCTTCGTAAGTAATGAGAGATGCTGTACATCGTAGAGTACGTTTCTTCACACAAGTCCATCGTGTTCTTTCGCCGCTTTCCTTTTCTTTGTTAAAACGAAATTTTCCAATGAGTATCACGGGGTTCCCTCGGAGAGATGTGCCGAAATGAGGCTCAGGTTCTACTGACCGAATAAAATAGCATAGTGAGTATTATACACTTCTTTACAAACACATGCTTAGGAAAGTCGGTAGAGGTCACCCTAGACGAATATACATGGATCAAATAGATGTGTTGATAAAGGTCACAATTACAAGAACCCGTATCCGACGTGTGTGTAAAAAGACTAATGAACGTTTGAAGAGGCAAAGGAGGTATGTTTGGACCGCAGCAAATGGCGTTCTGTAGCCTCTGCTTATTCCATTATTGGAAGACAGGCGTAAAGTTATGTACATACATACTTTTACTGTAGAGTCAAATCTAACTATTTCGGTAACCAATCGACTATGTGAACTTCAGTCTGAAGTAGACACATAACACGCATTGATGATAATGTAGAATTAATGACCACACTAATAATATAAATGCAAAAGTTAGTGTGTGTGTGTGTGTGTGTGTGTATGTGTGTATGTTTGTTACCACTCAGCGCCTATACGGCTGAACTGACTTGGATGAAAATCGGTATGTAGATAGATTCTGTGCCGGAGACGGATAAAGGCTTTCTTACATAGGTTTTTATCCCGAAAATGGTCTTATTCCCGAGGGAGACCAAATACATTTAAGGTGTGAGCGAGTCCGTCAAGCGCCGCTAGTATACCAATATTATTTCTTTATTTTTCTTATTTATATTTTCGTGTTGACTACTACAGTAGGTACAGGATAATTTTACCCTTATTCAAACAAAGTTAATATTAAATCGAGATAAAATTTATTAATACTTAACAAACAACTTTTTGAGAGATCAAGAATTAGTGCGTTAATATAACACATTATAAATTAATTGACTTAATTCACAACACTGAATATTAATAAATATTATTATATGACTAGCACAGTATTGATTGCTATAACAGTAGTAGCGTGGCATGAATACCTACTTATAACGAAAAATGAAGACGCCGAATGAATATGAAAATGACCACATTTTTTGAAGCCACATTTACTGACGTGACGGTAAGCAGTCAGTGGGTTAAGGTGAACTAGATCAACATAGTGTTGATTCGTTCTTTTCAATTAACTGTATACCGGAATAACTCGGGAAATCATTAACCGACACGCGTCTTTGCCTCTAATTAGTTATAATATTACAGTAATAATAAACATGCAGCAACCTTTAATGAAATTATTTCATTTAAAATAAAACCAACACAACCTGCGTATACTAACTAGAACGTTACGACAATACGATACCTATGTCTTGTAATCTATAGAAACAACAAATAATAACGCTATTTATTTAATTTAAAGTGACTAAACGGATTAAAAATTAGTTTTAATTTATCATACTAAAGAAATAACTCAAATCTCAAAGACATAGGTAGTTCTCGACACTTTCTGAATAAGATTCACGCAATAAAGTGTCGTTGAAAAATAATAAAAATGTGTAGGTACCAGCTGTATGTAGTAGTATTCAGTTGATGAAAAAACTATTAATACAATACCTATCTATTTTTCAATAAACATTAAAATCTTTGTAAAATACGAAGTTGTTTGCGAACAAGCATTTGCATCTGAATTGGACGAAATGTTATAGGTAAAGTTGACTATGTAAGAAGCGTACTAAGTTTGAAGCACAACAAAAATAGCTATTACTCGAAACCCACCAGTAGTAGTGATATTTTTTTATTAGCGCACCAAAGCGCACCCTATAGGAGCGTTCACACAAAAAGAGGAAACGTCGTAATTTAGTGTCAAAACACTTTTTATAATTACGTGAAAGCTGTATAAAAAGTAAGTAACCATAATGCTTACAGTTAATTAACTATGAAAATAAGGTTATGGAAGTTTCTAATGTAGGTATTATTTGCATATAAATAGAGCATTATTATTGGTATATATATGGTATATGGTTACTTAATTTTTATACAGTTTTCACGTAATTCTAAAATGTGTTCTAAAAACATTTTTAAAATATAGCGCCGATTAAATGATAAAAATTGAAAACCACGACAATATGACACTAAATTGCAACATTACACATTACATTATTATTATTATTACACTACACTCTTATGTGTGAACGCTTTTACAGGTAAAGTTGACTATTTTATTGTATTAAAAGATTTGCAAGCGTGTAATTTCTAGGTAGTTCACAATTTGTCTACAACGATGCTCAATTAGTATTAGTAACCCACTAATATTAAGTCCAGCTTAATAATTTTTATGTGTATGTTTCTTAACACTGATTTGAATCGGTTGTCCGTCATAACTGACTATGGTTGCTGGACATCTCATGGTTTTACGCCTGCTGCAGACCCACCACACGCGGTTGCCAGCAACCGTAACCTTCGTGTAACGGTATCCATGGAACCATAAGTATGAGCGTGCACCACGATCTTCTATCACAGCTTTCTCTAGAAAAATAAAGTATTTTTAAAATAAAGTTTTTCATTAATATTATGATTGTAAGCTTTTTACGGATATATTATGAATGTAATACTTTGTTTAAACTGTTAATATAAATAGGTAGATTTTAGTGCTGACACCATAATAAGTTTCGTGTTGGTTTACTTATAAAACAGACACTAACCCCCAGTTTCTGAAAAGCTGATCAACGAAAAAATAACTAATCACCAATAAAATCATGAAGTACCAATTGGGTTGCTAAAAGCATGAATAGTTAGTTTAATTTGATGTAATTATTAACTAATTAGATCAAATTAAACTAATTATCCATGCTTTTAGCATGCTTTCAGGTACTTCACATGAGATTTAACAGATGATTAGTTAATTTTTCCGACATCAACCTTTTAGAAACTGGGAGAAAGTTCTGTGGAAAGTGATAATGTATCTTCTATGTTTATGTGCGCCCCTAGACGATATGTACATTTTCTCTCTTAGTTTCTAATTCTTAAAAAAACGTACGTAGGTACCTGTAACATCTATGAAATATAAAAATATACATAGGTACGGTTCACCTTATTTTATTCTTAGAAAATAAAAGATCAAAAACCTTTAATATTTTCTAATAAAAAAAATTATTATATGAAATAAAATTAACAATTAGGAACTTATAGTACCTGATATTATTTATTTTGGTATTTTTATCACTCTGATCACATTTTAAAACTATAATACTAGCATTAATTTTTAATTTTAAAGTAAATATTTTTATTATTCTGTATTTAACAAACTTAAAGGTACCCTCTGAACGAATACTCGGCAGTCAGGGAGCCAGTTTGTAACGTAATGCTCAAAATCGAATCTGTAAACGTTACATTACAGGTGAATGTTCGCGGTGAGGAAGCACCATAAGGTTAACAACTAAATAACATTCATTTTTTATTATTTAATTAAATTAATAATTTTTAACATGAATAACTACGACATTACGAGCGCCGGTTGATGTGAGTGTGAGTGAAGAATCTTGACAAAGATTTTCGCACGGTTTTCTTCAACCGTAACTATAGAACCCGAGCATTTCTCCGAATATCTGTTGACACAGATCCACCAGGCCTTGTTGCCATAATAATTGTTCTTTCTGTACTTGTATCCTTCGTAACACAGGTGAATTTTACCTCCATGTTTCACAAAAGTCACTGAAATTAGAAACTTTGAATATAAGTATATTTTATTCTTTATTATAATGTTATATGTTAACCCAGCGTGTATCTAATAAGCCTTACATTATTCAAAATAATGTTAAAATGTAAATAAAGAATTAAAAATTTTTCTATATAATTATTATTAATTTCTTTTTTTATTTATAAAACTTAGAACTAAATAGGTATTAATTTTAATTATACCAGTACAAACTGTTTTATAATAATTATATAGCTACATAGCTAAAGCCAGATCGGGTCATGCGAATGGTTCGACTTCTTTAGCAGTAGTCCAGCAAATGTCACCATAGAACCCGAACACATCTTGGATTCCCTATGGGTGCACACCCACCACACTTTGTCTCCCGATTGATTGTTCTTCCTATATCGGTAACCTTCGCAATACGCGTACGGTCTACCTCTATACTCCTCTATAGTCACTAGAAGGACAATGTACGTTGAAATAACAAGCAAAATATATTATCAAAAAACAAAAAGCCCGCCTGCCTAAAACAAACTGAAAAGAAACGAACCCTTTTTTTAACCGACTTGAAAAAAAGAAAGAGGTTTCTTAAATCGACCGTACATATGTATATTTTTTTTTTGTATGTTCGCGGATAACTCCGTCGTTTATGAACCGATTTTGATGATTATTTCTTTGTTGGAAAGGAGATATCTCAAGGGTGGTACCATGATAAGAAAACTATGATCTGATGATGGCATCCCAGAGAAATCGAGGGGAATTTTCGAAAATCGTACTAACGACTAGTGCATTTGTTATGTTTTTCATTAAGTATTTTAAGGCACTACTATTTAGTGAAGGTTTGGAGTCGATCTGATGATGCACAAAGACAGTCGAGGGAACTCCTCAACGATTTATAGCAATTACTTGGTGTTTAGACTTAATTCATTTCTAATGATGAGAACTTTGCTCCCATATAGGTTATAAGTGCCATTACAGGTGACCATAGACAGTCCAGGGAATCCCTAAACAGCAGTCATGTCGGGCTTACTTCATACGGTTCAATATGCCAAAATGTTTAGTGTATACAAAAATAATACCTAAGTAAGATTTAGGTCTACCCATCACTAAAAATGGTAAAATGGTGGTTCGTGTCGACGCTAAATTGCAATATTATATACCCTTTGTCACTCCCACAATTAATACGAATCTAATGACACCTTAAATGTTAAACCCCATTAACACATTGAGGCTGTAGAGTGTGCCAAAGAAATAGGCATACATACATAAATGCATATATATGCTCGAAAAACATTTCCCTTCTTTACTTCAGCAGTCGGGCAGAAAGCACCTGAATGTGTCAGTACAGTATAAAAGAGAGCGAGAGAGGATTGAGAAAGTTGAAAAGGAGCGCATGTAAGAGTTAGTTTTCATTTATGCAGGTTAAAAGAGTTTGGCGTTTGCTCTTTATTTTGTTCATAAAATATGAATATAACAATCTTAATACTATATTATTAATGTATAATACAATAAAAATATTTTGTTTACTAAGCTTTATTTATGCCTATCAGTTTTCAATATAAAGGTGCTCCCTCACCGCGAACATTCACCTGCCTTAACGTTTACAGATTCAATTTCGAGCATTACGTTACAAACTGTCTCCCTGACTGTCGACCATTCGCTTGTAATGTAACATTCCAGAATCAAAATCAACAGTCAGAGAGGCACTATTGTATCGTAATGCTCAAAATCGAGTCTGTAGGTAACGTTACATTACAAACGAATGCTTGTGGTGAGAGAGCACCTAATTGCATCACTACCTCTAGATAAGATTATGATCTTGTAAGAATGTTGATGTAGCTACATGTGTATGTGTATAAGACGATTTTTTCAGAAACTCTCCAGCATATGTCACCAACGACGCTGAACAATGCTTGGACTCCTTCTTGGTGCACACCCACCACACTTTGTCACCTGACTGCCTATTCCTCCTATACCGGTAACCGCCGTAATGAACATAAGGTTTACCTTTATACTCCACGAAAAACACAGCTGAAAATAAAACACTTTTAATACAACTTTGGTGATGAACAAGTATTCGACCCACCTGATGGCAAGTGATAACATAAACAAAATTATTAATTAGAAACACAACCAAGCCGACCATGTAGGGAAAAGGGGATGAAAAGGACAAAAGGGAAGGAAAATGGGCTGCCGACGCTCTCAAAATTACAAAACCTTTTTAATCACATATTGTATTGCTGGCAACACTTCCGATAATATTAGGTATAACTACGCAAAAACTGATTTTGATTCAATGTTTTGTATTTCTTAACTTGAATCGTATTTTTCAACATTTTTATATAAGTCAATCAAACTCTTCATCCTAATGACTACCATTGGAGTCCAGGAGTAGCAGACATCAGTCCAATGGCCGTCTTGGCAAACTGCTACATTGACATTTACTATATACTTTTTTTAATTTAAATAATATTATTTATTTTTAATTTTAATTTTAATTTTAATTCAGAATAATTTTAAGAACGGTTACCCATTTTTAATAACTCTTTATATTGTTAAACGCACTCAAAAAAGTGAAGTGAATAATTCTATCCTACGCAAATCTTATAATATCATAACTTACGTAGATATGACGTAGGTATACTAAGTTTAAAGAAATATAAAACAATGTATAGTACTATTAAATTAAATTTATTAGCAAACAATTTATAATGAAATATTCATGCAAATATCAATATAGATATCAAATCGTACCTACCTAAGAACAAAACACAATTATCACATAACTCCAAACATTTGGTATACATAAGCAAATATTGCAAACATAAAGCACTGTGTATATTGCAACAGACTAGAAAAATTGCAATTGTGATATTATTACTACTTCTGGGGTATTCCTCGAAGCACATCAACTTTGAATCGCACCAAAAGTATTCCTCGAAACGCACCAGTAGTAGTATAATGTTTTGGTTAGCGCACCAAACTGGTGCGTTTTGAGGAGTACTTTTACCACAGATTACAGAACCTAATTTTGCTTAAAGTTGGTGCTTTCTAGGAATACACCCTAATTCTATATTGATGACGCACTTAAGTCCTGTATTTATCATCACATCACACGAAACAATTTAAATTGTAAATCTCATAAACATTTATCACCACGCTTGCTCTAGACTTGTAAATGCTGCTATTTAATAAAATGATTAAAGGCGATTATGCGGACGATTTAATGGAGTCACGACATCATCATCATCCACAGTCTAAAGGTACCCACTGCTGTGTGTAGGCCTCCCTTTGAGAATTCCACTTACGCCGGTCTTGTGCTGTGCCAACCCAGGAGTTACCCGCAACCTGTTGAATGTCGTCCACCCACCGCGCCATCGGACACGACGACACGAGATACCTATATTTATTTCAATATCATTCTGAAACCTTTTTCTAGGTTAGAACAGAGTTTAAGGTAGGTTCATACAAAAGTGTACATTAGTATAAATCCTCTTTATTGATAATGTGACCTCTAGTTTCTGAAAGAGAGAGAAACGAAAAATTAACTGATCACCTGTTAAAGTACCTGAGATACTCATGTAAAGTACCTGAAAGCAAGCAAAAAGCATGGATAATTAGTTAAATTTGATCTAATTAGTTACTAACTACAGCAAATTAAACTATTTATTCATGCTTTTAGCAACCCAATTGGTAGTTCACATGAGAGTTAACAGGTGATTAGTTAATTTATCGTTGATCAGCCTTTCAGAACTTGGGGATAAGTCTACCAAACATATTTATGCCCAACCTTTAGCTACGAGAACATTTTAGACAGAAAATGAAATTAACAGTGTAGGTACCAGCGTTACTCTAAAATCACATGAAAAGTTTGAACTCAATCCGCCTCTAATTGGCTCAGCCAAATAGTAAAGAGGTATTCAAGATCAAACATTATTAATTCATTATGAATAAAAACATTAGCTACCTATTAGCCTATCTAATGTGTTCGTTGCACAGTGGTACTAGTATAACACGATTACGTAACAACCCTTAAGTTGTAGGTGATTTTACAAACATTCCAGTCATACACACAAATAACATTTTTGACTGTATGGATATTGTCACGAATATTACAACATATGGTGATCAATTCCACAGCTACGAGATAGCCTTACGTACAAGTCCCGTGCATTTCAAACCTACCTACTTTACATTATATTCATTTATTCATATTCCTGTTCAAAAAACATTTTATACCCATTCAAAACATTTCGTACCAACTGTGCATAGTACTATATAATACAATTTATTTAATTAGTTCCTGATTTGACAATCACATTATGATAAACACTTACTGTACTTAATTCATTATTTATAAACTAATCTTAAATTTAACTTAATAGTCCGTTAAAAGCTTTTTGCCATACATTTTTCTCGTGTGTGTGCTTAGAGCTGGTTTTCACTAGTTCGCCTGCATGCGTGATGACGGAGGCTGTACATCTGATTGAGGATCTCTTATAACACACCCACCAAATGGTCGGCCCGAACACTTTATGCTTTTTATACCAAAACCCTTTATGCCAAAGATAAGTCCTTCCGCAGCAGTTTTCGTAAAATACTGAAATAGATAGAAAAATAACAAATGATTGAAATATCTTTCGTAACTAAAATGTTTATCAATTTAACTTGGCTGTTTTACTTAAAATCAACTACTACTAACGGATAGGTAAATAATACAAATTATTGTATACAAAAACAACAGTTTGGGAAATATGTAATTTCTATTTTATTTTGTGTTATTCGAAGTACTAAGGTATTAGATACATTACACGTACTCATCTTTGTTCAATGCAATATTAGTCATGACATTTTCCCCTGATCTCTACCTCCCCTGAACTCGTATTATATTTAATTTATAAGTACATTAATGAAATAAAAAAACCATACCCTTGTTATTTTCCATTTTTGAAAGAGCGTTCACACTTAGGAGTGGCAATGTCGCAATTTAGTGTTATATTTTCGTGGTTTTTAATTTTTATCATTCAATTGAAGCATGGTTTAGAACTCTTTAGAATTACGTGAAAACTGTATAAAAAGTAAGTAACCATAATGATTACAGTTATTTTACTATGAAAATAACGCCATGGAAGTTTCCAATGTATTATTTGCATATAAATAGAACTGTAAGCATTATGGTTACTTGCTTTTTAGACAGATTTCACGTAATTCTAAAACTGTTCTTTTTATTGCATACAGTGGAAGACGAGCAAACAGCGCACCTGATGATAAGTGGCAATTGTCGCTCATGGACTAATGACAAGGACTCTACAAAGCCGCTGCCAACCGTGATATTAATGCTCTCTTGAAACCTCGTTAAAAACCAACCGCCGCTGGTAGTTCGTTCTACAGCCTGCACGTACGTGAGAGAAATTAACGCAACTGGAAACGAACAGTGCTGGACGAGATCGTGTCCAGATAGTATGGATGAACATTTGTTCTGATTTTTTTTTTAAATGTAGCTCCTATAAAATGATAAAAATTGAAAACCACGAAAATATTACACAAAATTGCGACGTTGCCACTCTCTTTCTTGTATGTTATGGTTTTTAATAAAACTTTTCTTTTTTTTAACCAATTAACAAACAAAAAAGAAAAGTTATATAATAAAATTACATTCAAAAGAGTAGAAATTCGTTCATTAAACAGAATGTGAAAAAAAATTCTAACGTTGATGAGTGTGTACGCCACCTAATTTGATTAAACTATTCTCTACAGTAATAGCAGAAGCCTTGCATTTCATCCCTGTTCTTCTCGTGCAGACCCACCAGATGCGTTCTCCAGATACCATGTTTTTCCTATAAATATAACCGTTGTATTCCATGTGCTTACCGTATATATTAATAAAAAGTGACCCTGGAAAGAAATAACGTAGAAAAATAAATAACTGTACCTCAATTTTACGGTAGTAGATCTTTGCTAATTTCAGCTTGAATAAGGCGGATCGAACGGGAGAGTATTAAGCCGTTTTCCGTAAAATACTGAAATAGAAAAAATACACATCTAAGCTGTTTAAATATCATTAGTAAATAAAATGAATATTCATTTAAACTTTAAAAAAAAAAATTACAAATTATTAGAAAATAAAACTACAATTTAGGAAATATGGGAATCTCTATTATATTTTGTCTTATTCGAAGTAAAAAGGTACTATGTACATTACACGTACTCATCTATTTTCAATGAAATATTAGTCACGACTTGTTCCATTATACTTGTATTATAATTATTCTCGAGTACATTACGAACAAAGGTGTGAATATATATTTTTTATTTTTTCAATAAATTAAGACCAATAATAAATGTTAACATATTAACATGTAATTTAATCCAATTAACAAATAATAAAGAAAGTTATATTTAAAAAAAAAACATACACGAGAGTAGAAATTCGTTCAAGACAAATCGTGAAATATATTCTAACATGGATGCGTGTGTACTCCACTTAATTTGACTAACGCATTCCCTACAGTAACAGCAGAGGCTTTGCATTTCATCGCTCTTCTTCTCATGCAGACCCACCAGATGCGATTTTCAGTTCCCATGTTTTTTGTATAAACATAACCGTTGTATTCCATGTGCTTACCGTATACATTGCTAATAGGTTCTGGAAAACAAATCATGTAGGAAATTAATAACTGGACCTTTCAGGGTAATGATACTTGCTGATTTTAGCATGAATGCGGGCCGTAGCAATTTCATTCAATATACTCAGAACAAAAATCATTACAATTCTCAAATAAATTTAAACACAAACTAATTTCATTTCTTTAATGACTATAATATTTGTACATAAGTCTTTATTTCGTGACAGAAATAAATAAACGCTAAGTACAAACATTCATCAAAATGTTGAAAATTTCGTAACAATTTTATTTACCTATAGTATGTGATTGGAGTTGGCCCAATTGGAAGGAAAGAGGCATTGTTCTAGGCGAAACGAGACTAACGAATCTACGTTTCGCCGACGACATTGTGCTATTTTCTACATCAGTCATTGAACTCGAGCAAATGCTTTAAGACCTAAGCAACGCAAGCCTAGAGGTTGGACTGAAAATGAATATGTCAAAGACTAAAATTTTGTCCAACGAAAAACCAAAGCCCATCACGGTGGACAGGAAGACAATACAACGTGTCCAATAATACATTTACTTGAGCCGGATAGTCTCCTTCTGGGCAAGGCAAGACAAAGAGATCGCAAGATGAGTAGACAATGAAAGGGTGATTTATCCATGACACTTAAACGAAAGCTCACGGATTCACTCCCCGTTCTAACTTATGACTCACAGACTTGGTCTTTGACTAATATTCAGAAGTCCAAACTCAAGGTCTGCCAAAGAGCTATGGAGTAGAGCGCAGTATACTGGGTATTAGATTAAGTGTAAGTGATTACGTTCGGAACACAACACTGCGCTCAAAAACTCAAATAGCAATAATAATATAATAGATATTACTCAGAATGTTGCCAAACATAAATGGAACTAGGCTGGACATGTCTGCCGCATGCCGAATAAACTGTGAGCCAATATTGCTCAAAATTGGTGCCCTAAGGCAGTGCAAAGTCGCGGCAGACCGAGAAAGAGACGACGGGACGATCTGGACAGATTTAGGGAATTGGAAGAAGGGAGCGCAAAATCGCGATAAGTGCAAGAGATGGAGGGAGGCCTTTGCTCAGGAGGACAACAAAAATGGCTAATAATAAATAAAATAAATAGATTACTTACTATAAGTATGAGGTAAATATAAACAATGTGTGAATTTAATTCCAATAGTGGTTTATATTAGTTCTCTAACTACTGCTTAACTAATTATTAAAAAGATCAACAACAAATAAACTACTGACTAAAAACACTTTTAGGAATAAGTTTTTACAAGGTTTTATTTTTTGCTATCGACTAGAAAATTAGGATTACAATTTGACATTTAATGGATATGTAAATTGTTAGTTTTAATAATGGTAGGTCCGATTGTGACCACGGAGGCTTTACAGCCACGCCAAGCCTTGTTACAGATCCAATATCTTCTTTCACCGGCCACCCTCTTAAGGTTATACCTATTGTTATTCATGGATAGTAATAATGATCCGTGTCTGGTATTCAAAAACGTAGGTGCTGTTGAAAAACATTCTATTTAGTATGTGTATGTATTGTACGCATTTTACACATAATTGGGTATTGGGGACGAAGCTTTTGGGTTACCGGAAAAAACAGTATGAACATTACAAGGTGGTGTGCGACTATAAAAATGCTGGGTAACCTAAATAAGGGAGCCTATCTAGAGCCTATCTAGAGCCTGTCTAGAGCCGGTGTAAGTAAATATGTTTGGGAGAAGCCTATGTCTATTAGTGCCAAATAATTACGCATCTAATAAAAATAATAGAAACTGTATGTAAACATTTATTATAATAATATATTTCGTCAATATAGCATCAATGGTTGTGTTCATTGTTCATCCTGATAATTTCATTGTCCAGCATAATAACGGATACTCTACAGCCTTTGAAGGCTTGGTTGCAATACCAGTAGGTCCTCATTCCATTGCTGTTTACGAGGTTGTACTTGTTGCCGTACATCTGAAGTACCCGTTTACCCTTCTTTGTAAGTAAGAATACAGGATCTGAAATTGTAAAACCGGGTTTATCATGAGGCATATAAGGAATTGCTATGAAAATTATAAAAATATTCTTTAATGTAAGTATATATTTCATATAGTATAATAATTATAAAATGTCAACGTAGTTACAGTGATACTCACTGTCTCGACGATTATAAGCCAATATTCGAATGTTGTCATCACGCTTTTAACACAGACTTCCATTTCCAACCAAACGGCAACAAGTTTTGGTTCAGAAATTAGGTTCACAAAACCCGTACATAGAGCGCATTACACAGTACAAGACAAAGATGAAGCAGAGGAAAACATCACAAATTAACAGAGTATGCAAGACATGTATGTAAATAATTTGAAATATTTAATTTGAACTTTGTGTCATTTTGTTTCAACAGGGTACCTTAATACTGCAGCGGAAACAAAATATACCATCATCTTTGTGTCGCACCCTGGTTATATAATGTGCCATACAGAAAGGCTATAGGCATTGATCACTTTCTTAAGACACATGGATGATTTGCGACTGATATTTTCTACTAATGGTTAAGTTCATTTCATAATGTCGGCGATCAATTCCCTTATCGTACTGACAGATACGAGACAGCCATACGACGCTTGGTTACAACGCCAAAAGAACATGTACCTATTGTTTCTTATAAAATTAAATTTGTAGGTTGCAGTTTGAACACTTGGCTTTCCCCTAAGAGTTGTAGCGAATAATGCGGCTAAAATTATTAATTACGATATACTTAACTAAACAGTTGGTGGTCACTTAAAAGAAAACTACAGCTATAAAATTAAGACATTCGCATATTGAACAATTGCAATGGCATCCTGTTAATAATATTACTATTTATTATTTACTATTACACTGCATACTAGCCATGCGCAAACTAAATCATCTAACAGATTTGTGATTTATACATCCTTTACCTCTGAAGATTTAAATAACTCTTTTAAATCTTTAACTCTTTTACATCTTTGAATTACAATTGGTCTCATGATGTATTTGAACGAAAATCTCTATAACTCTGATACAGTCGTCTCAATCTACATCCTTCACACTTGAAATAGTAAAAGTAAAACTGAATCAAAAGATTTAAAGATGTATTTTAAACAATGGTGATTTAGTGAATTAATAAATCTTTTTGAAAGATGTACATCTTTTTTTCAATTCACTCATGAGTTACACATCGCTACTGCATACGTCAACTAATCTATATCTATTGACTATAATATAATATTTTATTTAATATTACTAACTCTTACTATTTAAGTTCTACACAATCTATATATTAAGTCACTAGCTTTACGCAGCGCAGTTTCACTTGCGCCTTTAGTTACTGCTCTGCTCACGTCGCAAATATTAAGATGTTATATAGCATATAACCTTCTTCAAGAACTGGGCTCTCATACGCGAATATTTAAATCCGACTGATAGTTTTAGAAATTAGCGCGTTCAAACAAAAAATAAACTATTCCGCTTTATTATAATAGTATAGATGACATGAGTAATATCAGTTTATCAAAGGAGCCTGAAAATGGTCATGACGTCGCCGTCGCCGTCAGACAGCACGAGCAGGTTATGGGAGAAAATCAACAATTCAAAAAACACTGGCATATTTACATTTCATTTTATTATTTCCACAAAAAAAAATATTTTAATATAAACTTAAATATTACACAATGTTACGATTATGGTACGCATTAGCAATTCAAATTATTTCATAAAAAAATCTATTAAAAAATAATATAAATTATTGTGATTTTTCTTTGCTTCTGGTGTATCATTAATACGGTACAGTAGCCGCTTATCAACTTTTGTACTTACCTTTTCAGTTAATTGTTATAAAAAAGTAATGATTATATTTAAAACAGAATTAATAAAAGTACCAGTTACAACATATTAATAGACACTGATTGCATTGCCTTTTAAGGTCAAAGAAAAGTTAATTAATAAGTAAATGTTTAAATTTTTGACGGTTCGTATCATACTTTCTCGATAAGAAGAAGCGTTACTCTGTTAGCTAGCATTGTAGCCATCTTACAATACAGTTCAATTAGGTAACTAAGCGATTTAAAAGTCTAAACAGATCATACATAAATAGATAAGTAATTAGTATAACACAGATTGTGATTGACTCATACTTATACTAAAACAGATTCTCTTTTATAAAAAGATAACTCCACCGAAACGTCTTGATAATGGACATCAAAGTGCATATACCATATACCTACTCAAAACGGTCGAAATAAATCTATTCCGATTCTTCGTAAAACTCTTCAAACACATGCTGCTTAACAATTTACATTTAAGTTTACTTACAATATTCTACAATTAAAAGGATTTCATACAATTTATATTATCAAGCATAGTAAATTTTGATTCTTTCGGATTTGAAGAAATCCAAAAACAATTTACTTGTTTGGTACTTTTTTATGAATATTAAATTCCTCTGTTTTCGGTGTCTCTATAACAGTGCCTTTCTATACATCATGTCATACAATCAAAAAAACATTTTTTTTTTATTTTTTTTTATTGCCTACAGTGGCAGACGAGCCAACAGCCCACCTGATGGTAAGTGGTAACTATCGCTCATAGACTTCTGCAATGCCAGGGGCTCCGCGAAGCCGCTGCCTACCGTGATATTAATGCTCTCTTTAAACCTCGTTTGAAGAAGGACACGTCATAGCGCTCCGGAATCACCGCAGCTGGTAGTTCGTTCCAGAGCCTGCACGTACGTGGGAGAAATGAACGCTGAAAACGAACCGTGCTAGACGAGATCGTGTCCAGGTAGTATAGATGAACTTTGCTGCGATGTCGAGTGGTGCGATGATAGAAAGGAGACGATGGCACCAAGTCAAACAGTTCCTCAGAGCACTCTCCGTTAAACATACGATAGAGCACGCATAGAGAGCCAAAGTCCCTCCGCTGCTCCAGTGACTCCAATTTGTCTGTGAGATTGGGATCGTCGACGATTCGAACAGCTCGCGTTGGAGGGAGTCAAGTGGGTCGAGCTGGTATTTGGGGGCTCCTGCCCACAGGTGAGAACAGTACTCCACGTGCGGTCGGACTTGTGCTTTGTATAGCACGAGCCGTTGAGATGACGTAAAGTACCGTCTGGCTCTGTTCAGGACGCCCAGCTTTTTGCTCGCCAGTTTGGCTTTGTCTTCCAAATGACTCCCAAATTGGACCTTGCTGGATATTTGAACGCCGAGGATCCCAATGTCATCGGAGATACGGAGAGAAACTCCTTGGAACTGAGGCGCCATAACAAAAGGGTCCTTCTTCGCAGTGAACGCGCATTAATAAAATATGTATTAGTTATTATTTTTTATTTTGTTATTTATGTATTGAAATAAATGGTTATTATTATTATTATTAATTCAAGATCTAAGATTCAAATCCTTTTTAAAAGAATCTTGGATTAAAGGTATAGAATGTCACTGTTAATCTTTAAACTGTCAGCCTTTCTCGATTTAATCATAGTGGTCTTTTTTGTCTTTTCTACACTTCTTCTTTTAGGGATGGTTATGTTCATTTTTAACCTTAACGATCACGTCATCTAATGTAACTATGGAGACCCGGCAGCCTTGAGGAGCCTTATTGCAGACCCAGTAAGTCCTGGGACCTAAGATCCTCTTGCAGTTGTACCTATACCCTGTGGCCAATAGAAGGGGCGTCCCTCTCTTTGTATAGGTGATGACCGGAGCTGCAAAATGTATGACATGTTAGAAAGACATTAATAAAAGTAACTATTTCAATTGATATAAGAATTTATACATACTATATAAATCACTTTTTGCCGTATATAGTGCGAGTACTATAAATAATTTTATTTATTTGATTCGTATATATTTTTTTAAATAAATACCTCAACTATTTTTCATGTCAATGAATAGACGCAAAGTTACCACCACTCTCCAATAACGTTAATGTTTTTACCTTTTTTTGTTAATATTTTTTTCTTTTTACCTGTTTTGATATACATACCAAAACAGGTAAAAAGAATAAGAGATCGCTAGAGTAGGTACATGTACTCTAATGTATGTACTTTCTTATCACAAGCATTGGTATCATATCGATTTAATAATTTGATGTTAACAGTATAATCAGATGCCTTTATATTTCAATTCACCTTTTTATGATCATAAATAACTTTTTCTCTATACTACATAATAAGATCAGAATTAGTTAGTTTCAAACAAAGGTTTCTGCCCCAACGATCATCAGTTCAGTGACTTATATGTCTTGCCCATTGCCACTTCGGTAAGGCAATTTTGCAAAATATATCAGTTATTATCGTATCGGACCGACGACCTGATCAGGGTAGCGGGCAACCTATAAATGATTCGACTCACGATCGGCCAAGGTGGCAAGGAAAATTGGGGAAGGCCTATATCACGCAGTGAACGTTTTCGTTTGATATTATGATGAGACAAAGATTTCAATCATTATGAGATTAGTACATCTCAAGAAACGTTTTCGCATATCAGTAGCACCAGAACGCTTCTAACTCAATCATATGAGAGATTGTTATCGTTGAATATAAACTGCCAATAATATAATTAATAATAAGTAAATATATTTAAAAAAAAAACACTTGATTAACTTAATTAGCTACATCACTAGTATCGAAACTAATAACTAAACAAACCAAAGAATTAAAGTACATCAAACGTTGAATTTCCTTTTTTATGATTCGTCGATAGTTAGAACTTGAAACGGTTTCTATTGAAATTATAAACGATTTTGTGGTCAACTGAGCCAAACACCTATGATTAAACATAACACCTAATATTTAGTCGCATCAAAAATATCAAAATCCATGTGATAATTGAAATTAATCTATTTTATATGAAATGCTGACCTTATATTTAAATTTCAAGTACAAGAGTATCAGAAGTAACTTGGTATTAAATTAATGAAACCCATACAATAATTGGCTAAATAATTTCAATAACAAAAAAGAAAGTAGGTAATTTAAAAGCAAAAAGTTGGGTGTGGTTTAATCAACTGATACTCCTTAAAATCGATGACTTCTGTATTCAATTACATAACCATAATGAAAATTGCATAATATTTATATTTCATCTCTAATTAAAGTAAATTTTTATTGTGAAGTGGCAAAATCGACCGCTACAATTAAAGGGGCAATAAGTAATGAAATGACACTCATCATAATTGTTTATTATTCGGTAGTAAGCCGAACAGATACGTTAATACTTAAGGGTAGAACAAATAGAGGGCAGGACGGTGACGACGCGACGTTAGCGGTTGTTGTTGAAATGCACTAGTTGACATACATAACATAAAGCCGAGTGCGACGGTGCGGCGGCGCCTTCTGACGTCTTCTATTAGCACTATTTACGTCGCGTTGCCGTCCCACTTAGCCCGACCGTTAATAAGGCGCTCACAGATAAGCGTCACTCGACCGATGACGTCGTTGCTGAAGGTCGACGACGCCGACGTCGTAGCCAAGTGGCGGTTGCTGACTGCTATTAACAGAGGTGTACGACAGTTTTCGATCGTCCGCGATTTTGCTTGCATGCTTGGCGCACAGTGACGACATTCATCGACAACTTGACTAAATCAACCTTCAGCTACGACGTCTTCGGACTACGTAGTAGGCCGAGTGTCGTTTCTCTGTTTAGAGTCGTTATATTTACGTTCCGACCTTAAATTAATGATTGTGAACTACTTTCTCTCTGATAATGATATCGTTAAAGGTAGTAATGGTGGCTCGGCAGCCAGTGCTGACTCTGCTACAAACCCACAACGATCTAGGTCCATTACTCCTATTGTTGCGGTTGAAGCGATATTTTCCCACTTGTATCGCTGGCTTACCGAAACGAGTTCTTGTAAACATCGGTGCTAAAAAACAATAATAATTTAGTACATAATACAAATTGTCATCAGAGAGGACAGCCAAATCATTGTAAGGTCGCAGAATTGCCCTGTGATACACTTTCGCTTAGAGTCAAAATAATTAAATTAAACTTATCCTTTGTAATTCGTCTTTAAAATGAAATAATAATAAAAAGAAATTTTTTCTTATATTTGAAGTTACACGGCAAAATAAAATGTCATCAAAAACAACTTGTAAAAAAACCAAGCCTCGCAACTCAGTTCTTCTACAGTAAAAAGTTTTGAGATTCATGTAATACCAAGTCAGTTAAATTTATTTAGCCTCTACTTAAAGAACCTTTTGTCTTAAGTTATTACGTAATTAGCTAACCTAAGTAGCTAGCACATCTTATAGTGACCATATCAATATTAAAAATCTTTTATATTTTAAATAAATAGGTTGTCTGGGCAATCACACTAAACAATTTAAGTTAGTATAATATGTATATTTACACAACGAAGATATAGGAGGTCAAAAATGGCCCAAATTGATTCGAAAAAATTGCTCGACTTGGCGGAGGCATTACCGTACCCCCATATAAAGACTCTGTTTTATTGGAAAGTCATGCTGAACAAGAAATAATCTGTGTATGTTAAAATAATATAAAATGCAATAGTAGGTAAGTATAAGTATTTTATCGGTCTTATACTCAAAAAATTATAATAATACATAATTATACATTTACACTTGAACTTATATATATAAATATACCTATAGCTTCAATCTCACAAAAAATTCTCATTAAAATATCATTATGTCATTAAAATAATTATGTTTACCAATAAATCAAGTATTATAAATATGAGATTCAATCAAACGTTATGCAATATTTACTATACAACTTCAGATCTTTTGTACAGTTACCAACAAACGAAATGAATCATCGAGGAAAAAACACTAGTTAAACACTAGTAAGACATTAGTTTTCGGCCTACAGGCACTTTTAATAAGACCAGTTTGATAATGAAATGTTACTTAGTATTATATACATTTCCTTTATTATAAAATAACAATAGCTTGAAGCAATATCGCAGCAGGTACACAAAACAAACCACTAACAGTTCAGATACAATTATTTTAATACTTATCGAATTTACCTACCTCTGCTACAGCTCAAAGGTAACTTAATTATTTATTATACTTACACACGTAATAATAAATTAAATGTCATGGGTATGAGCATTTCGGACTGCTATGATAGTACTACCGGCGACTACAACCGACGCCCGACATCCATTTCTTCTCTTGCTGCAGAACCAAACTGCCTTGTAACCAGTGCTTCTATTATTTTTATAGTAACGACATCTGCCTATATCGAGCACTTGGCCTCCTAACCTGGATAATGTAAACCTTGGCTCGAAATCTGCGGTTAACTGGTGCCCCAAACCTACTGAAACGTCATAATAATTTAAATATCACATTCTTACTACAGATTACGATAAATGTTGTTGCTATTAAAATCATCATCATATCAGCCAAAAGGTGTCCACTGTTGGACATAGAATTGCCCCAAGTTTCACCATTTTGAAAGGTCGTGAGCCGCACCCATCCGTCGGTTGCCGACCGATTATCAGGTCGTCGGACCACCTTGTGAAGAGTTTGTCCACGTTATTGCCAGTTTAGGTTACATAAATATAGTTAATGATATATAAGATATATTAACAACTAGCGGCCTGTCCCGACTTCGGACGGGTAGACATTTTTTTAAACATTTTGGGATAAATCGAGATACTTTTGTATGGAAATAGAAAAGTCCTTTCTTTTTTTCAAGCAATTTTTTTTAATTTTTCTCCTTAAGAGCCACCCTTGTACTTCAAGAAATGTTATAAAAAAAGAAGTTCAGCTGCTCTCGAGATTTGCGCTTAGCAACACATTCAGCGAATCTTTTTTATATTATAAATAATGTATGTACAAATTGTACAAAATAATTTATTATTTGGATCAATTTAAATCGAATTCAAACTTTTAGGTTGTATAATAAATAATGATAAATATCACATATATAGTCGAAATGGTCCATGTAGTCGAAATGGTCCAGTGGATAAGGCACCCGCTTCGTAAACACGAGGTAGTGGGTTCGAATCCGGGCAAGTACCAATGTGATTTTTCAAATCATATGTACTTTTCAAGTTTATCTTGGACATTTCTGACATCGTGAGGAAACCTGGACTTAAAAGTCTGAAATTGGCAATCCGCCTTGAGCAAGCGTGGTGATTAATGCTCATACGTTCTCTATGAGAAGAGGCCTTTGCCCTGCAGTGGAACAGTAAACAGGCTGGTATTATTAAATATCACAGTCTATACAAATAAATATAGTTAAATTTTTGTTAGCTAGTAAAATACGTTTATAAAATAAACAGATTTGATATAGGTACATATATTCCTTGCTGAAGATGAGGTATTTTGACTAAAACAATTGATAATATACAATAATATGGTAATATATTGCAGGTAACGAGATCATACATCACAAACAAACAGCTCATCGTGAATTTTGATACTTAACGTGAGACTACAAGACAATAAATATTTCTTTAATTTTATACCCGCGTTTCAAGTTCAAATAGACAAACACTTAAACATCAGTTAGAGAACAGAGAGTCCACGTGCCTTAGATATTGCAATTACAAGCACCTATTTTAAATATCTGCATAAAATCTTGAACCATAGTAATAATACTAATCAAAGTCTTGTGTTAGTTTGTTTATTTTAAGCTTTATCCACCTCATAGGTGACATACAAATTTAACTTTTTTGTACTTATTTGCAATAAGTATTTTTAATACTTATTACTCTTTGATACCGAACATCAATTAGCTTCAAATATTCAGACTTAATCTCACCTAATTTTATTTGAACTGGTTGAGCCTTTAAGTTTCAAAATCGTTACTAGTATATACAGACAGATTTAGAAATCAATGATTATGGATTCCCCTTATCTTGATGATGACGTTATCATAGGTAGTAAGAGAAGCTTTACAGTCGCTACTTCTCGCTCTGCTGCAAGTCCAAAAACCACTGCGTGCTCGGCTCCTGCTATTTTTATTGTATCTATAATCGCCCATCAATATTACGGGCTTGCCAAAACGCGATGATGTGAAGATAGCTGTAAAAAAAGCAAATATTTAAACAAATATCAAAAGACAATATTAATATAATAAATATTATATTATTAAGGTCATCAAATTTTTAAACATGAATGTTAAAATCGGATTATTGGGCGATTCGCACGAATTCAACTTGCACAAAAAGTGCGAATCGACTCTTTTAAATAATATTACTTTTTCTGTAGGCGATTTGCACGAAGTTAATTTATTAGCGTGCGAATCGTCACTATTAAAAATATGTAGTAGGCTATTGGCACACAATTTTTTTAAGGAATATATAATACATAATAATAGAATACAGTCGTACTCGGGCCTCACTGAAATAGAACAAAAAAATAATCTAAATTTAAATAACAGATATTATTTACTTGGAAGAACGAAAGATGTGGATAAAAATAAATAGGTAATAATTATTATCACTAATTTTTTAATTGAGGTAAAATTAGTTTGCTGATAATAATGTAAAACTACTACTATTATTATTTTTTTACTTGAAGTTAGCGACACTTATCTATTACTCTGATATTTGCTATTTTTTTTATATTCACAAATCAGCTCATAGCGATGTTAGAGGATGTTTAGTACTTAGTTTTAATTTTAATAAAGATATTTTACATTAGTTTTGTGTTTATTCTAACACATTTGACCTTTACTGCTTCTGTACTCAAGTGTACTTTATCTTAACTGCATTTCATAAAATACAATATGCGTGCCAATAGCCTACTACATATTTTAAGAAGTGTCGATTCGCAGGCTAATAAATAAACATCGTGCAAATCGTCTACAAAAAAAGTAATATTATTTAAAAGAGTCGATTCGCACTTTTTGTGCGAGTTGAATTCGTGCGAATCGTCCAATAAGCTTTAAACTCAAATTAAACTTACGGTCCACTTACATAATAATTGAGTGTTCCAAGCCATAAGGTTGCTGCTAACAGATTATATAAGTTCGTTGTCTTGTCATGTCGCTATTATCTTTCGTCTCGTAATTATAACAGTTAATTATCTGTTACTAATGAACTTTTAAGCATAAGTTAAACTTTTACGACATAATCAAAATTTAGTAGAACTAAATATACGGGCATTCACGCGATCATGCATTAGGTATTTACATACCTTATTTTGCTTGACGTTTCGATATTTGCTTGACGATAGTACGTGGAAAAACAAAAATCTGAGGATAGATCTAGAATCTACTTCGCATACGGAGCCGTGACATTGCCACATCAGTTTGCTTGTGACCACGGCCGGTGTAACCTGGTCGAAACGTCAAGCAAAATAAGGTATGTAAATACCTAATGCATGATCGCGTGAATGCCCGTATATTTAGTTCTACTATATCATGCAACGCGAAAGTTTAAAAGTAAATAATCAAAATTTGTCCGCTAGACTTGCCTTCATGACTCTATAGTAAAGACCATTCCAAGTAGTTCTTCAAACACGTGTAAGTATGTGATTACGAGTACTAATAATGAGATAACTTTTTGTCGTATTAGTTAAATTGTGATAATTTTGATATTTAAGATAAGGTAGTAATTTATTTGTTTAAACATAGTAGTAATACATTAAAGCTGAATGATGTACACAAAGTGCTCAATATTATAATAATACTGACTAGTAATTATTGTGCCACTACCCTTTCATACAGAGAAATAATGAGCAGAGATCGCCATGGCAATTTCAGACTTATTGAAGTCAAGGTTTCCTCATGATGTTGTCATTCACCGAAGTGCCGTAGAATATGTTAATTAAACTTGCATCCAATGGTTGTGTTGATGCCTCATTTGGACAATAACATTGTCAATAGTAATAATCACCGCTCGACAGTTAGCAGACCTCCACTTGACGCATCGCCAGAGTTTCCTGTTGTCTATCGTCCGCGAGGCATAATATGGCACGTATAAATTGTACCGATAATTATTTAACACTATGACCGGCCTGCCACACCTCGAAGTTGTGAATGTGACGCCTGAAATTTGAAGTAAAATTTAAAAGTAGAATAATTTAGATAAAGAAGATACCTTGAAAATACTTACTTGAATGATCAGCTATCTACTACATTTAGTTATTTATCGATAATAAACTATAAAGTGGTGACTCTTGTCACCTTCCAGAGGTACGCTACGATATTGGTAGGTATAGCACACTATAGTTGGCGCGTTTGGTTTTTACATATAAAATTAGTATGTTTTATTTGTGATATTTTACGCGAAGACAATACTTTTGAAGCAATTTTTTTTATATTAGCCGAAAGATGTCCTGTGCTGGACTCTTTCCTCAATTTTTACACACAAAATAACATGCTTTATTGTTTTAATTAAACTACTAGTTAGGTAATATTGCAGTTCTATTAATATAATCATTGACTAGCTACTTACATATGAATCTTGCTGTAGTAAGGATATTTTTATATTTTTATCTAATAAAATCCATCAAAATATAACAATATACTTATAAGGTTTTCTTCAATGCGTGTGCATGTCGTCGACCTTAACAATCGTTCCATTAATAGTTACGATGACTGCTCGACAGTTGAAGTAACTGCCCCATTTGACGCATCTCCACTGTCTTTTAGAAGTGTTTATAGCTTTGCTGTAGTGAGTCGAGAGGTTGTACCGATAGTTGTTGAACACCAGTGCTGGCCTACCCGATCTTGTCGTCGTGTAATAAATGCCTGGATGAATATCAAAATCATTATTTGCATACATTGTTAATTTTTATGTTAGTAGTACACCGTATTAAGACTTTTTTAAGACAAAGTACGGGACTATAAAGGGATATGAAGATAGGTAGATACTGTCAATTCTCAACATTCAAGCTGAAACCGGCAACGGGGTATTCCTCGAAACGCATCAAATTTGAAACGCATGTAATAAAACGCGTCTAAAGTATTACTCGAAGCGTACTTTTTAGAACAATTAAGAACAAACAACAAAAAAATGTACTAACAGGTGCACTTCGAGGAATACCCGTTCTCCCCTCTCCAGCAATGATCTACCATCATAAAATAATACTTATCCCGCAAATTCTTACTAAATAACATAATATATACATAATTTTAATATCTAATATAAGTTAAATGTAGTGTACAGTAAAGCCTATTCTATTTTATTCTATACTAAACGTGCTCTTTATATTTATAAATAATTATTTCAACTTCAAAATCAATTAAAAACTGTGTAATGTTATATTGCAATATGTTCAAATTAACTACGGCCAAATTGCAGTCTATAGACTTTAAAAAAACAATATAATATTATGGTAAAATTTAATTCCAATATTATAAAATTTACAAAATTTTACCATTTTAATTTCACAATAGGTATAACTAGATAATAAAAGACAGCAATGTATGAAGATGATAAATATTTTTGCGTGGTTCAGATTATTTCATTCAATGTTTTAATTATATACTTTACTAATCTCGCACTCACTAAGGCCTTAAAGGTACAATATAACCAGATTGAAATCTGCTAAATGCCAAAATCTCATCAATCAATAATGGGTATGTGGTTCCCTAAAGCCATCATGAAATATCAAGAAGTTCAAAATTTTGACAATGTCGAACTAAGACGCAAATTATACAGTAAAGGCGTAGTGAAAGCGAGGCGTAAGACACCTTGCCGCTTTAAAAAGTTTATTAGCGGAATATCAATACATTAGTAAACATATTTGGCGTAAAACTCAAAGCTTGTTGAAATCAATATTCTGTGACTGCGTGTAGACAGAGGGCACAAAATCATTCCATAAGTTTTAATCCATGTTAGACAATCTTTATACCATCATCATCATACCAGCTCGTTCTCTTAAAATCGGCATAATAAATATGTTCAAGGTTTCTTTTTGTATTTTTTTTTTTATTGCAGGCAGTGGCAGACGAATAAACAGCCAACGTGATGGTAAGTGGTAACTGTCGCTCATGGACGACTTAAAGTCCCTGGTATTGCAGAAGCAATGCTACTCTAGGGACTCTGTAAAGCCGCTGCCTACCGTGAAGGGAGTAGAGTACGTTAAAGGATTGAGGAAGGTGAGGAAAAGGAGGAAATTAGACCTCCGCTCCGGTACTCTCATCACCGAACGAAATGCAATAAGTAGTACAGATACTACTACTCTTACGTCGATCTTCTATGAGAGGTTAGTACTTCCTAGGTCGATCCGGCCCATTGAGGCTGAAACCAGCTTTTTTTCAATGATTATGTTCATTCGCAATCCTGACGACAGTTTCATCAACTGTAGTGATCGCCACTCGACAGTTGCTATTTTGCCATTTCGAACACCGCCATTGTTTTTTAGAAGAGGACTCGTCATCTCTGTCTCGCCTGTAATATGGTTTGTAGAAGTTGTACCGGTAACCGTTATATATCAGAACTGGCTTCCCCTTTTGAGAAATTGTGAAATCGACTGCAAAAGGAATAAATCATTAGGATTAAAACGCCTTGGATGACTTGGCGGGTGATGGCCGGTTGGTGTTCACTACTCATGGATCCCGCTGACTACTTATTATTAGAAAGGATGGAGTCATTGTGTGGCAAATTTTAACCCTACACAGTTAAACTGTCATACTACGGGTACTACTATCAAAATAAAAATACTTTCATCAATGGTTTTGATAAGGGTGGCTTTGGAAGGGTGATATTGGGGATAAAATATTGAATGAGATGTTTGATTTAAAGTTATCGTTGTGCAAATTAGTATTGGGATACTTAAAACTAATTAATATTTTTGATAGGGGTGGGTTCAGTAGGTGAAATATTAAATAGACAGTTTCTTGTTTTTAAAGTTATATTTTATTGCTTGACCTAAAATAAATAACGTAATATTTTTGACAGGGATGGCTATAGTTAGGACTGAGTGACCAATTTCAGTAATTATTTTAGCTGCCCTGAGGCCCTAAATAAGCGACATAGATGTCTATTCTATTCATAAAATAGATTAAAAAATGTATGGGATTAACATAAGCTAACGCTAACATTGTCGTGCCACTTGTCTAGAGCCTCTGGATAGAAACACGAAAAAATCGTTCACAGATAAATGAAGTATTTGAACAGCTATGCCCTGCCCTATCCAAAGCGTCTAATTAATATAAAAATAATATAAAATGTCTATGGAAAAACGATATCCACGAGTGTGAAGCCGTGGACAAAAGCGAGTATTTTATATAAATCTTGCTGTAGAAAGGGTATTATTATACTGTTATCTAAAAAAATACATTTAAATTCCATCAAAATATAACAATATACTTTTAAGGTTTTATTCAATGCGTGTGCATGTCGTCGACCTTAACAATCGTTCCATTAATAGTTACGATGACTGCTCGACAGTTAAAGTAACTGTCCCATTTGACGCATCTCCACTGTCTTTTAGAAGTGTTTATAGCTTTGCTGTAGTGAGTCGAGAGGTTGTACCGATAGTTGTTGAACACCAGTGCTGGTCTACCCAATCTAGTCGTCGTGTAATAAATGCCTGGATGAACATCAAAACCATTGCTTGAATACATTGGTAATTTCTATGTTAGTAGTATACTGTATTAAGACTTATTTTAGATAAAGTACCGGACTAAAGAGATAAGAAAATAGGTAGATACTGTCAATTCTCAACATTCAAGCTGAAACTGGCAACGAGCTATTCCTTAAAACGCATCAAATTTGAAACGCACCTAATGAAGCGCACCCAAAGTATTACTCGAAGCGCTATTGTTAGAACAAATAAACACAAACAACAACAAAAATGTACTAACAGGTGCGCTTCGAGGAATATCCTCCCTCCCACCCTCCAGCAATGATCTACTATCATAAAATAATACTAAATTCTTACTAAATAACATAATATATACATAATTTTAATATCCAATGTAAATTAAATTTGGTGTACAATAAAGCATATTCTATTCTATTCTATATGTACTAATGTTTTTGTATTTATAAATAATTATTTCACTAAATACGGCCAAATTGCAGTGAGAGCGCCGGAGGCCCAATTTCCCCCCTTTCCTCTTTCCTCGCCTCCCTCATTCCCTTCCCCTAACCCCATTCCCAGCCGCCATAGTGGAGTCCACCATACCAGCAGTTTATGACGATGGCTTTTGGTATAGTGGCCGCCACTTCTGGATTCCACTGACTGCTTACCATCAGGCGGGGTGGAGTCACTTTGGTAGGCTATAATATAAAAAAAAAAAAAAAAAAAAAGACTTTAAAAAAACAACATAATATTATGATAAAAATTTAATTCCAATATCAAAAAAGTTACAAAAATTTACCATTTTTATTTAACAATAGGTTTATCTAGATAACAAAATACAGCAATGAATGAAGATGATAAAGATTGTTGTGTGGTACGTATTAATTATTTTATTCAATGTTTTTATTACATACTTTACTAATCTAGCACTCACTAAATAATGCCATATAGGTACAACATAACCAGCTCGAAATCTGCTCAATGCCAAAATCGTTATAGTGTGATTTCTATTTGACTTCATCAACCAACAATGGGAATGTGGTGCCCTATTGAGTTTTGTAAATGCCATCATGAAATATCAAGTTCAAAATTTTGACAACGTCAAACTAAGGCGCAAGTTATACAAAAAAGGCGTGGTGAAGGCAAGGTGTAAGACACGTTGCCGTTTCAAAAAGTTTATTGGCATTGTCAATACAGTGAACTTATTTGGCGTAAAACTCAAAGCTTGTTGAAATCAATATTCTGTGACTGCGATCCTATTAGACAATCTTCATATCATCATCATTGCCATCATCATACCGCCCGGTTACATCCTACTGCAGGGTAAGGCCTCTTTCCTTAAAATCTTTATATGTTTAAGGTTATTTCAATGATTATGTTTATTCGCAATCTTGACGACAGTTTCGTCAACTGTAGTGATTGTCACTCGACAGTTGCCATTTTTCCACTTCGAACACCGCCAATTTTTTTTACAAGAAAATTCGTCATCTCTGTCCCGCCTGTAATATGGTATGTAAAAGTTGTACCGGTAACCGTTATATATCAGAGCTGGCTTTCCCTTTTGAGAAAATGTGAATATGACTGGAAAAGAATAAATCATTTGTAAGCATTAAAACGACTTGGATGCCTTTGCGTACCTACGGCACCAAATCAACGACCAACAGAGCGTTGTGGAGCATAATGGGGGAGAAATTTGTCCAGCAGTGTGTAGGAGTACATTAATAAAAAAGATAGATAGAGAGAATATTCTTTATTGCACAACACATAAAACAAAACAAATTATAGAACAACATAATAATAAGTAGTGACAATGGGCAGTCTTATCACTAAAAGCGATCTCTTCCAGACAACCTTTGGATCGACTTGAGGGAAACATTAATCAGCAGATACAGCGTACAGGCACATTATAATATTTCAATGAAAAATAAAGTTTAATACATACTAACAACTTAAATATCATATAGAAATTAAACAAACAAGATATAATATATTGAGTTATTTCGGTCTGATCCCTGAATCTGAGACCCTGGGTGATCGGTTTATTTTTATTTATTTGTTATGTAAAATATCTAATTTTGTTTCATATAACACACGACAACTACACAACTTTATCTAAACCTAAAAGTTTTCTGTAATCTCCTAAAGTAAGCACATGTTCTAGCTTGTGAAATGGGTTTATTAGGATCGGATTAATTATTCATTCGGGCGAGGATAGAGAGATTTAGATACCTATAACTTTCGGGTAACACTATAAAATATTTTTTTACACAATGGCTGGTTGGTGTCTATTACTCCTGGATCCCGCTGAATGCTTATTCTCAGACAAGATGGAATCGTTGTGCGGTCTAAACACGATCAAAGGAGTGAGGAATAAATATAACTCAGCAAATTTTAACCCTACACAACTGAAAATTGTCAAAGAAATAAAAGCACAATCCGATCGTTATTCGCCACTTTTCGTGTAAGATAATCCGAAGAGAACGTGGCCAATAATAATATAATATATGTATTGTGTAAGTCGAATTATCCTGTTAACTGGTTTATATACGTAAATAGTTTATGTCCGCAACAACAATTACAATTAACTAATGAAAAGACAATTTAAAAATTAATTAGGTACAATTTTAACAGCAATTTACAATATCATGATATATCTTTGCATGACTTAACGTAGGTAGGTACCGATCTAATTGACAAATAAATAATTATTACCTATAGCTGTTAAACTTATAACATCATTTATAACATTAAATGAAATTTTGGATTTAATACAATAAACACTAATACCAGACTAAGACTATTTAAAAGAAAACATAAACTCACACTTCCTTGTTTCAGAGCAGTGGTGTAAATCGACGAATGTCTATTTTGTAAATCAGAAAAAATGAAAAATTATAACATTTTACTTGTTGCAACAAGTCTAGAGAACTACTGAGAAAAATCTTAGTAGTTACATGAAACAAATTACCGATAGAAAAATCACTCTTGGATCTCACTGACTGCTTCCCATCAGGCAGAATGATGATGTTATAAGTGAGTTGAAGTCTTATAAGAGTCCCGTTTTATCATTTGAGGGTATTGGTGAAAAATAAAATGGTCTTGAAATCACTTGTCAATGATTATGTTTATTAATAGTTTTGACAATAATGTCGTCAACCGTGGTGATGCCTACTCGACAACCACGGGTTACCCATTTGACACACCGCCACAGCTTCTTGCTTGTGTTCACTTTTCCTGTTTTATAATACGGTTCGTATATATTATATCTATGCTTGTTGAACTCTAACACGGGTCTTCCATATCTTGATTTGGTGTAAACAGCGTCTGTGAAAAAAGGCAGTGAAATTTGAATGTATAATTTATATACATTTAAATAAGTAAGTATATACTTACATACGTGTATATATTTCTGTACTACTGTATTTTCCATGCTCGGGTGATTGAGAAAGCATGAGACTTAATTTATATGTTCGAGAATTGGTTGAGACATGTATTTCTTGTAGGAGATCTAAATTTAATAAATAGGTACTTGAATAAATTAGATATCTTGGCAAAATCGAGATGATTATATTACAGTTTAACTTATAAATAATAATTAAAATAATCTCAATCATCTACTACTAAAACTTAACCTAACTGATTCATCAATCTCATCAAAAGAATTTGACAAATAACTCAAAAATAAAACAAACAGCAGAACTTCGCTAAAAATCTTATAGGTGAGTTTACCAGTAATAACTAACTAACTAACTACTAACTAACAACTATCTCAAGTATGTTTACATTAAATATTTTAAATTCACATTTTACGTAAATATGGCAATTATTATTATTTACCTGCGTGGATAAAGGATAGTACTTAAAAACTTATAATTGTAATCTAGCAATTTATTATTATCAATATGTAACTGTCTTATCTACAACCAACATTCTTGGTAACCTACAGCTCAGTACAATGGCATTGCAGTGCCTATCTATACAAAGGCAGCCTTCTAAACAATTGTAAGACTGCCTACCCGCAAAAGCGGAGAAGAGCGAAATGTGCCAATATAGCCAATAAAATTATCAATTATATAAAATCTCCGCTCCGTTCAATGAACGTCAAATCTATTACTCATAGGCATAGCTCTGTTTCTCTCGGCTTTGGTGAAAAATGGTCTTCACCTTTGCAACGAGCCCATTGACAATAAAATTAATACAAACATTTGCATCTTATAAAATTGTTGAGTTGCTATTCCATGTATTACTTCGTGTTATTTTATGACTTGATGCACCCACGTACAGAGTATGCTCATACATTTATAGTGTGTGTTACAATTCAAAGGATAATATCAAATAATGAGCACTAGATACCTACTTCGGTTATTGCAAACAGCGCGACATACACAAACCACACCACTTGAGTTGCTAAGCCGTTCTGATAGGCCATAGGCTCTGGCTTGATAACTCAGTGCCCAGTTACGATGTGTGTGCAACTAAAGAGCATGTCTCCTGTGATTACATAAACATAGAAGCTAAGTGAAGGTAATATTAAATGCACACATCAATACCTTACCTACTTATAAATAAAACGTCGTCTCCATAATACATTACAAACGTTTTGATAATGTAAAATTTGGTACTATATAAACACTCGAATTATATTTAACTTTTATAAATAAACCAACCCTTGGTTGGTCAACTAGTTTTACGTTGACGCATGTGCAGTACAGGTAACATTTCATGCCATACAACAATAAGTACCTACACATCATGACTGCCACTGGTAATGCACCTTTTTTAAAATGTAGCTATTGCCATTAAATAAATTTTCAAACAGAACAAACATTGAATCTGTCTATATATGTTTGTCCATCCATACATTACTAGTGTAAAAAAGTCAGCTAATGATGTAAAATGTGTAGTACTATAAAAATATCATTTAGCTATTGAACTTTATACATGACTGCAGTAAAACCATAATATATGGACTCAGTGGTTATGCTGTGATTTAGTCGATACTACTTTTCCACTCTTGGTGTGAACTAAAACACGACAGCCCCTTTGCCGATGGTTGCAAATCCACGGTATTTTCTCTCCTTGGTAGTAACTTCGCTGGTAAAATTTGTACTTGCCAATTTGTAGTAGAGTCTTGCCTTTTCTTGATTTTGTGAACACCAGTCGAGCCTTTTTATTATCTGTAGACATAATAAAGTAATAAATAAAATAGCAGCACTTTTAGAGACTTGAATTACAATGAATGTTTAGTTTAGTTGGTTATTTTGTTAATGTTATAGTTACGAGCGTTGTGGGATAAATACCAATACACGACAAATGTTTGTTTCTTGACCCAGAGATATACACCGTTAAAAAACGTTTTCATGCATTAATAATTTCTTTATTTGTCTAATTTATAACATAAACCCAATACTTCAAGCATTTTTGTGACATATTGAAATGGAAATGCACGATCATTAATTATGCATGATTTATTAAATTACAGTTACATTTTTTACTGTGGTTTTTTGTCATTCGGTAACACTGATCAGAATGTTTAGTTATAAAACATGTAACACAGAACACAAAAAAAAACTTTTTTGTACACACGACACACGATAATAAAAGACTGATAAACAATAAGCAAAAATTTACGTACTTATACAATTAAATAATATGTAGCTAAGAATATAAACCATGATAAAATTTGAGGTTTGATTTTAATAATAAATAAATAAAATAAAATAAAATTCTTTTAATTCAGATAATTACATCCATATTAGGTAAGTACATCATTAAAATTATTATATTTCAATTATAAATTATTAAATAAAATTAAATAAATTAACTAAATAAACAAAAATAAATAAAATAAAATAAATACACATTAAATGATATTATAGACAACTGGTAATAATAATAAATAAATAATTAAATATTTATTTATTTAATTTTTATTGAAACAAAAACCTAAACCGCTATATGTAACCAAAGACTTTTCAATATTTCTATTTCTCACTAGTAATTAATCAACAGAGTATTTAATTTTTTCCACTACACAATCGAACTTGCTAGCATAAAACAGACGTAATACTGGTAATACCGCTGATTACAGAACCTAAGTAATACGTACATAGGTATCGGTTTTAGGGTTTTATCAGACAAAGCGGTCACGTAACGTCAACACAACGAACGCAAAACTGAAAACTGTATTGAACGCAGAACGCTTAAACGCGTCGCCGCTCTTTGTCTGATAGTAATTTTTCCTTAGTAACCTGTACAAACTATAAAGTTTTTAACTGATGAACGTATTGGATAAAGCGGTTTAGGTAAGTGTATTTAAGTATTTTGCACACTTAGATACAAAGGTTGTTCGTCGATTTGCTCTCGTTGTCTTAGAAACTAAGTACCCAGACAATTTAAAACAATAGCCCCGACTAAAAGCTTAAAAAAAAATTATGCTATAAACACGACATTGTTATTAAAATAATTGAAAATTAATGTGTATGTGACTTCTGACCTAAGTGCACAATTTCGCCTGAAATCATAAGTAAAGATGCCCGACACATGTTGCTGGTCCATTTAGTGCAGCGCCATCTCTCCGTCTGGCCACTAATTCCTGATTTGCGATTGCGAAAATAACGATACTCACCAATCTGAACTATAGGATTGCCACGAATAGACGTTGAATATACAACTGCAAATAAAAGATTCTTTTTTAATAAAATATTCGAAATAAAAGAATATACTTTTACATTACAAAACAACTGTTATTTAAAAAGTCAGAATATAAATATATTGCTCGAAATGCAATGAATTTGATTATTTTATCAGACTGCAAACTAAAGCAGTAGATTCTCACTGGTTTCAGCACGAATGGGCCGAATCGACCGGAGAAGTATAACCCTCTCATAGAAGATCGACGTAACAGTATCTATACTATTACGTCTCGGTCCGTGAGTGAGAGCGTCGGAGGCCCAATTTCACCCATTCGTCTTACAACCCCTCATTCCCTTCACCTTACCCACTCCTAGCCGAGCGGCGGCCACCATACCAGCAGCAATTTAAGACGATGGTTTTTGGTATGGTGGTTGGTACTTCTGGATTCCAGTGACTGCTAACCATCAGACGGAGTGGAGTCACTTTGGTAGGCTAATATAATAAAAAACAAAAGAATATAACTATACATGTAATATAACAAAAAACAAAAAAAAAATGATTGATGCTATTTCAGTTTGTATAGAGCGATCCATCTTAAACAATAAAAAGAGGGAAGAACTAGAACTATACTATCAACTCAATATTTTTACAAATAAACCTATCTTATTTTGAACTTAAACAATAACAGGGTTAGAAATCTGAGTTAAATAACATAGTTGCCTATTACATAGTTAACCACTTTATAGATGTTGTGTAATTAAATCTGAAAGCAACCTGTCACTTTCGTACGAAACTCTTTGCAAAAAGTCATCCACAACGTCGCCCTGAGATAAATCTAATGTACGAACATGAGATTTATCTCAGCGCACACTTGGTCAACGATGTCGTCATCTCTTAGACGCGGGGGCGGTTGCTGACTGCCGTCAACAGAGGTCTACGGCAGTTGTCGATCTTCCAGTTGAAGTTCGACCACTTTCAGCTACGACGTCGTCGACCGAGTGTCTCTCGTCTGTTAACGCCCCACTGAAGTATCTCGAGATACAGCTTAATACCGTAATTTGAGGTATGACTTATAAGATAAGAGTTTATGATAAAACCAAGTATCAATTTTGTAAAGTAACAAGACACTTAAGACGTGTTTTTTTAATATAAATCATGTTAATGTAATATGAATAATATTCTATTTGTAACTAGACTCTAAGTATTTTAGATAATAACATTCAATTAGCTCCTACATAAATGTAAGTTTTTCTCTTAATAAAGTCAGTTGTGTTAGTAATAGAATTGAGTTCGAACCACCAAGTTGTTTAATTTGTATTCGCGCTCCCAACATCGCAATATGTATATTAGTGATTATGTTCGTTACTGATCTTTACAACTGCGTTGTTAACTGTGAACAACGACGCGCGACATCCAGTCCACCATTTGATACAGACCCAAAAGACTTTGGATCTTCCACCGTATTTAGCTCCTTTACGGTAACTGCTGTGCTGGTTATATCGGTAGCTACCCACTTGCAGCATAGGGTTACCCTTTCTCGATTCAATCATTTTTATTTCTGTGGACAATTTTAGTGGTATAGTAATTATAGTAGGGTCCATGATTACATTGCGTGTATATTTTTCTGAAAAGTTGAGAGTCGACGATAGTGCAAACATGTAATTCACACGATTTTTATTTTAACGATGGTTCCAGTCACAAAGGTGATGGTTATAGACCCTTGACAAGACAAAAATTTCGATCATCAATGATCAAGAGATCAATACAGAAAACAGTAAGTATTTAAAACATGGTCCTTTTAGTGTGTTTTTGTGGTTAAACTTATAATATTTAGTACCATTCATCGTTACCATTATGATCCATCGGTTGCCATGCTCAATACCATATAAAGGGTAAGTATTGTAGGTAACAAGATACTTGATAAGTAAAATTAATCAACATTTTTAATTACGTAATTTATTCTTTTATTAAAAAACACTATAATATTCAGTTCTGAATATCAAGAAGATCAAGAATATTTCTTATGTACCTTATATACACAGTTTAGAATATAATGTACAAATATATTGTATACATTTGAAACCTAGCATGATATCGTTCTTCTAACAGTAATATATAGATTATAGTGTTGATAGTCTATAGAAAATGCAATTTAATAACAATCATCATGTTACTATTGTAACGATTAAGTACACTTAATAATTTTTAAGTTCATTAAAAGTCGGAGCAGACAGCGAGCGGGGTGTGACTGACGGTTATGCGAAGTGAAGTAGTTTTTATAATGTACTAGCGGCCCGCCCCGGCTTCGCACTGGTGGACTTTTTTAACATTTTGGGATTAATAAAGATACTTTTGTTTGGGAATATAGACAAGTGTTTTTCTATATTCATATACAAAAGTATCTTTATTATCTCTCTACTCTACGTAATAACTATCCACGTTCTTCAAGGAATATTATAAAAAAAAGAATATGCGAAATCGGTTCAGCTGCTCTCGAGATTTGCGCTTAGCAACACATTCAGCGGTTCATTTTTATATCATAGACTAGTTAAGCTAATATAAGAGGTCCAGCGTTATCGCGCTCGGCGTGCCATTTCTTATGTCAACTCGCTCGCTGTCTGTTCCGACCTTTATTAAGACTCTTTCGAGAAGGCTCTAAATTCTTCTTGATACGTAATTTAATCACCGAGTAGACATTAAAAAGTAGATAAAACATGTCTAGTACATTTCGTTTGTACCCTAACTATTAAAATGCATTCATCATTATCATCATATCAGCCGGAAGGCGCCCACTGGGGGACATAGGCCTCTCCTAATTTTTGCCATCTTAGCCGGTCGTGACGTACTCTCAGCCCTCGGCTGTCACCCTTATCAGGTCGTGCGTCGGTCGACCTTGTAAGGGGTCTATTCACACTGCGTTTAAATGCGTTTATTATTGAAATGTATTCTTAGAGAGTATTTAACAACACAACAACCACACTTTATTATTGATATATACTCGTACAAAATTGTTAAGTAAAAATAAATTATTGAGAAGTAACATTCCTGATTTTGAGTGTAACATTAAAAGCAATTCCTTCAATAAAATTAATTAATTGTCTTTTTAAAGAATTATGATGGCCACTTTGACCGGTGATGATATTTGCCAGGTGGTGGGAATGGTGAGGGGCCTGCCCAAGCAGCGTGATTTAATTCATGATCACCACTCCAGAAATTTCTGCCCTAATGGCCATTAATCTTCCGTCAAAGTAGATGAACTTGGCGGACTAAGATGAGAAATAGAAAAATGCGAGAGTAAAAAAAGCTATGTAGAGATTGACGCAAACTACTCTACTTCATCGTTTTTGTCTCCCAAAAAGATCTATTGAACAGGTTCAAATTTGTGTCTTTCCTATACCGCTCAATATTTTGACGTACTGATACCTATATCGATATTCAAACTTCAGGCAGTTTACAAAATCACAAAAACATTTGCAGGTAAAAACAATCACATATCTTTCAACCTTCTTCAATGTCTTCAACTTCAATTAAAATATAAAGTTATTTGGGTGTGTGATTATGAATCCTGTACATCGTAATCATTTTATTATTAAACGTGGTTATTGACGCCCGACACCCATTGTTCCATTCGATGCACATCCATATTACTCTTGGCCCTCCGTTGTTACTACCGCGGCCATGCTGGTTAAAAAGATATTGTCCTAACTGTAACATCGGCTTGCCTTTGTTTGATTGAAATATTCGTATTCCTGAAATAAAATTGATTTTATTATTTTTTGAATATCTCTATTATTAAAAGCAAATTTACTAGAGCAAGCAAATTTATTCAACCTATTTTATATGTATACATATAATGTATACATGTAATATATAATGGGACTTTTAACAAAACTTGGATATCATAGGTGCAAAATATGTTTAAGAAGTTATGCTAAATAGGTTGATCAGGATTCACATAAGATTTGTAAAGGAACAATTAAATTTAAAATATAATATTACCTGATTGCTTCGGTGGCTCAGTGGTACTGTGTACTACGGACTGTCGCGCAGAGCTTTCAGGTTCGACTCCCGGTTTGGGTAAAGTGATATTTGGTTTTTCTGTCAAGAAAATCACAATATTAGTTCGCAGACTAGAATTGTGTCAATGGCAACTAGTTCCACCTCCCTCTCCTCCCTCTGCATTAACCCAATGCTATGCAAGTGCTAAAATCATGCTAACAAGGCATAATGCTTTCATTTTTTACTCAAAACTTCCTGATTTAATTTTCTTTTTGGTTAGAATTATACCAAATAGAAAATTCACATAAAAACAGTAATACTTACATAATTCGTAATATAAAGCAAAAAATAGTAAAAAAAATAAAACAAGAGTATAATTTGCATAATGTTATTATAATTAAATATAACAATATCTACCAAAAAGAAAAAAAATACATTAAATAAGTTAATTTAACAATATTTTTAAAAACTGTATGCTTACTATGGTTTTACAAAACCTCTTGGTGTGATGATACAACTTACGCGATTAAAACTATAATTATAACGAACACGTTAACTTATTTTTTGGTCTGGTACATTTCCTTTATTTTCAACGCCAATGCTTGACAATGACTTAGAGACGTGTTTACAAATAATTAAAATTCGTGGCTTTTTCTCTTATACGAAATTATTATTGAAGATCGTATTAAAATTACATGTTTAAAAGAAGCAGTTAGCGGACAGGAAAAAACTATGTACTATTTATGGATGATTGTGTGTACAGTTCGCTTTTATGACTTCATTGTGAAACGTGGTTATCGAAGCTCTGCACCCACTACCCCATTTAATACAGACCCAAAACACCCTCGGCTTACCGTTGCGATAGCTAGCGTGTTGGTTGTACCGGTAACTACCCATCTGCAACATAGGCCTGCCTTGCCTCGACTTGATACTCCTTATTTCTAAAAAAATAAAAGCAAAATAATTTAGAAGTAAAATAGCATATACATGCAAACAGTGTTATATTTATTTATGTCATAATAATTTTAACTGAGAGATGTTGGAAGATGACGCGAGTCGTTCCAGTACCGAAAGGTAAGTCAGGTCCAGATGTCAGCGGTTACAGACCAGTGGCAGTGCTGTCGACCCCGGCAAAAGTATTCGATTCCGCAATCCAAAGCTGCTTACAGGGACAGGTGCGAGCGCAGTTGTCGGATGCGCAGCACGGCTTTCGGCCGGGGCGCAGCACGTCCACGAATCTGCTTAACTTCATGGCACAGGTTGTGCCGGCAGTAGATGCTGGCGGGCAGGTAGACGCGGCATACTTTGATTTTAAAAAGGCGTTCGACACCGTGGACAACGATGTTTTACTGGGAAAGCTAGCAGATGTGGGATGTACACCACACTTACTAAAATTCTTTGTGAGCTATATGCAGGACCGTCAGCAGTATGTGGACTACAACGGGTATGTGTCTGAACCATACTATACCCGATCTGGAGTGAGTCAAGGTAGCAATTTGGGGCCTCTTGAATTCATCATAATGATTAACAGCTTGCCGGAAGTCGTAAGACATGGTTCATGTTTATTGTTTGCAGATGACCTCAAGTTGCTACTCGAGGTTAGAGATCAGTCTGACTGTGAGCGGCTGCAGGGTGACATTGATAGAGTGGTGAAGTGGAGCCATGACAATAAGCTATACTTCAATGTATCTAAATGCTCTATAATATCCTTCACTCGTGCGCGCAACCCTGTCTGCTATGAGTACAAAGCAGAGGCGACGCCACTACAGCGAGTAACACAAGTACGTGATTTAGGGGTACATATTACTCCAGATCTCACGTTTCGCGAACATATCGTAAAGGTATGTAAAAAGGCGTACAGAAACCTCGGTTTTGTACTTAGGCAGTCGCAAGGGTTCACTAACATTACAGCAATTAGGGTATTATACGATGCACTAGTCAGAAGTCATTTGGAGTATGGCGCGGTCATATGGTTTCCACACGAAGCCAAGTACTCTGTCATGCTGGAGCGCATACAGAACAAGTTTACGCGCCACTTGTACTTAAGACTGTATGGGGTATATCCGTTGTACCCATTGATGTACCCTACCTTGTTTGTGCTAGGTATGGTAGGGTACAATGAATTAATGGTACGCCGACAGTTCGCGCTGGTCATTTATTTAATTAAATTACTCCACGGCAAGGAACACAATCCTGGAGTACTGCAGCTCTTGAACTTTTGTGTTCCGGACCGCTACGTATGGAGGCGCCGGCGCCCGCCACTGCTGGCCGTGCCAGCTGCTAGGACCAACCTAATGGCCAAAACGCCTCTGACGCGAGCAATTCGTACGATTAACGAAATTCAGAATAGTTTAGATATATTTACGTGTCAGTTCAGTGAACTCGCAAAGGTACTGTTGTATATATTATGCTATAGGATGGAGTAGTATTAGTTTGTTAGTATAAGTGAATCTGCAAGTGTCATGTAATACCTAAATAATGTTATTATATTGTAATAAGTGATTGTATTGTTTTCGGTAAATTTTAATAGTTTTGTTTATATTGTTTTAAGTGTTTTTATCAAAATGCCTCACTAACGCATTAGGTTCTTACCTGTAATGTTAGATGTAAGAGTCAGAAATAAAAAAAAAAAAAAAGAAATAAATAAATAAATAAATGTAAACGAATGCAACTCCGTTTGGATTAGCCTCTGCCCGTTTCCATTGAGAATCTGCCATCTTTATCATTATTTGTTGAATTTATTTATTACTAGCTGTTGCCCAAATGTCAGTTACATCACATTTTCCATACAAACTTTCATCGCTTATTTCAACTCCTTCAAGCCAATTTTTTGCGTTGGCCTAGCCTATGTTGTTCAACAAGGTCTATTCTATCTCTGTCTGCCTGTCTGATGGACAAACAGAGTTACTTTCTCATTAAAGTATAATATTAGTATGGATTATGAAATCCATATCGCAGCAATAAAAATATCACAAATTAAAAATAACAAGAAGAAAGAATTGTATGAAAAGACAAATGCCAAAGAAAATTAGATATTTTGTATATTTTTAAAAGCAACGCTAATTGACAATGTTTAACAAATAGTTTACACAAAAACTGATAAATATGAAAGATATGAATTGTCAATAGGTACCTAAGTAAATATTTACATCATCAATTAAAAATTCTATATATTATTAACTCGTTTACATTTTTGATGGTTATGAGTACTATTAATTTTAATAACTTCATTCATGAATGTAGTGATCGAAGCGCGACACCCATAGCTCCATTTGATACACATCCAAAACACTCTAGGCCCGCCCTTATTACACCGACCATGACGGTTAAACCGGTAGTTGCCCATCGTTAACATTGGCTTGCCTCTGCTCGATTTAATCATTTGTATATCTGTAAGAAAACATTATCTACATATTATTATATACGTTATAATTATAAAACAAAATTTACGTAGTGATAGTTTCAATGTCAATGTCCTTCTACGAATCTCTTCTTGTTTCCGCTGCAGACATTTTGTCATAGTCGTAGAATAGTGACCGATCTGACATTTATGAAACTTTGCAGGACAGCCATTTGAAAATAATAAGTTACTTTTTTTGATATAACTTTTTTATTCTTAATCTATAATTATAAAAATTGGCATACAACAAAAAAATAGGGGTTGTTTTTGAATGGAATAAAAATAACGTCTTATAATTTTACAGTTTTCTAAAAAAATCACATGCTTCATTTTACTTTGGAGTCCACACAGTCACATAGTATTATCCGCCATTATTCCTTGGTAAGTTACAATTTAAAAAATGACGGATGTTACTTTCCGATCATGTTCTACTTCTTCCGATCATGACTTACTCACTAATAGTTAAACGAATATGTTATCTGTCGTGTAGTTTAGACCATGAGTAAGTAGGTAGGTGGTCGGTAAGTAAATAGGTAGGTTGATAAGGGGTAGGTAGGGTACGTATTTTAAATAAAACACAGACCATTGTGGTCTTTCTTTTTTTAAATTAAGTAATTTAATAAACATTAAATTAAGGAATAATCAACAGTATTATTTTTGTACTAAGTCGTACATAGCCTAAAAGACTATAATGTTTAGATTACAATTTTTTTAGGAAATTACTAATCTTAACCATAAACACCAATTATCTTATTAGCAAAGCTATAGTATCACAATCATACAGAAGTGGTGGACACCATTCCAAAAGCCAAACTACTGGTATGGTGGCCTCCACTAAGGCGCTTCAAAGACCCAGGATCATAATTAGAAGGGAACGCATGCGCTGGTATAGAGTTCCATCCTTTAATTGAGCGACAAATATGTATATGAAGTGCTTAACCGTTTGGTTCGAAACCCTTTAGATTCCACTGTGTGCATTTCACTCCTGCACGTGTCGTTCTGAATAAAAAGGGAGAGGGTGGGTTTAATAATAACAATAATAATAAATCGTTTAATTCAGACAATGTCCATATTAATTTTACAAATTAACAAAACCACTAGTTTAGTAAATACACAAACTAAATTAATCCTAAGGTGCGACCACCGTCAGTCTGTAGTCGCATCCAGTGCCACAACATCGGAGAGTCCCAGCGCTGGGCCAACATGTTCAGGATGCCATTCGAAATGGCCCGCAAACGCTTAAGTAGAGAGGTACAACGCTTTCTAGTTACAGCGTGGAAACCGTTCACGTTTCTCTCAGCAAACATCGGGGAAGCGCTACAAAACCGAGGCAGTCGGAGTAGCACCCTTAACGCTGGCAGTAGTAAACGGCGCTGTCTTAACTTTATTTGTCACCTAGCAAACCTGCGAGCAAGCATGTTGCAGCGCACTGACAGCGTCCTACGCTCCCTCTCTATGTCCAAACTTCAGAGACCCAGTGACCCAGATACTTATAGCGATTTACTATGTTAAGGCAGGCACCGTTAAGATATAAAACGGGGCACAGTAGTGTAGGATTTATTACCGACCTTAAACACCAAAGAGCTCTTCAGAACACTCTCCGTGGTAAAGGCGATAGAAGACGCCCATTGAGGCGATTTCTCTACACAGCTGTAAAGGCTCAAGGGTCTTTGCGGCCTCTGGACTTCCGATAATACAGACTACACGCCGCTGGAACCTTTCGAGTGCATCCAAAAAAGGACTGTGCAGAGCCATCCTAAAGTTGAGAGCAGTACTCCACGCAGAAACGAACCTGTGTCTTATAAAGAAAACAGAGCTGCTCGGGCGTGAAGTACCGCCTCATCTTGTTCAGGACTCCGAGTGTACAGGATGCGGTTTTAATGACGCGTTCGATGTAATTCTTGGGGTTGAGATCTCGGCTGACATCCATACCCAGGTTACTAAGGCAATCCTGTAGTGGGAACGCCGTGTTCTGACGACAAGAAGAGGGAAGAAACGGAGATTTTTTTGCATTGAGCTCGTACAAGTTCTCACAACACCATATAGAAATGCGACTTATTACCTGGTCGAGCTCAGCGACAAGTTCTAGGCGTTTTGTCAGGCGCGTCAATGCAGGCGACAACTCCGCTGCGCATTTCTTGAGAACCATTGCTGGAATTACATTCGGTCCGCTGGCTTTCCGGACATCGAGCGACCTTAATAGAAAATAATGATAATATTGATCAGTATAATTATATAAAAATTATTTAATTAATAATATCGTAGGTAAATGTTCAAAATTATATATATAATAAAATTTATCTCTTTTAGTTTGAACAGTTAAATTATTACTTAGGTGAGATTATTTTTTTATATAAAAATATAATAAACTAGCTATCCGCGGCGCAGTTGTACCCGCGTCTTTGCTTACTTCTTTGCTCCCGTCGCCAGTAGCGTGATGTTATTAAGCCTACCTTCCTTGAGACCTGGGCTATCATACGCAAAAAATTTGAATTTTTCAAATCCGTCTGGTAGTTTTAGAGATTAGCACGTTCAAACAAACAAAATAGAATAATTTTTGTATTATCAGTTAACAAATACAATATTTTTAAGTAAATAAAGTTTAAATTGATTTATAATTATCCGTAGAAAACCGACGGATAGTCAAGTAAGACGCTAATTGTTTACTATGTAAAATTTTGTGTAAATACAAGATTTAAAATAATGCCAAATATAAATACATAATTAATTAACTTACCTAGAGTCCCTGGTATACAGTCCTCCTCATCATTGGACTCTTCACGAGTAAAATTCGTGATTTCTTTCACAAGTTTTAACATAAGCTTTGAACGTCCTGTTTTAATTGTGTTCACACCTTTTAACATGGTATTTAAAAAACTTAACACGAAATATTAATAAAAAAGGTAAACAAGAAGGCTTACCAAAGTGACTCCACCTCGCCTGATGGTAAGCAGTCAGTGGAACCCAGAAGTGGTGGCCACCATACCAAATGCCATCGTCTTAAACTGCTGGTATGGTGGCCTCCACTATGGCGGCTGGGAATGGGGTTAGGTGAAGGGAATGAGGGAGGTGAGGAAAGAGAAAAGGGGGGAAATTGGGTCTCCGGCGCTCTCACTCACCGAACGAAATGCATTAGTACGGATACTACTACTCTTACGTCGATCTTCTATGGGAGGGTAGTACTTCCCCGGATGATCCGGCCTATTTATGCTGAAACCAGCGTGGATCTACTACTCTAGGACTAGTTAGACGAATAATAGCGATTGTGCAGAGTCATCCAGAGCGGTAAGGGGCGGCAGGAGATATCCACGCGTCGTGTAAAGACGAGTAGTTACAAGCGTCATTTTATTATGAGCGCCTATCAAAACCTTATTTACCGACTGATTAATTTGAAATCCAAAATATATATATTTTTTTTTTAAATGTAGTAATAATATTTAGATAATTTAGTAGGTATCCAATTATGGTAAAAAGAGAATTCCTTTTTTTTTCAAAACCGTAATTATACTACGATCATGACGATTTCTACAAAAAGGTCTAAAGAGAGCAGCGCAAACAGTGCCTTAGTCGAGATCAAATGTCGGCAAAAGTGCCTGTATGATTACCACTTACCAACAGATATTAAATATGATGTCTTTAGCTTTAAAATATAAAAGTAATTGCAATGGCGATTGCTTTCTGTTTGTTGGTTAGTTTCTTAGTGGATCTAGTCTTGATTACGGGATGAAATCTCCTTAAAAGTATTTTGCTGTATTTTACTAGAATACAAATGGTCAGGTTAAACTTAAGTAAAACACAATTTATAAACATACGGGAATTCACGCGATAATATACTATTAAATAAAACACGTATTTGATATGATAATCGTATATTTTCGTAAAAGGGAACATACAAGGGTAGAGGGTTTAAAATTCATTCATTAAAATCGTACAGCACACTACTATAATTAATTACTCCAGTGTCACATATTCACTGGGATTTATCTTAATTAAATAATGTATTCAATATAAAAGCGTAAATTATTTGGCCAAAAAACGGTTCCATTTCATAAAAGTTACAGTTCATTGTTAGAAATGGACCTGACGCAAGGACGCCGCAATGCCTCCGCGTTCCAGCCAGACCAAGTATAAAGAAGACTAACCTTTTCCTTTACTTCATTGATACAAGTCTTTAGGTAAATCTAGTAAGGTGCCAACAGATAAGCAATTTTCTATACTTAAACTAATGTTTAACATGACGTTTTCCCAGATGATTATGAGCACAATTGAATTTATTTATTTTATTATTCGTCGTTGTTATAAACGCTCGACAACCAGCATAACTGTTGATGCAAACCCACCGGACTTTGGCCTTCGAGTCACGATAGTAGCTATGTTGACAAAACCGATATTCACCCATTTGTAGCATAGGCTTACCTCTTATCGATTTAACGATTTGTATTCCTGAAACAAATAGGTATAATAAGCGTAAGTGTCTACTTTTTTTTTATATATTATAGCCTACCAAAGTGATTCCACCCCGCCTGATAGTAAGCAGTCAGTGGAATCCAGAAGTGGCGGCCACTATACCAAAAGCCATCGTCTTGAACTGCTGGTATGGTGGCCTCCACTATGGCGGCTGGGAATGGGGTTACGGGAAGGGAATGAGGGAGGTGAGGAAAGAGGAAAGGGGGAAAATTAGGCCGCTCTTATTCACCGAACGAAACGCAGTAGTACGGATACTACTACTCTTAAGTCGATCTTCTATGAGAGGGTAGTACTTCCCCGGACGATCCGGCCCATTCATGCAGAAATCAGCGTGGATCTACTACCGTAAACTTCTACTTTTGTTTCTTCAAAACTAAATCAGTATAAATAACGTGGTTATGTTTCTTTCTCAGTTGATTTTTACGAAACATTACCAAGAATAAAATACTTTTTTGTTTCATACAACTTTGGTGGCAATCAAACATACCTGTAAGTGGTAACCGTAACTTAGAGATATGGCTTTGTTTTTCAAGCATCGCAGAAGTAATAATGCTTAGAAAACACAAACAAGCCGTTGCCGACCACGAATAAGGGGATGAGGAAGGTGAGGAAAGAGGAAAGGGGGAAAATTAGTAAAGGGAAACGGCAGAGGACCAAGGGGGTATTTGGGCTGCCAGCACTCTCAATCACAAGCAAAACACATTAGCATGAAAACTAATATTCTTACGTCGACCTTCTATGAGAAGGTAGTACTTCCGCGGTCGATTCGGCCCATTCATGCTGAAACCAGCGTGGATCTACTACTATTAAACACTTAAATAAAACCTTAATATAATGTGAAATTCGTATGTATTTTCGTACAAAGGAAAGTCCTGTATCCTGTAGGGATACAGGATTTAGAATTCATTTACTAATATAAAGTACAAATCAATTATTTCAGTTAGAAGGTATTCTAACCGATTTGTCTTAATTATTATTAATTAATTATTTTTGTTTAATATGATAATTATAACAATAAAAAGGCATTTAAAATTTGAGTTATTCCGGTCTAATCCTAAAATTTAATGCGTTAAGTTAGTTAGATACTAAGCCAAAACAAAATCGCATTACATTAATTAATTAATCAAGTCTGATAATATTCCTTTTATTCTAATACCCTTTTCTTTAGATTATGTTCATGTAAACCTAATAAAAAAACCAGTCCATCTAGTAAATAAAAAAACTCGCAAAAAAAAAGATATAGCTTAACATATCAACAAAAAATACAGTCGAATTAAAAATCGTTTAAAAGTTGGTTACCAATTTTTGCCATGATTATGTGCACAATTGAATTTATAAATTTCATTGTTCGTCGTTGTAATAAACGCTCGGCATCCAGCATAATTATTGATGCAAACCCATCGAACTTTGGACATCGAGTTACGATAGTTGCTATGTTGACAAAAACGATATTGACCCATTTGTAACAAGGGTTTGCCTCTTGTTGATGTAACTACTCGTATTTCTGAAACAAATATATGAAGCATAAGTATCATTTTGAATTCTACTTACATAATATCTATTATTTAATATAAAATAAATTCAAGCATACCGAATGAAATTAAACTGTAACTAGAAGGCTGCAAATCACCAACATTATCTAGGCTGTATGAGTTGTAGTGTATAGCGGGTTTTAGTGACAGCATATTGGCAGGGCGTCAGAATTAAAAGAACTTTTGGCGCTTCTTAAGCCCATGGGCAACGATTACTATTCACCGTTACCATTCAGATGGGGCTTACTGTATAAATAATATTTCCATCAACTTACAAATACTTTACCTACAACATGCTGAATATTACAAATTTAAGGTTAAAACCCGATACGGTTTTAACAAATTTTAGCGATATGACGTTATTTTTGTGTCGGTCTAAACTTACTTTAGCAACTAACTGTATATTATTAGTCACTATAATATATTATTAACTAACTGGTGTACGTACGAGAGATTTATATTTCGGTTAAGGTAATAAAGGAATCGGTTATCTGTACCTATGTGCGTGAACTTTAATAAATAAATAAATTGAGACTTAAATAAAATAACATATTACTATTATATTTTTAAATAAAATAATAACATTTATTGGCATGATTAAAATATTGTCTATTTTTTATTACTACATTAAATGTAAGTATTATACAGTTATTTCACAGATTTTTCTTCTTCTAATGCATAAATTTAAAAGTCACGCATATACAGAGGAAAATTAGGTTTTATATTGATGATTGTGATTACAATTAATTTTGACAATTTCATTATTGTACGTAGTAATAGCGGCGCGGCAACCGGAACAAGATCTGATGCAGACCCACAAAACTTTGGGTCCTCCTTTACGGTAGTTGCTGTGTTGACAGAAACGATATCCACCAACCTGTAACATCGGCTTGCCCATCCTTGACAGTATCATTTTTACAACTATAACAATTTGAATATAATTAAACATTTGTTTCTTGTAATCAGTTTTAGAAAACAACTGTAGGTTTGTCTGTTAACGTTTTCAGTAAAAATCAACTCAGACATGTTTAGCAGTGAAGGCCGTATGGGCTAACTCTATGCATACACAACCAAGTATTTTGAGAAAAATGACGATTTGGTTAATGGTGAATAGACAAGTGATTTTAGATCTTTGAATTAGGTACTAGGTAATCCTAACATTTATTACTTTCTTAACAATAAAAATTCCCTTGTTAAATTAATGCTAAAATAACACAGACATAATGAATGGAACAATATGACAGTGTTTAATTTATTCATAAACAGTAGTAACAATAGTTTTATTTTTTATGCAAATAAAATGATTTTCGTTAAATTTAAGAAAATAGAAAATTTTGTTTAATCCTATAACGCTTAATCCTATTTATATCAATACAATTATTAATAATATAACATAACAAACATAGTAATTTATTTGGTGTGGACTTACAGTTGACATAGTTCGACTGAAATAAGGCTAATAAGGATACTACTACCTATAGTTAATATTTCATTGGTAACAATAACATAGATACCAGTCGTATAGAAGATCTCATGTTAGGATTAAAAATCAACAGGCCGCGTAAATGTCATCGAAAACTAACAGCCCACACGACCCACAAAGACAATGTTAACAATCCGTACATACCCAAAAGCAAATTTGTCAATGATTATGAACCCCACTCGTTTTAACAATTACATTATCAAATGTAGTCAATGAGGCTCGGCATCCCGCGCTCCATTTGACACAAACCCACAGGACCTTAGGGCCCCCTTTACGGTATAGACTATGTTGATTGTACCGGTATACACCCATTTGTAACATCGGTCTACCCATTCTTGACACGATCATCTTCAGTTCTAAAACAATTACTACATTTTAATCATGTCATAAAAGTCGTGTTGGCTCAATGGTTGAGGCACCCGTTTCGTATACACGAGGCTGTGGGTTCGAAACCTAGCAAGTACCAATGTGAGTTTTTCAAATTCATTAGTATAAAAAGAGCTTTCTAAGCTTTAAGCTTTCTCTGAAGATCTTTGACATTACTGACTTTTCAGTGAAGGAAAACATCGTGACTAAACCTGGACTAATAAAAAAAGTCTGACCTTGAGCAAGCGTGGCGATCAATGCTTATGCCTTCTCTATACGAGAAGGGGCCTATTACTATTACTATTACATACGGTACATATTTAAAAGTTACCGTTTTAAAACACGCTTCTAACTATGTAAGTTATCTTTCTATGATAGCCAGACATATAATAGAAATACATAGGTACATCATTAGCCAAAAGACGTTCACTGCTGGACATAGGCCTGCCTCAATTTTTGCCACCTTGACCGCTCATGAGCCGCCCTCATACATACCTAAGGAGTATTTTATAAAATAATAACGTAAAATTAAAAGTAGGTCTCTACATTAAAATAAAAGGAGCTAAGGTAAAAAATAGTACCTAACTTAACAGAATCCCCTAAACAAAAATATATAACAAAAAAAATACTTATATATATATTAAAAATTGTACTATACTAGCTTCGCCCCGAGGCTTCGATTAGTATTCAAAAATCTGTACAATTATGAAACAAAGTAAAGCAGTCTTTACTTTTTTTGAGCATAAATACACATTTATTACAATATATGATACTTAGTGACGTGCCCTTTCAGGTGATGTTCAACACCGTCAAGGCGAAGTTCTCTGGGTGGTTTTTGTTGACACATCACACCCTTTCTTATCTTGACTCTTAGGCCAGCTTCAGCACTGATGTTTCGACGACCTCTGGTAGCAGTTAGGTAAAACTTTCAAGGAGTATCGGCCAGTTAGGAACGGAAATCTGCAAGTTTCATTATATTCAATATAGTCATGCAGTGTTCATCCATTTCTAATAAAATATTGTATAGTACCCAGGCGTTAATAACAGTTAGGTACAAGACGTGGTAACAAATTTCATGTATCATTTGCGACTCTTCACCCGGATCCGGTACCTTTCCAATTAAGAGTCCATGAGATCAACGCCGCCTATGTATGCGTTCATCAATATCAGGTTCCTCTTCGTGCAAAGAAAGTGTTCTACCGTATGTTTCACGGAAAGTGCTTTAAGAAACTGACCTGGTTCTATCGTCTCTTTTCTCTCATCGCACCACTTGACGCTGTCTACCTGAACGCGCGATTTTGTCTAGCACGGTTCGTTTCCAGCGTTCATTTCTTTCACGTGCGTGCAGGCTCTGAAACGAACTACCAGCTGCGGTGTTTCCTGAGCGCTAAAACATGTTCTTTTTTAAAAGAGGCTTAAAGAGAGCATTAATATCACGGCAGGCAGTGGCTTCTCAGAGACCCAGCAGTGCAAAAGTTCATTAGCGGCAGCTGCCACTCACCATCAAGTGGACCGATGGCTCGTCAGCCACTAAAGTCAATTAAAAAAATATAACTGCTGCAAGTACTCCTCGGTTTTCTATGAAAACATGACTAAAACGATTAAAATAAACATTGAACCGAACAAAATGCAACACAATAAAGTTAGATAAATCTCAAAGAAACAAAATAATTTCAGCAAACACAAGCGATGATAAAGAGTTCTAGCTTTTACTGAGCGATAGTAAAACACAAATTACTTTAGCAGATTTTAATTAACACTTAAATGTCCATGGTTGTGAACACTGTTTATTTTAACAATATGATTGTCGACTGTAGTGATGGAGGCGCGACACCCATTGCTACATTTGGTGCAGATCCAAAGCACTTTCGGACCGCCTTTACGATAAAGGCTGTGCTGACAAAAACGGAATTCACCCATTAATAATAGTGGCTTGCCTTGCCTCGATGTTATCATTTGTATGTCTGTAACAAAAGGATTCAAATAGTATTTATTTACAAGTTTGTGGTACCTAGTGCATAAATCATGACTAAAGTAATCTAAAAAGAAAAGTTTTATTAACTACGAAATATGTTGGAAACCTTTTAGACATAGTAGATGCAACTGGTAGCGACGAGGCGTCCGTACGAAGCAATTTGGATAATATTCTGGCCAGTTATTTCATTGTAGTTATGATTGAATAACTTTAAAGGCTATCCTCATAATACTTCGTCAGTCATGCAGCTTTCATTTTTGCCAAACATTTAACATTGGTTTTCGAAATTAAACACTTTACTTATTACCAAAAATATATATTTCGTTAGTGATTATGATGAACATTTATTTTAATAACTTCATCCTGTACGGTAAATATCTTCGCACGACACCCGGTGCAAGATTTAACACAAACCCATTGACATTTTGGTCCTCCTCCACGATAACTGCTGTGCCGAGAAAATCTGTAATCACCCATTTGTAACATAGGATTACCCATTCTCGACTTAATCAGTTGAATATCTGCAATCATGAAAAGTCTTAATAATTTATACTATTGGTATTGTTACTAGGTATTTGTAGGTTCTAAAACTATTAAGCTAATAATAAACCGTAAAAGTTTTTAACATTATTATAAACAATATAGGTATAGAATTCTTTTGACATTGCGTGGTAGAATTCTAAAATAACTTAAATGCGAACTACACACTAAAAAAATACTCTATTTTTCTGTGTTTGTGAGAGTTGATATTTTAAACATTAGACATTTATTTAATATTGAATACTGAAGCGTTGCATTGCGCCATAGCAACATTAGATACATACATAGTTATTTTATGGAATCGACCTTTTAGTAGGTAAAAACATTATTAGGTATAGTGGTTACCATATATATACCGAAATTTTCTTAATATTTATGATCATAAAGCCCCACTAAACATCTATTAAAAAACTTAGTTCGTAAGATTTGCCCACGTAAAACGTGTAATAATGTTAAAAACTAAAGTGTGTATCTAATAAAATACAGCCAATCCAGAACAGCTTATTTGAGATTCACATTTTACTGATAATTTCAATAACAAATTTCACATTTATTATAATAAGTAAAATAACATTTAATTATACTATTGTAATAAACCAAAATTTCATATAACAGTCACCAATAAACGTTAAAATAAAAAATAATTACAGACAATAACATATATTTTAATAATGCAAATTTTACAAAAACACAAAAAGGTAATAATAGGAATAAAGACCAACGTTAACTTATACAACATTTTAAATATTTAGATTATTATCTCTTACGATTATTAGTAATTATTACGTTATATGCGTAGTCGAGCCGTTCAATTTGAGCAAGAATTTTCGCTTAACGCTCTCTCTTAATAGCAGTAACTAAAATCTGTAGTATCTGCCTACTTTCAGCGTTTAATTTCGTACAGGACACATAACAAGATAACGTTTCATATAATTCTTATATATATTTAATGAGTATGTTCGGATCTATATTTAATAACATATTCGTCTATCGTCTCGAGGTACGACCTACACTTCAATGAGGAAGACCACTTCACACACCGCCACACCTTTTTCATTTCATAAGGATTCTGCAAATTGAATGCGTGTCCCTTGTGCAACATCTTAGGCTTGCCGTATCTTGATTTTGTCATTACTATCTCTGTGTTTACTTTTTTGAAATAACCTATAAACAAATTATACAATATGTAATGAATAAATAACTTTACTCAAAATACAAAAACATGTACCTTTTACAGAGTACAGGTACGGTAACAACGATATGAAGTTTATTTCAGATTCGGTAAAAGGATCCAGTACCATAGAGTAAATAACAAGTATAGATATTTAAATACGGTTACGTTTTTTATTATATTTTTACATACACATACACTACTGCAAGTATCATTAAATGTTCAATCAAACAATTTAATTTCTAGTGCGTTGTTGTAACTTGGCGCAATCATCCATCGTTATGACTAATAGATTTTAACACGTCAAATTAATAAAATTATATAAAAATACAGATTTAGGCAGACCCCTCACAAGGTGGACCGACGACCTTATAAGGGTGGCGGGCAACCGATGGATGAGTGCGGCGAACGACCGACAACGGTGGCGAAAATTGGGGGAGGCCTATGTCCAGCAGTGGACGTCTTGTGGCTGATATGATGATGATGATGACAGATTTATTGTGAATCCTAAGTATCAAATTGAAAATAATACAACATATTTAAGTTAATTTCGGCTGTTTCTTTGTGCGTGTGAGTGCTATTATTAATCTTGATCACTTGTTCTTCTACCGTCGTTATAAAGGCTCGGCAGCCAGCACTCCACTTGTTAAAGACCCATCGGACCTTATCAAAACACTTCCGATAGTTGCAATGTTGATAGAAACGTCTTTTTTTTTATATTAGCCTACCAAAGTGACTCCACCCCGCCTGATGGTAAGCAGTCAGTGGAATCTAGAAGTGGTGGCCACCATACCATCCTCTTAAACTGCTGGTATGGTGACCTCCACTATGGCGGCTGGGAATAGGGTTAGGGGAAGGGAATGAGGGAATGAATTACTTTGTATAAAGTGTTAAAATCTTAGTAGTTATACAATGAACTCATAATCGTTGGCCGTTTAGTTAGTCTGCAATGTGTATATACAGGACTATGATACTTCCCTTTATGCTTACATTCCAGATATCATCTTACGATGGTAACCAACACGTCCGTCAATACTGATGTGTGTCTGACGTTTCAAGACTACTGTTGTCTGTCTGCTACCTGGGTACTCACCTAGCCGTGTAGCATGTAATGTATCTGATACTGTATTTACCTGCAAGTATGTACGGCTCGTCCACGGTCACCGCGTATCTAGCTACAAGCTCCCGGATCCGCTGTGGTCGTGACGATATCACGCCGACAACATGTCTCAAATGGTGGCTATAGAGTGCTGCGTACGTTTGAAGCTCGCGCCACACGCACACTGCGAGGCGGCTCCTCGTGTTCGCAGTGTCTGCGAGCTTTATGTGCCCCACGCGCCAGCGGCTCGCAGCGGTCTCGTGCCTACGTACTCACTTGATACAGTATCAGATACATTACATGCTACACGGCTAAGCTAAAAAGCTAATATTATACATTGGTATATTTGAGTATATTTGATTGACTAGAAGAATGACTAAGTAAATATACTTTTTACCTACACGACAACATACAAAACTCGTATACTTTTACTTTTTTTATATATCGCACAAAAAAAATTAGCCTAGTATCACGCTGACAGATAGATATATGAGATTTACATCGTAGAATGAGTATTATGAGTAATTAATACATTATTAAGCTTTACTCATAATTTCAATTATATCATGGCATTATCAAACATAATATGGTCGCGAGACTTGCTGCAATAGCTTATAAAATGCAAAAATACTTTATGGCAAATAACTCTTTACATTGGAAGTAGTAATGCCGATTCATAGGTTTCAAATGCGCCAGGGACACAACAAGGACTATGCTCCTAAAGCCTTCGTCTGCAGCTACCATCCATACTCCATATTAATATTATAAATGCGAAAGTAACTCCGTGTGTCTGTTTGTCTGTCTGTCTAATACGCTTTCACGCCTTAACCACTGAACCGACTTTGATGAAATTTTGTATAGGGATAGAATAGACCTTGGAGAACAACATAGGCTATATTTCATCGCAAAAAATGGCTTTAAGGGGTTGAAATAGGCGATGAAAGTTTGTATGTAAAATGCAATATAATCGACATTCACGCGGGCGGAGCTGTGGGTAATAGCTAGTTATGTATAAATAGTGAAATAGTAAGTGACCATAGTGGCCAGCAGTTTGACACGATTCCTTTTGGTATGATGTCCGGTGCTCCTGGACCCCATTGACTGCTTACCATCATGCAGAGTGGGGTCATTTTGGGAAGCCAATATAAACAAATTTATCTACAGCTATATATACAGTTACTGCTAGTACTAACAAAGAGTTTTCCTTAGGAGTTTCCTTAAAAGTCTTCTGAGTTTTTTGCTTCCCAAGCTGAGCTATTTCAAATTGAGCAATCTTACAAAATTTTATCAAGTTTAAATTTGACGGGTCAACTTACACATTCAGATCATATTACTAAGTTATCAATTTGTGAAGAGGACATAACTTCAATACAATATGTATAAATAATAAAGACAGATTTAACGACTGACATCAACATGGTAGCAGTCGGATACCCATATAATAAAAATATAGGCGACATAAACGTATCCTGAATATTTGTTCACCACTAACTACTCAATAAGGAGAAGAATAAATAAAGGCAATTAAAAACTAATTATACGTAGAATGATTGTGGCTGTCCCTAATTTCGACGACGACGTTGTTGTAGGTCTTGATGACGGCTCTGCAGCCGAATCCCTTCTTGACGCATACGAAGTATCCATTCTCTCCTCTGCTGTTGCTATGGTAGTTGTATCGAAAGCCGTTTAACAGTATCACTGGCTTGCCGGCGTGCGTTCTTGAAAATATCAATCCTAGAAAGTTATTATTTTAGATTATAAAACTATTTAGGTGACACAGTTTAGTTAAAGCAAATAAAATGTTGTTTTGTCGTTTGAGCGCACAAAAGAGTGATCAAAGCAGAATAAAGGGTAGGCATTAATGCAATATTTTACCTTATAATAAGTACTACAGTATTAGTAAATTTTATTGGTAACCATAGGTACAGGCGGTTCCTATAAATTTGTTTTTGTTAAAGTTGTACCCGTTTAGCACTCTGATCTCACTTGAGAACAGAACCAATAAGCACATCAAGGATATCATCGTTATCAAGAATACCGTCAACAAAAGAATATTGATTTTATTATAGCAATAAACACGAAATACATTGATTTATGATAATAAGAATAATATAAACCATTTTCCCAATTGCCAACACATTAATCTATCAATATACTTAATTATATGTACTCTAACTTGTGAACAGGAATATCCGTTCCGTATTTAATAGTAAAGAAAAACTAACTTATTTGCGGCGTAGGAACATCATCGAAAATACAATAAAATTAAACATTTTTCACGTGCACCGGTGAAAAATTGTCTCAACATCGTAATTAAAAATTTTCTTCTTAATTTCTAAACGCTGATATACCTTAACAGTCCATAACTAGTCATTTGGAATATGCTGTTTAGAGAGCAGGTACGACCACACGCAGGTTACCACTCTCATATCTACCATCTCTCTCATAGTTATATGATCAGCTTTATCAACTTTACGCCCACCAAAAGCAACCTGTCCTTTTATCTGGTTATAGAAACTTTTTAACTTAGACGTAAGTTAATTCACTTTTAAAACCTTATTACAGCTTAGTCAAATATTGTAGACTTCTAAATATTGATCAACTTTTATTTAAACTCTTTTGACTATCGTCGACTGATAAAATTATAAAAGTGCAAAATGAGTATGTTCGTCTCTATGTTTCACGATCTGTCCATCTATAGTTTCAAGGTAAGCCCTGCATCTAAGATTAGAGGACCATTTAACACAACGCCACGACTTTTTTATATCCAAGGGATTTTGCAAGTTGTATGAATTCCCTTTGTAAAATATCTTTGGTTTGCCACATCTCGATGTTGTTAAAAACATTTCTTCGTTTGCATGTTTGTGTACAGCTGAAACGAAATGAATTTGGATAATTAAGTATCTATTATCTACACTAATATATAAAACGGATGAGTGAGCTAAGCACTGAAACTGCCAGTCGAGGTTAATTATTTTTTTTGTGTAAGATTATACACTTGCAATGGATCGAGGAGAATGGAAGTCATGGGGAGAGGGCACAAGATGAAGTGTATACTGTAAACTTAGGGAAGTAAATAAATAATAACAAATAGTGGTTCTATTAAACATTTATTGTAATATATTAGATATTTAACAACATATGAAATTCATAAAAATCTATCGTTCAGATTGTTAGTTTTCTTAATTAATATCTTTTAAAGTAATAGGCCAATATGATAAATTTAACAAATAAAGTAAAAGTAATAAAATTACATACCGCAAACAAATGTTAGTAAATAAAATCAAACTTGTCGTTAAAAATTGTTGCAATTTAACATTGAATAATGTAGTAAGTACAAGGTATATTAAACAAAAGACAGTTAGTAATAGTATTGCATACTCGTATACCTATGAGTACCTATATATATTCGTACGACACCAAAAATATACAGATATCGCAAATCCCATCAGATAATGTAACAGCAATATTGTAATAGATTTAGATATAAAGAAACATAGGATAAATCGGTTTCTTGCCGATGTGGTTCAATCCCAATTAGCTTTTTTTACATTCCAAAAGGGCCCTAAATTCTTAAATGCCTAGAGGGTCTAGACAAGTGGCATAAACGCTAATAAAATAGAATAGATTAAAAAATGTATGGGATTGACATAAGCTAACGACAATATTGGCGTTTATGCCACTTGTCTAGGCCCTCAGGGGTCCCAGCATAGTTTAAGACGGCCTTGGTGGTTATGATGAATTTTCGACTTGATGATGGTTTTGTCTATTGTAGTCAAAGTGGCTCTGCACCCATTTGACCATTGACTACATCTGAACACTTTTTTCATTGAGTTCCTATGATCGTGCTTGAGCAAAAATCTGCAACCACCATATAGTATCGCGGGAAATCCTTGACGTGTAGACTCGAATACTGCAACTAAACCAGTAATAATGTTAGAAAATAATGATAACATGAGCCGCGATTAATGCTCATTCCTTCTCTGTAAGAGATACCATTGCCTAGCAGTGGGACAGTAAATGGTTTTTTTTATTCATGATAATAATGCAAAAATGATAACAATTGTTTCTTAAACTGATTCAATGCATTATGTTACCTGTAGTAGGTTGTGAAAGCTGGATATGACAAAATTAAAACCGTGCTACATTTTAAACTCGTTCGTTTATATAAAGAACATCTTTAAATATTACAATTACTTTAAATAATATTAAATACATTTACAAATACAAATACTTTAGATATGATTCAAAGTATAATGATAAAACTACACAAGAATTACACAAACTTAACCACATTAGGTAGATGTAGGTTATTTGGAAATATTGTTAGACGATTTCATTTTAATACAATTTAGGTGGTAAGCAAACAGGGGTATTCCTTGAAACTCACCAACTTTGAAACGCACCAAATGAAGCTTACCAAAAACATTCGTCGAAGCGCACCGGATAGTAGTAATATATTTTGTTGTTTGTTCTAACTGGTGCGCTTTAAAGAATTTATTTGGTGCGTTTCAAAAGCCCACCCGAAAGTGAATGGTTACTGTATGAACATGATTATTCATGATTGTGTTATCTATATTTAACAGAAACTGCTAAAAATGCATTCAAGCAGACCGAGATTAATTGTGCCTTCGGTGCTCTCAATCACCGAACGAAAAACACTTTGTCAGATATAGAACGAGTAAATATTTCTCCGATTGATGTTTAACCCTAGCTGAAACCAGCAAGGTACATACTACACACAATTTTACCGACCAATATACAGTCATATAACGTTTAGTAAGAAAAACTTAAAAATATTTACCTAAACAATACATTGAGTGGCTACATTTACCTACTTATGCCAAGGATTTAATTAATAAGACAGCGACTATAGACAGCAATATAGCGCTTGTTTATTTCAACAATATATTTATAACGAATCATGTGATGTTAATAATACACAGTACATAACAACTATGTTAATAACAATACAATAAAAATAAACAAAACAAATCGATAATATAAGATATATAAGATTTCTTAATTCATGTATCTACAGCGCTCACGTAAAGCACTGCTTTCGCTTCAGAATACCAGTTAACATTCGTTTTATCTCTGTCGAGCACATTCTTTTCATGACCAATAATATATTGCATAATATATCTGCAGTAATATATTTTATCTCACAAAACATTAAAATCAATATTATTTTCCATTTATGCCATGTTGCATTCCGCGATGGAAGGCAGGTCAGATGCAGAAATTAAACATGAGTAGCATGCCTAAATACCTTTAATATATAACTTGAGTACCTAAACATAATATGAGATCAAAGAACTAAATCTCTAAGTTCTCCTTTCAGATCTAAGTCATCTTTTAACCCACACCACAGAACATGATACACACTGACGATTTGCCGTATTCAGACACAGACACTCATGCATCATTAGAGCAATATCTTTTTACAAAACCGGTGGGATATGTAGGCACAATGTTTAATTTATTAAGCAATTGCAATTACAAATGTGTTCGTCCAAAGATTAAACTCAACTTTTTTATCCATGTTATAAATTTTTCTTCGTCTTATTTTGCAACCACCAGAAGAATAGTATTGTTGCTCCTCAAAATTATTAATGGATATAATGCACAGTAAAATGGAACACAGCCCCAGTTCATAACAATTACCGTTATTATCACTGAAATTGCCATATACCAGAGAAACACTAAAGATTCGTAGATGCTTTTCGAATTCTGTTCACATAACCTTTCACACTAGTTTAATTAGTAGACGAATAGTCTAAAAGTTACGAAACTATCAGCTTAATTTGCCAACGTATGCTTCCTGCTAGTACAAAAAGCAACTGTACTATCCAACCAGGTCAGGATTTGACAGATACCCGAAAAACCTATCTCTCCTTAATCTGTGATGATTATGAATAATTCTGGACTTGACTATTTCATTATAAACTGTGGTGATGGTAGCTCGGCAACCTCGGTCCCAGTGGCTACACCGAAATGTTTTTTTCGTGGTATTATTACGCTCAGTCTTCAAGAAGAATTTGAATCCACCGCATTTGATCAGAGGGTTCCCGTGGCGAGTCATCGTTACTACTGCTTCTAAAACAATGTAAATTTCTGTTGCATATACTTTTGTAGCTCTTTATTTTACGTTTTAATCCAAAATTAAGCGAGTGATGCAATGCATTAAGATCATTCGGACTATATTCAATGCGTCATTACAAATCACACACAGTCAGACAAAAAAATTAAAAAAATTGATACACAAAAAATATTGAAGATAACGAAAACTTACTTTTACTTCAAATAGGAAATAAAAACGAAAACGTCATAAACCAATGCGATATATTTATTTTTTTATTAAGTGAAATATGTTAATGTAAAATTGTACCTGTAGAATACATAGTTTCGAGTGTATTATTCTAATTAAACATTGTTTAGTGCGAATGATCGCTGTTACATTTCACAATGAAGTCTTCGAAGGTGATTATAGAAGCTCGACATCCATTAGCCCACTTAGTGCACAGCCATCTCTTCCTGGGCGTCTTACACTCAGTCTTGTTGTAACTAAATTTGCTACCTCTGTAAAAAATCATTGGATTCCCTCTATTTGACTGTATGAAGATCGGTTTCTCTAAAAAGTATAAACAGATATGATATTATTTTGTATTAAATAATATATGACTGTGGTCTAAAATATGAAACTATCTCATATCTCCTCGTAAATGTCGTATGAGACGACACGCATTCACGCAGAAAGTCCGTATTTTCAGGATCAGTTTTAACGGATACATAACTAGTGGAGCTAAAGTTCACAACGCATTTACAGTATCGATTTTTAAGAATTTGTAATTATGATAAAACAAACCTATAAAACGGATATCCTAAGTGAATGCGCGGTAAGGTAATGCCAGATAACGGACAGCAGCGGTACCTGCATAACTATAACATTAATGTGGTCACGAATTCGCTTAACAACCGCAGAGATTATAGCAAAATCCTTTTCTCGGAAAGCACTGCTTTTACGAATGAAATAAATGTTTATATATAGATCTATCTTGTTACTTTTATTAACGCTAACTCTCTAGAAATGTAATACACAGCAAAATGTGAAGGCTCTGGAATGAACTACCAGCTTCGGTGATTTCAGAGCGCTATAACATTTTTCTTCAACTAGGTTTAAACAGCCTCTAGCATTGCAGTTCATGCAAGTGATGAGCCACAGTTACCATTTACCACCAGGGGGATTGTTGGCTCGCCTGCCATTATAGGCAATAAAAAAAGTAAAATTGTGAAATCCGGTGAAATCCCACCAAGAAGTTCCTACTGGTGTAAACAGAACGCATTGTACCAGCGTTTTACCATAAATTTTTGACTTTTTTTTTAATATTTATACATCACATAGTAACTGCAGACATAAATATATTCTACTATTTTAGCTATAGGTAGAAACATATATACAAAAATATAAATTATAACATAGTTTTTTAAAGAACAAAAATACCGGCACGTAAGTTATGCATTGCCTTACGAGGCAATGTTCTATTAAGCACAGACATTATGCACTAGCTGGACCCATCTAACGTCACTCATTGTAATATTGTGCATCATGTAAGAACTACCTAAAGTTTAGGTAGTACTTACACTTTACATAGTTTTCCCTAAGCTTTAGGTAGTACCTACATGGTAACGTTAGGGTCCTAAACTAATGCGAATGATCGCTGTGAGCTTTTATAATAACATCTTCCACAGTGACCAGGTATGCAGGACACCCAACGCTAGTTTTCACACATATCCATCTCGCCTTTGGACCCGTACTGCGACAGTACTTGTTAAATCTATAACGTCCGATTTGAATCACCGGCTTACCGTACCGTGAAGTTGTAAATATCGGCACTGAAAACAAAATACAATGCAAATATACTTTAGAAAATTAACATCATTTTGAACACTTTAAAATTGAAGTTAGAAAATACAAGCAACGAGCTAATAACATGCTATTTTTAAGATAGAATATATTATAAAAATCCAAGATTATCAAATACATTTATTATCAACATCTTTGCCGAAAGACACTGCCACACAGCCCACTGCTGGGCATAGATCACCCCCAAGTTTCGCCACCACAACCAGTCGTCAGCCGTCCTCATTCATCGATTGCCCGTCACCCTAAGCAATTGGGTACGGCATGCGGCAGTGCCCACTTACTCATGCAACTTTACCTCATTTACCATGATAAATAAATGATAAAAAATAAAATACCTTAATAAATTCGAATTAAAATTTGTAATTAAGTAGTTACATGTACTACAACACTTAAACATTAGCTAGTAACCAAACCAAACAATAATTAGAATCAAGTCAATTCACAATTTTATCATGTAACTAAAAAAGGTGTAAAATTTTTAAGTTTCTTTGGTACGCATTAGTGACTTACGAAGTGACAATGATTGTATATTGACTTGATTTAAATTTAAAATAAAATAAAATAGGTTTTAATTATAATAGGTACAGCTAAGTACACTACCTAGGTAGACATGATTTACTATAAAAAGTTTTTTATTATTATATTAGCCTGCAAAAGTGACTCCATTCTGCATGATGGTAAGCAGTCAGTAGAATCCAGAAGTGGTGGACACCATTCCAAAAGCCAGACTACTGGCATGGTGGCCTCAACTTCGGGGGCTTATTGAGATGCTTTTCCACGCTCCACTTAAAGGACCCAGGATCATAATTAGATGGGAACACATGCGCTGGTAAACAGTTCCAGGCCTTAATTGAGCGACGAAAGCGCTTCAATTCTTCTTCTTTTCGTGACGACAGCAAATCTGTTTATATTGTATCAGCCTAAAACTTAACTACTGCAACTGCATTGTCAGCAGTGTTCATCCTCCTGCGTGCAGTTGTTCGGGCATGCAGGGCACGGCATTAGATGAGCCTTCATTTTTTTAATTTAATTTTTATATTAAAATCAATGCGTATGGGTGCCAATAATTTTGACGATGACATCCTCGATGGTGATCAGCATTGCAGGACAGTTCCCCGACCTTGCCTTAACACATGGCCACCGAGCCCTTAGACCCGTACTTCGACAGTACTTGTTGAATCTATAACGGCCAATTTGAATAACCGGCTTACCGTACCGTGAACTCGTATATATTGGCACTGAAAACAATATACAATTTAAATATACTTTATAAAATAAACATCATTTTGAACACATTAAAATTAGTGTTACGCTATGCGAGGGCAAAAACAACGAGCAACACAAATAATTGATCAAAAAAGTAACGGTTTACAGCCGTCACAGTGACGAAGGAATGGGGTTGTCTCATTTACTAAAAAGTCTCGATAGCAGAACCACTATGCATGGATTAAGTAAAAACTTCTTGCTCGTAAATATAAGTATCAGTAAAGAATAATTAACAGTAATATGGCATTAGAAATGGCGTTATCAAGTCATAAGTAAGTAATTTAACTTAGGTACTTCTTTGGCTTTTACCACTATTTGCCATCATGGTCTTAATTAAAAATAAAATAAATTAGTTTGACTTAGACTTTGTAATCAGGTACATTTAATACAACACCTGAACATTATTTTGTTGATAACCAAACCAAACAATCTAAACATTATTAATAAAGTATCATTTCAGAACAATCAAAATCAAATTAGGTAAATCACAAGTTTTGTCCCGTCATTAGTCACTAATGTGTCCCAAAGATACTTTAATTAATTAATTTGACACAATCGCACTCAAAGAATGCACGTTCGTTCAATTTAAATTTATAAAGGAAAAAAGGAGTTTTTGATAATAATACTGTTAGGTATCTAGTTCGACATGATTTAGTGTAGAACGCGTTTTAGTTTATTATTTTAAATTTACAATGCCAATTTTACAATGCCATGTAAACTATTGGCCTTCGGTACATTTTAGCATTTTAGCAAATTAAACTTGCACAGCAAATCAGAATAGGATGGGTAATTTCTGAAACACCTGTAATGCACGGCTCGTAGGAACTTGCGCTGGACTCTCTATCTCATCTACATACTTTCTTTAATATGGATTCCAAATTGGTACGGCATATTCTAACTATGAACGTTTAAGCGTTTTAAATAAGTAAAGGTAGGTTGAGGACCGTTCAAATTCAATGGATAAGCTCATTACGAATCCGAACATTTTAAAGGCATTATTTACAATTTTCTCAACATGTTCATTTAAGCACAATTTATTATCAAATAAAATGCCTACATCCTTCACTAATGTAGCATTACTTAGTGGTGCATTATGAAACAAATCAATGCGTATGGGTGCCAGTAACTTGAACGATGACATCTTCAATGGTGATCAGCATGGCGGGACAGTTCCCCGACCTTGCTTTAACACATGACCATCGAGCCTTAGGACCTAAGTTATTACTCCGTAAATTGTACCGATGTTTACCTATTTCTATAACCGGTTTGCCATATCTTGAAGTCGTTATTACCGGTTCTGATCCTGAAACATTAAGGTACTTAATCAAAATAAAACTAAAATTTCTGCTGAATTATTATTTTGCAAAGAAGCTGAAGATCTGTGATACATAATTGACAGTAAAATAATAATGAAAGTGTATGTAATAGAACTTTTATTACAACTTAAAAAATTAATGCTTCTAACCATTGGATTGTAACAAAATTACTAGTGAAAACACACTTACATAGTGTAAAAGAGTCAAAGTTAACACACAAATTAATTTCGAATTAATAATAACAAAAATATTAAAACTTAAAATACAAAACAACCATACTTGAACAGAGAACTTAAACAAATAACATTATGACTATTATTAAGTGTATAAATTAATTTATTAAATTGTATTTATTGCTTCGTAAAAAGCAGTGTTTGTTAAAAACAATATCATTATCAATAGTTACTGATCGTCGTCGATGAGTTTTTTATCATAAACACCACGCGGCCCGAAAATTAATGTTAAGTTATCTACTATTATGAGTAAGGAATGTCTTACATTACCATACACCTACCTAAGTAATCTGTGATTATAAAAAACTTGACAAATTACTACATTTTATTTATTTTATAATTTAGATTTTCCTGCTCTTTTGAACATAACAAATAAACATTGTTTATCTAACTCCACTTAGCACGGCAATCTATTGTGAATGTTGAATGGCGCTTTACTGACATTTTTAAGGTTGGTAACGTACGTTTTATGTTGACTTTACGTATAAGCCTACTACAGTGCAATTACAATAAAAACTTGAATGATAACAGTACCTATGCGCGCTGCTCACATGCGGGTAAAACAAAGGGCTTAGCTATCGTCTTACTCGTATATACCGTATCAATGATACGGAGCTCCCTGCCCACCTTTGGGCTTCATCGTAGAAGTTATCGCCTATGAATTTTCCCACACGGTCCGTCTAGGCCACGCTTCGTCTCCGTCTCAAACGCTTGTACATAATTCTCATACTCTCTGCATATGCTACCTATGTTTATTTCGTTTTACAAATCTTATCATGATTATGTTCCTTATTAACTCTAACAACGATGTCATCTAAAGTGATAAGTGTAGCTTGACAGCCTGCGGTTGACCTGGTGCATTTCCATATCGCTTTGAAACCTTTACATCGACTGTACTTGTTGTATCTGTATCCTCCCAACTGTATCACAGGCCTGCCGAATCTCGAGGTCAAAAAAATAGGTACTGAAAATATATCAGAAAGGAATCTTAAACAAGCAATCAGAGCAATATGTATTCAGTAAAGTCAATTATTTTTATCAATTATTAACAAATATATAAGCCGTGATATAAAAATACGCATCAAAAATAAAGGTGTAGGTAAATGAATTCGAAATTCGAATCTAAATGTAAATAATACGGTTAAAAAACAAAAACAAAAATTTATTTTACATAATTTGATACAGTTAACAACTTATTACTATTGAATAAATAAAATTTTATATTGTTCTAGAATATCAAACCAATCCATTTCCTCTCGTAGATGTAAGATTAACGGGCTGTAGCATTAACTTCGTAATAAATATTACCTTAATGCGTTCACCAATCCGTCCACTAAATGCGGTGACTATAGCAAGCACATTTTTCTGGACGAAGGGTTTGGGCAACCAAAATTAATAGGTATACAGGTAATAAATAATAAACATTTAACATAGCTAAGTGCTAAGTGTCATTTACTAATTTATAGTAAATTAAAAAAATATGTCCAGATTTTAAGAAGAAAAGAAACTCAGTACATGAAATTATTCTGACGCAAAACCTCTTCTGTACAAATTCCAAATGCCGGTCAGTCTGTGGCATGCAATCTCATAACTTGCCGTTTGTAGTATGATTAGAGTGTTCATTGTTTACACATATGATGACGTCATCTACAGTAGTGACGGACGCTCGGCACCCATTGGTGGACCTCACGCACTTGTATCTCACGTACCCACTCTTGCATACTCGAGATACTTTGTTAAACCTGTACGGTCCCAGTTGAATTACGGGCTTGCCAAACCTAGATGTAGTGAAAATAGCACCTAGAATAAATCATAAAATTAGATATTTGAGTACAATGAACAATATCAGTGCTAATTTGAATATGGAAATTAAAGTATTGACTATAGTTCATGCTTAAAGAAATTTATAATAGCGGTCTCAAATTAAGCAAATATACATAAAACGTAGGACTAAACAACAATGATGAAAATTATCATTACCAAACGATTTAGTAGTTACCAATGTTTTACTGCAAGTAAAATATTTAAACTACACATTACACCTTTAATACTCAGTGAAATATACATCTACCTAAACAACCTTATCTGACAAGGTTGAAGCATTATTTTTTAATGACACCTTATTTATTGCCGACAGTGGTAGACGAGCAAACAGCCCACGTAATGGTAAGTGATAACTGTCGCTCATGGAAGACTCAGGAAGAGAGATGAGTGAGATGACGCTGCTTACCGTAAAGAAGAGGGGTAGGTAAAGGGATTGAGGGTTCTGAGGAAAAAGGCAAGGGGGATATTGGGCCATTGCGTCACACATGCTATAGTATTTATAACCTTCTTTAATTAGAAGAATACTTTAGACCCTACTTATAAAGACCAATGAAAATTCGATATTTTATTTCAGCCTTTAGCAATGTAAAATTTATCTATAAAAATGACAAGACAAAATTATTTAACACCAATTTTAATAAATTTATTGCAATCAATAATAAAATATAGGTAGGTACTCTCTTATAATTATCAGTACGGTATAATATCCTATTAATATAATAAATGCGAAAGTTTTAATGTATGTGAGTGCGCGCGTGCGTGCGTGGGTGCGTGAGTGTGAGTGTGAGTGTGGGTGTGAGTGGGAGTGTGTGTGTGTGAGTGTGAATGTGAGTGTGAATGTGAGTGTGAGTGTGATTGTGAGTGTGAGTGTGAGTGTGAATGTGAGTGTGAGTTTGAGTGTGCGTGTGAATGTGAGTGTAAGTGTGAGTGTGAGTGTGAGTGGGAGTGGGAGTGTGTGTGAGTGCGAGTGTAAATATGAGTGTGATTGTAAGTGCGAGTGTGAATGTGAGTGTGCGTGTGAGTGTAAGTGGGTGTGGGAGTGTGACTGTGAGTGTGAGTGCGAGTGTGAGTGCGAGTGTGAGTGTGATTATGAGTGCGAGTGTGAGTGTGAGTGTAAGTGTGAGTGTATTCCAATAATCGGTCTGGTTCCCGAGTTACATTACCTAAACAAACTATTTGCTGCGCGCTCGAAGCCGCAGGGTGCAAATAGTCAATACTAAAATCTTATATTCTCACTCTCTCGGGTTCACTGTAACTACAGCACCTGCACATATTCCTTGTGATAAAATATTAAAAATATATTTCTTGAATTATCTATACATTTATATAAAGCGGAAGACTTTGTTTCTTTGTTTGAACGCGCTAATCTCTGGAACTACTAGTCGGATTATTATATTTTTTTTGGGTATGATAGCCTAGTTCTTGATTAAGGTTAAGCTATGTAACATCACGCTACTGGCGTTAGGAGCAGACCAGTAGAGAAAGACGCGGGTGAAACTGCGCCGTGGAAAGCTACTTTTAGATAAGTTCGTAACGATATTTAAAAAGTTTACCTAAAATTACAGGACAGGTCGTAGCGATACTAATGCTGATGAAAACTGACAGACTTAAAAATAACATCATTGTAAGTAAGTACTTAGTGATCCTTGCGCGACACCCTGTCCTCGCCTTCACGCACGCCTAGTGAGCTTTGGGACCAGGGGGCCTACCACCATCTCTTAAAGCAGTATTACTTTAATATTACTTCGTCTTTTCGTACCATGACGCCCTTAAAATAACCCTATTGTAATCATAAAACAATATTACTTTCGTAGCAGTTTTGTGACGATATCATAAAATAGTTCATTCAATTCGTACCATGATGTCTCTTTTGACAATTAGCAATATTGTTTTTACGTCAAATTTAGCAATCATAAATAAGTTACTCTGACGCGACGGATTTATTATTGTTTTCTCATTTTATTTACAATAGAATCAATTTTGTGTGTTATAAAGTAAGTAAAACGTATTTATTTTTATATTATTGTCAAATGGATTGTGCATCTATTGATTTTAATTCATTTTATGATTGTAACCTAGATGGCGAATGCATACGAAATATTTGAGTTTCTCGAAGCAGATAATGCAGCATATAACACGGAGCGCAAGCGTCGTCGAGCGGAATTACGTAAGGAATGTGACCCTTTTAATGTAGATAATGCAGAATTTGTAAAAAGGTACAGACTCGCTAAGAAGCTGGCACATATCTTGTGCGATGAACTAAGGCCACTGATGACGGATTCAAGAAAATCTACAGACTTACCTGTGGAGACGAAGGTAAAGCCAGTGTATATGCCTACATATGTCGAAAATTTTAACCAATTATCCATACAATGTTATGATACTACACTTACCTAAATAATTATTCTTAGTACCTACTCATTCTAAGCTTCCGTTATTCTTTTTAGGTACAGGTAGCATTATCCTTTTATGCTACCGGTTCATACCAACATCCTATAGGTGGCCAAGAAGATCATTTTGTGGTCACTTTAATATTCCAGAATGCATTATTTACAAATGATAGCATTATACATATTGTATTTTAAATGATTAATATTTATATATACATTACAGGTTCTACAATAAATTTGGTATTCCTGGGGTTCTTGGGTTTTTGCACCCAAGTGGCTATAATACGCCCAGTTGTACATGAGGAACGCTACTTTTGTCGCAAACATTACCATTCCTTAATTGTTCAATTGGTAAGTGCTAATTAAATAACATAGAAATAAAGTTGTATTAGTTTGTAAATATGTATTTAATATAAAAATGTAATGTTTCTTAAGTATCTAATATATAATTAAAAGGAGCTTACATCTATAGACACATTTTAATGTATAAATATAATATTACTGTAACTTATTATTAATTATAAAGAGCTTATATAGATACATTTTTAAGGTGCATGGCACTTTAGTCTTATAAATTTTATTATTTTTATAAATCTGTGATGCAGATATGCAAATAATGAATGTAGATGCAACACATGACTCTTTTATATGGGCTACTCATCCACTAAAAGCCCATTTGGAACATCTTAGTAACACAGAATGTATTTGGTTTCTAGGTAGGTTTCCCATTGATCTTTATTAAAACTTGTCTTTAATTTTATATTTTTTTTGCTTAATAATAATTTAAAGTATATTTTATCATCAGGAGACTCTGGATATCCATTAAGAAAGAGCATGAGGACACCAATACTGAACGCACCACCTGTCTCACCAGAAGCACACTACACGAACTTGCATGTCCGCAACAGGAACATCATCGAGCGCACAATCTGGCTACTCAAAGCACGATTTCGTTGTTTGCTTGTTCATAGAGTGTTGCATTACTCACCAGAAGTAGCTGGTTCTATTGTAAATGCATGTGTCATATTGCACAACATTTGCAATAGAGCTAATATACCTGTGCAACAATTGAAGTTTATTAATACACCTATTTTATTACTAATTTATAATTTTGACCTAAGTTACTGTTATGATTTAATATACATATTCTTATATTTCTTACTGTATTATTATTTAGTATCCTTGAATTAAGTAACCTTGTTTTTAATATACAATAATAACATAACAACTACACAGACAGAGCTATAGAGACCTAAAGTAAGCATTTATGTTATTAAATATCTTGTGATAAGGATTCTCTAATGCAGATAAACATACTTAGATATATTTTTTTATAAACACAGACATATTATACTTACACAGGAGCACCCAGACCTATGTAAATGATTACTTGCATCGGGCTGGGTTTTCCTATGTAACATGTCTAAGTTCATGCACACTAATATTTTGCGGGCTATCATACGCAAAAAGGTTTTTTCAAATCCAACTGGTAGTTCTGGAGATTAGCGCGTTCAAATGAACAAACTCTTCCGCTTTATATAATAGTACTAGTTTTCCGCGGCGCGGTTTCACCCGCCTTTTTGCTCACTGCTCTGCTCCCATTGCCATTAGCGTGATGCATTGACATAACACTGAAATATTTACAAATTAAGTATTAAATTTCTATTTTAAATATTGAATTCCCTTACCTTTGTTCCATGTTGACTTAAATATGTTATTAAGTTAAAGTTTAACCATTTATATAAAACCCGCTAAAACACATCAAGTTTCAAATTTCATTCGCGCTTTAGTTGATATAATTTTTTTGTTGTTCCGGTTCATACCCTAGCACTATCACATTTAAAACATTTATTAATTGTTCTTGCAACTTATTAAAGGAAAATAAACAATAATTACACTCATTTTATAAAAACTACTCATTATGATTTATTTATTTGCAAATAATTAAATTTTGAGTTAAATAATGTAAATATTTGCTTCAGAATTATAAATCGCATAATGCACTCCGGACCAAATAAGTGAAAGAGAGAGCGCTATACAATTCATGTAGCGATATTTCTTTTTCACTATCGCAAGCAATAGACAAATCATTCGGTCTTTCCCAGCACTAAGCAGGAATAAAACAATATTGTACAATGAAGGTCATGGTATGGATTTGAGTAATCACATTGTAATCTTGATATAAAACGTTCCTAAAGTAAGATTGTTTTGTATAAGATGGTGGTAAGCCCCCAGTACTCCGGTAGTATTTGTTGAAACGGTACGGCCCCATTTGTAACACCGGCTTTCCATATCGCGACACAGTAAAATAAAACGCTGAAAATAATTAATACGATAAAAACATCAGAGACTACATCTTATCAGGCTCGCTATTTAATACACAGTAACAATGAGATTCTCGACAAAACGACTATGTGTCAACTTCAAACTTAATAAAGTCAATACTACACAATTGCGAGAAGATTTAAGACCAGAATTGTAGTATACAGTCGGTCGTAACATTCAAGGTAATATTTGATATTTTTGTAAACAATCACTAAGGAAGTTTTCCTTACTATTATTATATGATTCAATTAAAAACATCAATTAAGTACCTACTGTTTTTGTCTTAATTTGAGCTTTAATATTAGCTTTCTATCTAGCTATTTAGCTTTCTTACTGACAGACAGCTTAAATGAAAAGTACTACCTTAGATTGTATATTATTCAGATATCTTATATTAATTTATTTTCATCTAATGAGTATGCGGTGTATGTTTAACTATAACATCGTCAATAGTGACTATTGTAGCTGAACATTTAGAACTTTTATTTTTGCTGCAGATCCATCGAGCTCGAGGTCCACGGCTGCCGACCCACTTGTTGTAGCGGTACTGTCCCATTATTATGACCTTGTTGCCGAACCGAGACATCCCAAATACAGGGACTGGAAACAATTACAAAGTAAAGTTTACATAATAAAACTTTTTGATTCATAACAATTTTAAGTAATTAATTAATTTTCCCAACAGTGAGATGATTCAAGCTGACAGTAATATTATTTGACTTAGGATATCACATTAGATTTGCCTTCTGTATGGCCAAACAAAATTAAAAGAAATAATTCGCAATGATCCAATAATAGAGGTATATTATAATCGACTGCCAAATAGTCTAGTAAAACGTACCTGTAGGTATATTTTATATTCGATTAAAATACTTTTACTTAAAATACCAGGCAAGATATTGTTCCAAGGAAAAGTAAATGCTCCATGACAAATTCTGCTGGAAACATTTATTCACTTAAAATTTGAGATCAATATACTAATTTTGCGGGAACAAAGTAATTCTTAACCTTTTATGTACCACTAGATAACAGTATAATAATATATATAAATAAAAATTGATTTAGGAAAGTACTTATTTCATCTTTTTCTGGTGATAATCATTTCAGGCAATTACAAGTATAAATTAAAACTTAAGGTGGTTCCGACGGAATTTCGCCGAAATCCGCGACTTTCATCTCGTTATTTAGTAGATTTTAATGCTATTTATTCATTTTGTTTTTTGCCTACAATATACTTTGATTCATGAACTTTAGAATAGTAGAAGAATTATTTACAATAATTGATTATATAACTTATACTAACGATATTAAAACAACGTGATTTCACTTATAACGAAATATTACTTTGTAATTACTATAATTATAAATATAAAAGTTATATTGAATCAACCGGAATAATCCAAATGTCAACTCTATAGATTTATTTCATTTATTAGGATAATGTTTCAATAGTTATTGATAATTTGGCTGAATCAGCGTCGCAGGGGCTCTGCGCGGGCGACGGGAGGCAGAGCGGCAGAGCGGCGCAAGCCCTTCTGACGGACGGACGTATGCGGTTTTTTTAAAAATTATTTACGTAATTCAATAATTGCAAATAAATAATATCAAAAAAAAAATATTGTGTGGATAGATTTAGTGTTGCAAATAAATTAGATTAGTTATTTAGATTTTTTTAGTGTATTAAATACATAGGTATTTACCTACATTTATTATTATTTTTCATCAAAATGACTAAAATTTCACGACTGAAACAAATACAAATGCAAAAGATTCAACACATGAATATCCTGTAAGTAGGTGTATACCTACCTTCATATTTTTAGTAAAATACCTTCTTTGAGATACTTACCTAGGATATCCTTTAATTATGTTTAGTTTCACGTAAACTAGGTAGCAGGTGGTGAGCCTATTGTCGCTCATGATAAGATCAAGGCAACACCGGGCCTCAAGAATCAGTAAATTTCTGCTGTTATATACCCTAGGGATATGAATATGAGCTTGCTACAATATTGTCTATGTCTACTATCATTTCGAACTAGGTGTGTGGTAGGTGGGCACATGAGTAAAATATCTAACTTGGATATTTACTCATGTGGCACGAGCGCTTTCCGATTCCGACCGACATGTACGAGGTGCTTCGGTCGGAACACGAACGTCGGCGTCGGTCGTACAACTAGCATAGAACTCAAATTACAATGATTATACGTGACATGCGTCGGTTTGCGACCTAGTTAGGTACCTACACAAAACAACCATACACGCTGCTGTTAGGTACCTAACTATCTACGTTATCTTGCACGAGCATAAATACCTATACATTCTATATATACATACGGTGTGTACTTGAATATTCTATCGGTAAGTAATGCCGATAAAATATTCAAGTATTTACCTCGTTAGATTTTTTTTCATGAGCTGATAAAATCAGTGATAAGATACTAGGCTAAAGTAAATACCTACCCTTCTACTTTTAATGCATCTTATTTTGATTTATTTATTTGATTGCAAGAAAGGAAGAAAAAAAGGCTTTACAAAACGTCTTAGTATCTAACCAAACTAAAATATTTGAAGACTGTGAAATTATCACAAATAGGTAAATTAAAAATCCTACTCTCTGTTCCTTAATTATCGTACTATATGAATTTTTAATCCTAAAATTAAATAATATATTGTTGAGTGCCTACTGGACATATCAAAACTAATACCGTATTTTTCGAGTGATAGGTGTATGTAGAAAGTAATAGACCCGGCACGGTGGCACAGTATAAAGAATTCTACTCTTTTTTGTACAGTCTTTACCTAACTAGGTAAAGGCAAAAGAATTATGTTTTAGCACTCTATGTATGTATGTATGTATCTTTATTATATTATATTATATATAAACTTATTGTAAAATGTTTGTATGCCTTGTATGTAGGCAAAACATAGCGCACTATTTTTATGATCTCAAGACCTTTGTTATGTACCTATGTTAACAAATAAAATTTCTGATTTCTGATTATAAGTGTATGTACTGTAAAACTACCCCGTGACGTCGTCCGCATGGATCCGTTACTTAGCGATAATATTACATTAGTTCTACTTTACCGATTTTGCATTATATTATACATTTACAATATGTACGTACATACATATATATGTATGTACACATATATTTGTATGTACATATTGCAGTAATCTATACTTATAATGAATCTCTAGCGAGGTAATTTTCACGGTATATCCAAATCACTCAAACTGTGGGTACAATGCGTCTACTTTGGAAATTGTTCGTGTTACTTATTTTGCTAAGGGTACATGATATTGTGTACCTTACGTACGGGCACTTACTAGAAGATAATCAACATAGGAATGATGACGCTTTGTTTAAAGCATGTGTAACTGAAAATCCTTATCAGCTCCATCATTTGAATTCAGTTTTGCTGGTGTATGGTGCTGTTTCAAATTCAGTGCAGTGGTGGCCATACAGAGTAAAGATACTGTGGGAGAAAAAGGAAATAAAGAGGACCGAGGAGGTAACTATGCCTTCGGACCACTGATTTTCAGACAAAACTTACATTTTACGTCGTTATGTACATGTTAAATGCACATCTCCAGCCAAACCGTCCCGCTTATTCTAAAAGATCTACTTCCGTAAAATGTTTGCTGGCTATACAATATACAGAACGATTTACTGAAGTTATATCCAGATGAACCGAAAATAAATAAGGAAAATGAAAATATGTTAATTCATATAGGTTAATTAAATTAACACTTATGAACGTCAAAATTTACAAAATGTCAGCAAATTAACCTACACTCAGGCCACTCTTTTTAATCGCCAGGTTATTACAATTTTTGTAAGTTAAGGTTTCAAGTAGCATGCAAAGTGACACAGGCAATACACTTAACTCTATAGGTAATTAAATACTTACAGCTTTCTATGTTGCAAAGAAAAAATAAAAAGTAAAATGTGTGCTTTACAGGCTGCCTCAATTTGCATATTGCTACAAATGGTGTCCGCCACTTCTGGATTCCACTTACTGCTTACCATCAGGCAGAGTGGAGTCACTTTGGTAGGCTAATATAAAAAAAAAAAAAAAAAAAAAAGGTAAAGGCAACATGTGAACTGTAATAAATGTTTCTATGTAAGTATTATATAAACTGTTAATATTCGATATAAGTATAAAGTAAGATGAACTTAATTTACCACAGGAGTTCACAATGTACATTGTGAACACCTCTATTTCACAAATCACAATGTATAATTTTAATAATACTAAGTATACAATTTTAACAAAACAAAACAAAATGTGTACTTAACTGTACAATTATGGCTCGGGCATTATGTCATATATAATTAATACAAAAAAAAATCATTTTATGTCAAAATGTATCAATAAGCGAGATTACAGGATGGAAATAAATTATGAATCATTTAGTATAATATTCTGTATACATCTTTGCTCGAGACAGAACAGCGTTTTGTTTCGATTAGATTCGTGTTCGTAGAGTAAATAATCCTTCTACTGATTTGGCTGCGCGATAGAAGCCTTATTATAAAGGATGAATTTGCTATGGCAAACTGTAAAGCGCTAAAAGCAGTGGACCAGATATCAGACAACAAAATAGTAGGACTGTGATAGCCATTCATGAGTTGAATGGCTATCACAGTCCTACTATTTTGTGTTCATTTTCGGCAGACTGTGCCTGTTATTCCTACCTCGTGGACTAAGGCTGATGAAATTAAATAGTGTTTAGGAGGTCCACAGTCTGTAGCACCTCAAAATTGTTTTGCATTTAATAGGCTCCAAGCCTATACACTCCGCAAGATTTACCATTTCATACAATATACAAGTACAATGTATAGTAGACAATGCACAAGTGTAGTCTGATTTGTTACTCGAGTTTGGTAGCGGTACGTATCTACAGAACCAAGAAAAAGTTGTCTTGCACAAAACCTTACGCAGTGGAGTTAGAAAGTTATGAAAACTCTTGGCTTTTGTAAGAGCTAATTTTGAACACTTAACAATCAGACGGGCAGAAATAAAGATTGAATTTTTCAGTATTGTTTTAAAAAGTCATGTACTAGTACTATTGATACAGTTATTTTATTCATACTGGTCTACCAACGTGACTCTGCCTGGATAATTTTAAGAAAAGACATTTTGCTGGGGTAATGTTTCAAACGTTACCCCAGCAAAATCTGTTCTTTTCCGAATAACTTTAAAACTATAATGCAAACAAATTTTGCTATAGGCAAACAAATTACTCCTTACGACGCACTAATTATCTGTTATACTCTCACCTCTTATAAGCACATTTTTATCAACATTTTGCTGAGGTAACGCACTCCTCTGCTATTTTAATAGAAATTGTCTCAAACTGCTAGCATAGCGGCTTCATGATACTAGCGACACTATTGCAAATAGTAAAAATATAAATGAAGATGAAGTACGCATACGTGCACACACACAAACTTTCGCATTTATAATATTAATAGGATGTTAATACATTTTTTAAGTCAAAATGTTTTAGTTTGTTCATGTACAAAAAACCTATATATATATATATATATATATATATCTAAATAAGTATAAACTCGGCAGGGTTACTAAACTAAAGTGTACTAGTATTAGTTGAAGAATACATATGTCAATTATAGGAATTTATCACAATGGTGTATTGTCATTGGGACTTAATTTTTAAGCGACTTCAAAAAATATTAATATTATATATATTATTAAATATTTTTTTGTATTCAATAATTCATAAAAATCGTTTTAAACGGCTTTTTTGATCAGGTAATACATTTCACAGCAGCTGGGTTTTGAGTTTATTGTTTTAACCCACAGTAGTTATTTTTATTTCTACTACATATTTAACAAACGTCATGATTCTAAACACTTATCTTTGCTTTCGCTACTATATAAATAATAAATATATAAATAATATATACTAAAAAATATACATACTTACTAAACGAAATAATAAAAGATACTAAAAAAATAATTCATTATTGGCGCGTCTATCAGATTTTAGCTCTGCGGTTTCGGACAAGTAAGGTCTTATAGTTGTGCTACTGCTACTTGCCGCTAGAGGGCGAACTCGCACGCAATGTTTTCTTCGGGTGAGGCGCGGGGTGGTGAGGAAGCGAAACGCTCAAGGTCATATGTGACGGAACGCCCTTAAGATATAATTATTTTATTTTTCACCATTTCCATTTTTAACATATATTTATCTAAATGCTTTAATACAATACTAAACATAGTAGACAAAAAGGAAGTTTCTTACAAAGAATCAAGATTGTATAAAAATAAATAATAAAACAATAAAATGGAATGTTTAGTAATTATGTTGTAGTTACGTTAATCTATAGGAATAAACCGCTGCGAATAAGTTTGAACAAAAGTTAAAGTCTATACAAACTATTCTTACAATTCAATCTCGGTCTAGACATACTAATATTATAAATGTGAAAGTAACTCTGTTTGTCTGTCAGTTACGCTTTGACGCCTAAACCACTGAACCGATTTTGGTATACTTAGAGACAGAATAGACCTTGAAGAACAACATGGTCTATATTTTATGGCGAAAAAATGGCTTGTAGGGGTTGAAATCAGGAATGAAAGTTTGTATGGAATAATCGACATTCACGCAGGCGGAGCTACGGGCAACAGCTTATATCCATGTTTGTACCATCGAACTAAGTGAATAATGAGAATGACCCACAATAAGCTTATTTTGTCAATCCATCTAAATGCAAATAGGTCGAAATTCGCCTGAAGACAAATTTCCGTAGCAATGAGCTTGTTATCATTTTACCAGACAATTAGTTTTTTTGTTGAGTACACTGTTGTTATGTTATTAATGCAAACGTCCTAAGTGCATTATACGCGATAGATCTTACAAGTTAGACAGTTTTAAGAGAAATATCAGCAGAGTAGGTCATGATTCAGTTGGTTCTATTGTACATGCATTCAGTTTCATACGTATATATACATTAATTTTTATTTGCGATAACGTAGAAGACAGTAGCTTTTTATGTATAACTAGCTAAACCACGAGCTTCGCCCGCGCGTAAAATGAGATTTGACTCCCTCGGGAACCAGAGGGAGATTTTCGGGATAAAAAGTAGCCTATGTCCATCTCCGGCACCGAATCTACCTACATATCAATTTTCATCGAAATCGTTTCAGCCGTTTAGGCGCTAAGTAGTAACAAACACACACACACACACACACACACATACACACATACAAACTTTCGCATTTATAATATCAGTAGGATTCATTAAACAATGTCATCCTAATATATATTTTTTTCAGTGATTATGCGAGCCTAGTTGTCTAACTATGACATTACCGATAGTGGTTAACGCGGCGGGACACTTCAACTTCCTAGCAAATCCACAGTACCAGCGAACTTTAGGTCCTTTACTACCGGACCATCTGTTGTATCGGTGATTACCAAAAATTATGACCGGGTAACCGCGCTTTGATGTCGAAAATATCGGCCCTGGAACCAATGACATCAAAGTTTTGTTAATATTGCAAAACTTATACAAAACTACTATTAGTTATTTTTACATTAATTTGTTTCAGGCAAAACGCATATATATACGAGTATAAAGGTACTTACAGTCTGTTGACAGTTGCAATCTTCTGAAAAATGGCCAATTTATATAATTTGATATGATTATTGAAATTAATCAGGATTTTTATTAACAACTTTTAATTTTATATTAAAGATAATACATACTTACACTTTAGAAGAATTCAATGACTGATGATACTATAGCTAAATATAGATGACAAATGAGTACTTGTAGTAATTTAACATGCAATAGGCATAAAGACATCACAAATTATAATACAGATTCTAGTACTCTCTCTAGACGTCTACAGCCAGACACATACGGGCCTATAAAGTGGTTTATCAGCTTTGATTAAACTTTCTGAGTTCTAATCGTTAAGGTTGACACATACATAACTTAAATACATGAATAAATGATAACAGGTAAATGGTCACTGTCCTATGATTATTGCAAGGGAAAATCGAACTTGTTGTTTCATGACGTTCAAATGAAGTTCAACCGAAGGGTTATAGACCACATTTTTGGCTCACTGTACAATAATACAATGTTAGCTCCAATTGATGTAGTGTCATAACATGAGCAGCAGTTACAGGTTTCAGTTTCTGAAGCGTATTTATAATGTTGGCTATACTTCAAAATTAGTAATCAATTCTTATACTAATTTAAACACTTCCTGTTTAGATTTATAATATCTCAAATACACCAAGTGTTAAGGTAAAAAGTACCTAAGTATATTAAGACCATAAATTTATATTGATATTTTAACAACAAAATGTTGCCGACATGGAATATGTTTCCAAAGATAACACAATATTTAAATTTAGCTCAAGACCTAAATTGGATTTGACTTTAGTAAATATGGAGACAATGTTGAAATACTTGAAATTAAAGCAAAATGAAACATCAGAGTGTCAGTACCTACATACACCTTGTTTTCAGTGATTATGCGGTGTTTGTCGAACTATGACGTCGTCAACGGTGACCAAAGAGGCTGAGCACTTTAGCGCATTCACTTTGCCGCAGATCCATCGAGCTCTTGGCCCCTTGCTACCTGCCCACTTATTAAAGCGGTACTTGCCAAGAATTATAACTGGCTTCCCACGCTGTGACACGGAGAACATAGGTACTGAAATCAGATAATCAGATAAAATTAGTATTTACTAATCCAAAGTTACCTATAGTTAGTTAAAACCTATATAAAGCTTATTTTTAGCTTTATTACCAAAAGCATAAAACACAAATCAGTAATTTTCTTATTCTCACATTTTATTAACTCAACACTTTCTATGTATCCGTTTCTGTAATCAAAACTCTAAACCGATCGGTCTGGTTAACCCGATTCGTTTTAGTTAAGAGACTTATGTATCATACATATATCTTCGGTTACGTCAGGTACCTCATTCAGGGTAGCCCACGTATAGCGCGGGATGTCGCTGGATAGGCCACTAATGTAATATCAAGTGCCGGTGGCCCACCCCCGTTTAAATACATAGGTGAGATGCATAGAAGAGTTTTCGTCGCTATTTTGGCCGCCTACCTTCTAAGGACTGCGAGTCCGACTTAACTACCTTGGCACCCTGGAGGGCTCCAGAAAAATCTAGTCCTAAAAGGACGGTAAATCGGCGGATAGAAACCGAACAGTACAAATAAAAGTTATCTTGCAACATCATTGTTATTTACAATTTTGTATAATTTAATACTATATACATACGTAAACTGGCAATGTATTTTCCAAACACTTTTTAATAGGCCTCACATCAAACTACACACAAAATGTAAACATCTAAGATAAATACTTAACGACTTTGACAATAATACAGAATTAGATTATGCTACGTCTTAAGTTAATCGCGCGCAAAAAACACACGTTTTTTGAGATCATGACATTTTCACAATACAGGTTACTTGTAGATTAAAAATCATCATCATATCAGCCGAAAGACTTTCACGGCTGGACATAGGCCTTCCCCAATTTTCGCCACTCGGTCGGTCGTGAGCATCGGTTGCCCGCCTTATCAGGTCGTCGGTCCACCTTGTGAAGGCAGTCCCACGCTGAGCCTTACTTATTAATTAAACTATTATAATTCAATGGTTATGTTTGTGTATCTTCATGACGACGACATTGTTGATAGTGACGATTTTGGCGCGGCAACTGAACTGCTGCTTGACGCAGGCCCACCGAGCTTGAGTGTCCCTCAATAAGTGCTGGCCCCTGGACTTCAGGTTGTATCTGTGTCGGCCCAATAAGATTACAGGTTTGCCATACCGTGACGTTAGAAATATTGGCACTGAAATTGTTAGGTTATGTTAGTTGGATTGGAACACATACTGGACAAATATGTCAAATCACGGTAATTATCTTAGTATCGAGTGTTATCGGGTGTATGTCAATTGAAGGCTAATAATGAGTATGTTAGGTAAATCTTCTATATATTATGCTTAAAATACAGATGAAGCAGGCAGGCTAAATTGACGAAAAATTGTGTAAACTCCTTAGTTAGCTGCAGAATTACATTAGTATAACAAGTTGTCTGTGTTCTCACTATTATCACAATTGCACATTGTTATTATGATTATGATAATGGTGACCACCACTTCAGGTTCCTGACTACACTGCCTGATGGTAAGCAGTCAGTGTGCTTACCATCAGGCAGCGTAGTCACTTTGGTAGGATTATACAACAAAAATTGTCACATGTAATCTTTTTATTTATCTCATAAAAGTATATTTCTAAATGTATATAAAATATTCAATCCATTTTTACATAGCCAACAGTAAGGTCATAATATTACAACTTTTATTTAATATAGTTACAATGAATTAGGTACACACATTTTTATTTATCTTTGCATTTTATAAGTTAGGTAAGTAGATAATAAATATCTCATTCGTTACAAATCTTCACTTAGAAATTAATGTTTTATAAACATATACTTAATGGTTATGTTTGGGAAGGCAATAAAGTATTTTATCATATTCCGTGACGACAGCACCTCTGCAGTGGTTTTTCTTCACACAAAGCCATCTGACGCGAGGACCTTTGGAGCTACAGAATCTATTGTACCGATACTTACCCAACAGTAGAACTGGCTTCCCATACCGAGATGTTGTAAATACAGCTACCTCATCTGCAAATTAAATACTACCCATTAAACAAATAAGGTTTCATTTTGTATACAAAGCAACAACGCAAGAAAACAAAACTGCCGTGTGGCACCTACTGGCCTGTCCATGACTCGAACATGAAAAAATATTATCTAATGAACAATAATTATTATATTAATTTCTGTGGAATACTTATCTAATAATCAACATAAATGGAACATGACTAAGTTCTAAAAGCCCTAACACCAATCAAATAGATATATTCTCTTAACTTTTAAATCATGAAGTTCGTACAAAATTTTAACATGTCTGTAAAGAAGTACTTATATGTATACAGGCAAGGCGGGCCTACTCCCTATAATAATTAAGTCTATTTATGAATGATTCATACATAAGTATGTCGAAACTACACCCTGATTAGAACCGAAACCCTACGCTGTTATTGCATATGTTAGCAATCTTCATACACATATAAGAATACTTTATAGAACTTTTCTGCAGTATCTTCACTCTGTCTCCTTTACTTTTCAAGCGTTAAAGAGTCCCAAAAGTTTGTCCAAACATTGTTCTAAAAATTATTGACCTCATTTCGTTATCAAAAAGATCTCTTGTTCATCTATATTATGATTTGCGGTGTTTCTATGTCTCCTCTTCATAATAAGGAAGTCAAAATAAAATACAAAACTGTATCAATAAAATGTAATATGCACACGGTAATAAACATAATAATATGTAGTAGATATTAATTTACTTTCATATATTTATTTACTGTATAAATACTATAATACTGTGAAATAAATCACAGTATAATACTGACCAAATGAAACTTAAATAAAATAATTACTTAGAAAGTATTAGGCGACAGGCGGTAATAAAATAGCTCAAGATTTGTGTCGCAAAATATATGAACGAGTCATATAAAACGTAAGATAGATAACACTGATAGAACTAAAACCAATAGAAGTTGTAAATATTGTTCACAGAAAAACACGATGTTATTCTAATATCGAAACATTTGTGAACGACAGAAATAGATAGAATAGATATTTGCCATGTAGAAAAAACAATTTAGTTTACATCTTTTTGTATTTGTGTAATTAGTATATAAGTTTGTCAACACAAATGTATATTTGTTATGAAATAAATAAATTATGAATTATTATGAATGTTTTTTTTATTTCGTTTTGGAGTCATCTTTTAACGAAACGCCCTAAGCATAAGATGTACCTTCCTCGGTATTTTTAGCAGTACAGAAGGCTTTGAATTTTACACGCTTATTACTATAGTCGAACTATTACTACTATATTCTATTAATAGAAAGAGACTCCGTAAAACTTCCAAACTACCTTCAAAGCAATATCGAATCACAGTTACAATTATTTCGTATAATATAATTAATATTAAACATTGCTTTCATTTATAGAATATATAAAATCTATTTAAATTATATATGGCGGTTTTATTTTAAAATAAATAAACAGACTTCAAGTACCAACTACAACACTAAATCAAGTTATTCTAAACTTACGCGAGATTCACACAATTTTAAATAATTTTATGCTGTTACAAAATAAAAAAAATAGGTATTTCAAAACAGTCAGTAATAAGAACTTGATTTCTTAATTTAGAGTTAAATTTTAAATAAGCATACATTTGCTAAGAATATGACTATCTACAAAGCCACAATCACCCGATTACTACAAAATAAATAATACGCTGAAAGTTATTTTTTAAAAATCGTTAAATATGAGATCCAAACGACGTTAGTTATATCTTCACTAACTAAAAATATACATAACTACTTTTATACATTTTTTTTTTTTGGAGGGAAACGCATTACGCGTACGCACCCGCCTGGGCGAGGCGGGGGTTATGTCAGACTCTCCGGCCACAATGAGACAGCGGCCGGCATACCGACTAAAACCCACGGTGTTCCTCCAGACGGCCAGAGTGTCAGGGTCACGGGAGACGCTCGCGCATTCATCCGCGACCCCGACAGGCCACGGCCCGCTCAACGTGAGCGTCCCGTCTGATTTGGGGGGCCTAGCCCCCCTTCCTCCATCGAGAGGCGTTCGTGGTACACGTACGCCGCCTTCTCGGGCCTGTGCTGTTCGAGCGGCGATTGCCCAATCGCCGCCCGCAGGCATCCTCCTACGGTGGCTGGAGATCCCAACTACTCTTATACATACTCTAACTCTTTCTAACTATCATTATAAACTATATCCAGCGTCCATCGTGTCATAAATTTCGAAGCTTATATGCTACAGGTGGATTAGAAAGAAAACTAATTGTTTTAGTTAAATATTGCATTGTCAAGCTAATTAAAGAAATATAATAAGGTACCATCATAGTTCATTCATACATTTTGTTACAAAAATAGCCACAAAACGAAAATAAAGATAATCGGCGTAACATTTTATTCAAACGAGTAAGACATCATTTCGCGTGATACCGAAATACAAATACACCGATCATAATATTTAGCTACACTTAGAAAAGTCATTAAAAAGATAAAACATAAAATAAAGTTTTTTAATGTCTTCAGTGGCTTACGAGCTCTGTCAATCACCTGATGGTATGTGGTAACTTCACTGTCATTAATGAACTTCTGCAATGCCAGGTAAGCCACTGCCTAACATGATAATTAATGCTATTTTAAACCTCGTTTAAACAAGAAAAGAAGGAAACAAGTAAAAAATAAACAATTATAATTAGAAATGCTACCTCTAAGGTCATGATATCAATAGATAAACACAAAAATTAGAATAAGACAAAATAAAGTTTAAAATAAATACGAAGTCGTGGTTGAAGGATCTTTATCGTTTTATCGAAGGTTTCCTCGTCTGTAGAACTCAATTTTTTATCAACTAGGTGACTTTTACATTAATAAACATCTTTATTAATGTCACAACGTTAAATACATTATTTAAAATCTAAATGACATTAAGAAAAAAAAATCGATCCTAATAACTCGACACTTCCGTTATTCGACTATGGTTTGTCACTAACCTATAACATGCACGATTCCTTATTTTCATACAATCTGTCAAATAAGGCATTGTAACCACGCGGAAGACGTTTACTGTTGCATATATAATAAACTAAATAAAAATAACAAAAACTATTTCGTTTATAAATGTTCATAAAAGTTGTTTTAGGTACAATATCTGCCATTCTCTTTTCACTACACATAAAACTGTAACCTGCAAATGGCATCACGTAGGTACCTTTGTACAACGATGTATCATATATTAAATAAAACAATACATTCTTCGCTTCTATACATATAACTCCAGTTACCTTCAGTGGTCCTGGCACTACAGTAAAGAACTCTAGCAAACACCTAGTTCTGATATCAGGACTTCCGGGGCCTTAATAGCAAATTTAATCAGAAGTAAAATGGGGACGTTTGTCACATAAAGTGTCCACTTCTCTCCATATCATAGCGGCGAACAAAAAATTTAGTCATTAAAACATAATTACAATACGATACAAAACACTCAAAGGCTTCATAATCTTTAGCAAGACGTCTAATAAAAAGTAATACAATATAATATAGATATATCTATCTCACATATGCGTATGATAGTTCTTAGTTCTAACGATAACATTGTCGATAGTAGTTATAGTGGCTCTGCACCCTTGCTGGTTCTTCACACAAGTCCACCTGACTTGAGCGCCTTTACTACCACTCCATTTGTTATAGCGGTACTTGCCTACGACAATCACTGGGTTTCCAAAGCGAGTTTTCTCAAACTTGCATCGCATGTATCCTATAAGAAGAATAGTGATAATGTTAGTTTTAAGACGTACTTTAACTAATAAAAGAACTAAGATTTTATAAAATATATACAGTGTGTATAATTTAAGAAGAAAAATCAGAACTTATGAGAAACATTTTCAGAAATTGGGTCATGATATTATAATGAATTAATAAAGATATAGGTACGTCACAGCTAGGAGTCAGTCATATAACAACTCAAAAACTCACCTACATTACCTACCCAAACCTTGTAAATCTGCGGTATTTCGGTGACAAAATAGAGTCGAGGAGGTCATAATCAACGAAACGAACAAAATTTGCTGATTTGGTTTATTGTAAACAAACATTAACATTTTAAAATAATAAAAACATTAGGCACATAATATGAGAGATAATTAGGCACAGCGAGATATTTCGCTCAAATTTAGACCGAAGTGCCTCACCTTCACAGTGGAATCTAAAGGGTCTCGAACCAAACGCTTCAGCACTTCATACATTTGTCGCTCAATTAAAGCCTGGAACTCTTTACCAGCGCATGTGTTCTCATCTAACTTTGCGATTCATCATTCTAGGTCCTTTATGCGAGGCGTGAAAAAGCATCTCACTAAGCTGCCATAGTGGAGGCCACCATACCAGTAGTTTGGCTTTTGGGATGGTGTCCACCACTTCTGGATTCCACTGACTGCTTACCATCATGCAGAGTGGATTCACTTTTGTAGGCTAGTATAAAAAAAGGCTTTTCAAATGAAGGATTGCTTCTACACTTTCTTACTCTTACTGACGTAACGAATGAAGATCCTGGCTTGATAGCTTTATTTTGTTGTCGTCGTCCCTAGCTGACTAAAATGAGGTGCTGCGAGTGATTAAACGACAATAATATCAAAGTAATTTAGCATTTTTACTTTTAAAATGCCAAGTATTTTACTTCAATATACCTATAAATTAATATTAGCAAAACCCGTATAATATAACGATGATAACAAGAAGTAGTGTAAACACCACAAAAACATAAACGTTATAACAAAATTAACTAAATCAATGATCATGGTAATGTAAAACTCTGTGTATTTTATCGTCGATCAATACGATGGTACATCTGCAGCGTATCTTGCTGCGTGCCTTGATGCAGATCCAACGCGTCATGGGTGGCCTACTGCCAGTGTGCTTGGTGAAACGATGACCTTTGTAACATAGCACCGTGTTCCCCCAACGAGACAGTGCGTAAGATATATCTGTAAACACAAAGTAATAAAAAAGGCGTATAAAGTTTACAATTTCTCTGAAATTTGCTTACATCATCATCATCATCATAATTTCAGCTGAAAGACGTCCACTGCTGGGCATGGGTATCCCTCAAGTATTGCTATCTTGACCATTCGTGTGCGTGTGTAAGGTGGGGTCCTCAAATTACATAAAATGTCATAAATAATACCACATTTAATCAAAAATAAACTCTTTAATAATAAACTATTGTTATCCTTTCTTCCAAATCACAGCCCTGGAGACTATAATATTACTATGTATATTTACCCTAAAATTATAATTTTAATTTAATAATAAACAACATCTGTTACTATATTTATAGTTCAAATTGAACAGACTAATCAATATTGACGGCATTCATTTTAAACAGTACAATAATTTATTTTATTATGCAGGCCTCTCTCAATTTACGCCATAACACTCGATCCACCGCCTACCATATCCAGTCTACACCTGCAAGCTTTTTCATGTTGTCTGTCCGCCTGGCTGTCTAAACGACGACTAAAATGATAAATTACTATCACAAGTCGTCTTTGGCTAATGTTGATGATAGTTAAGCGTCTTGATAATCTGATTATACAGAGTAATGACGGTGGCACGACACCCGTTACTCTTTCGTGTGCAGATCCACCGGATCTTTGGCTCGCGGGATGAACTATGGACGCTATACCGATAGTCACCCATCAACAAAATCTTTGTGTTATTTGGTGTGTTCACTATTACAAATTCTGCAAATAAATTAAAAGAAAAAGTAATTTTGAATCAAGCTATAAAACAATAAAAGAATTAAAATAAATTTTGTACCTATACCTACTATTCACAACTCATGCGCCTTTTTGGTATCAATAATGAAATGTAATAAAAATAGTAGATATAGAAAAATATTTATTTTAAATGGTCCCCAAGCGTATAACAAGCAAATAAATCGTGCATTACAAACACGTGATAAAAAATTAAGAAAACATTCAAACTTAACTAAACAAACAAGTACATAATAAACCTAAAACTATCTGTATTTATTTTTTTAACTAAATATAAAATACTCTTTTAAATAATTACTCTTTTATAAACATATAAGGCACACACATTTTGACTCCAATATCAGACATTGGCTAGTCGTATTCTTAATTCAACAGAAAAACTGACAGAAATAAATTTAATGTCACTATGTGAAATAATGATACAATATCTTAGTAATCATGGCGAAATTTAACTGAATAAGTCGTAGACAAAATACTTTAAATGAGCTCATGGCGTCAGTTTACTCCTGCGAAAAATCAAATACGACTGCAGTACCTACACAAATATTAGCAGATGTTAATTAACCTTTGATAGTTACCTTAAATTCTACTTAGGAACGCCATTATTCGAACACAACCTATTTGATGTCGATCGTAAAGAACAAAGAATGAGGCAGAATTAATAAAATAAAGTTCAAACCCTCCTTACTAGGTACCTCAATTGCAACTTTGAACTCAACACTACTGATCAACGTTCAATTAAACAATCTAAATTTGACTATAACCTAGAAAACCCAAGCAAAATAAAAATGATAACTAAAATGCTTTACCCCTTACAATTATAACAAATAAAAAAATATTTGGTGTGCTAAACTTAACCTATAACTTAAATATAACCTACCCATACAACTAAAGTACGAATTACGCTTCTCTCTGTATAGATGTTGGACTTCTTTATATAGGTACCTATTCTAAGCTCCAATAGGATTACCAGGATGACTTTGTATAGGTAACTATGTTAAAATACAAAATATATATAATCTTTGCATATTTCGATAAAATAATAAAACATATTTACGCACCTACTGATTATGGATGGATCAATATTTGACTTATTTTTAAAAGAACATAACCTATTCGTTTACAACGTTTTCTGCACACCTAATACTTAATGACCCGCTATCATTAAGTTTCATCATACAAGTTCCGTATAATTATCTATTTATATTATTTATATTAAAATACTTAGGAGAAGTATATTCAATAAAGATTTATGACAACAAGAATAACAAGTAGACGCTTTGGGCTATATAAATCAATCTGCGAATAAAAAATCTAATTTTATACCAATATATTATAATCATACAACTAATAAACTGTCTCGTACTTATTAACGTGTTAGTATCACTAAGATTTATATATTTTAATAAACTTCTTCACTATCTTTAATTATAATTTATATAGAGGTATTTTTCGTTTTAGGTGTTGCCTATCCGAATTATATTACTCAAGACTAATTTATACTACATTAGTACTAATTAGTGGCAATTCATAAAGTCTACCTACTAGTAGTGTTACTGTTACCTACTGTCTTCTTACGTATGGCAGTATACACGGCGTGAGTGGCTTACAAACATAATTATTTTATGATATGTTATCGATATATGATAGGAACACAAGAAGTACATAGGTGCTCTTTTGAATAACACTTTACTTAATAAAATAAAATAAAAACTTGCTTTGAACTATCATCGACCTCGAAATAACTTGACTACTTTATAAACAATAGAAGAAATATATATATATTATTTACAAAACTGATGGAAATAAAAAGTTTCTATAGTTCAGTTAATTGATCTGTTAATTGAATCTCCGGGAATGAAGGGTCATCATCAACCTACGACAGGCCACTGCTGGACATAGGCACCAAAGCGCGCCATTTATTCAATTAGTCTATAATTACGTAATTTTAACACGTACAATGTAAAGCACCGTGAAATAGCACAGAATATCTATTGTATGATAAGAAAAATATTTTTTTGGATTACTGTACGTTATACACGTGGGTTCAAAACGTCATTAAGTTTTTAAAAAGTAAAATTTATGCTATGACTGTCACAGACGTATAATACATGGGTTAAAAATTGTCACAAAACTCGTACATCTAATATAAAATGTCTGCGCTTAAGGTTCAGTACCTAAATGACGATTAACCCTCCATTTCATATAAAGAAATGCAAATGTACGTCACATAAAAACGCGGTTCGATGAGTTACGATTAAGCAATAATTTTGTCTGATCTTACTTTTCTATAGAAACCAAACGACGAGACTTACTAAATTCATCATTTATGATTATGTTCACCACAAGTCTTTACAATGACATCGTCTTTAGTGATCAGTGCAGCGCAGCATTTCCTCAGATTACATAACCACCGTTGACCCTGTTTTCCTTTTCCGTTCATGTAGAACTTATGATGTCCTACCAAAATCACGGGTGTCCCAAAACGCGTCCTTCCAAATACGGGCACTAAAAGAAACGCAACCAAAAACATGCATTTAGGGATGGGATAAAAAGAAAAAAAAATAGAAGGTATGTTAAGATGCAGTAATGGTCATGGTCATGGTAGTTTAGTTTAAAAAGCGAGAATCAAAACAGTGTAATGATAACATGTACATGATACAAGATTGACAAAGCAGTTTTTGAAGTCTTCGACGTACTTAATTTTATAATAGATATAAAATAAAAATTGTTTTGCGAATCTTGCAGCGCGTCGTGGGTACGTGTAATTTTAAGGTTTGCTGAATGTTAGAGGCAACCTCCCATTAGTTAAGTCGGGACCTTGACGCAGATTTTGAATTTTGATCTAAGGGTACTTCTAATAAAAAAAAAAGTAAAGACAAACACAAAATAAATTATATTTACAATCTTAAAATAAATAAGAAATGATTGAAAGTTAAAGATCAAGGGTTATATATAATTTTCTGAACATTAGCGACAACTAGTTAAAGTTAAACTTAAAAATACAAAGCGTATCTTTATGAGAGACGGACTCATAATTGTTTATTAACTCAATAATATATATTCCTTGCTTCATCAAAGAATTATTGTAAACTAGCTGCGCCCTGCGGCTTCGCCCGCGCGTAAATTGCTATGTGTTTAATTAATGTAACTCGGGAAACAGAGCGATTTTCGGGATAAAAAGTAGCGTATGTCCCGAAACCAAATCTATCTACATACCAATTTTCATCGAAATCGGTTAAGCAGATTAAATTTAATATGGTGGTTAAGTATTCTTAAACTTTCTAAATCACCGCGCAATTTTCTTAGTTTTTCTTTCATATGAACTGACAATAACAAACACAACAAAAAAGAATTAACGAAATTGATCTAGCCGTTCACGCGTGATGTCACGACCAAGGGAAATAGGGATTCATTTTTATATATATAGATATTGACCATTGTCTATGAATTAAGAATTCTGATTCAGATGATAATAATATGAGGAGAGACAATTTTTGTTCAATGAAACTGCACATAAACACTACAATAAAATTGTCTAAGAATGAGAATAATATAAATCAAGCTCCACTGTACATACTTGTGCAAGAATTAATATCAAAAATAAAGCAATCGAATAACCAAAATTGTATAGAAACTTTTTATTGGTTCCTAATATCTCTATTATATTTTGGTACTACTAAAACGTGAATATAATACAATAAAACAACATTTATTTTCAAAATTATATTTAAATTAGAATGTACCTAATAAGAAAACTAGTTATGTCATTTACATCATTACGAAAATGCTTGAAGATACTTAAATTTACTCTTCATTTTTAAAAGTAAAAAAGTATGTGAAAAATAAACAAATTACTTATTAAAAAAATATTCTAACAAAAGTCTTGTTCAACGAAGAAGTGAAACTAAAGAATCTTAAAAACAAGTAGGTATTTAACTAAATTAACATTTTTCTAAAAATATAGTGGTCTTTTGACGTAGATACTTTTCTATCGGATGTAGCAAAAGATAAAACAATTTTTTACTAACTAAAACATAATGAAAAATATTATGGTAAATAAAAAGCTAACATTAATGTTTATGTTCATTGGTAGTCTTAACGATGACGTCATCAAGGGTGATAATAGATGCACGACAGCCAGAGGTGACTTTGGAACACGTCCATCTTCTACGACGACCACAACCCGAAGAGCGTGTTCGTAGGAATCTATACGGTCCCAGTTCTATCACTGAATTACCGAAGCGAGTCTCACCGAACACGGGCACTGTAATAACATTAATGGATTATTAACAATAAAATTCTGTATAATGGAGCCCAAGAGATATGAAATGCACACGATGTGTTCAACGTACCTACGCCTACCCTAGAACCTGGGTACAAATGTTAGTGATTGTGCATTATCTCAGTTGGGGTCAAAAAATGCCACTCTCTGTTACTATTTTTTGGTCTTGAGTAAAAACCAGCATCAATTTTCCTATGCTAATGCCTAATCTCTTAGATATCTCAAAACCATTTATATTTGACCCATTTTTTAACGACATAATATTAGAAATTAAGTGTACAGTAAAATCTTCAAATCACTGTATAATAGCTACCGTGTTTTCAAAAAATCTTTATTGTCTGGTCTATAGTTATAATATAATGTCACAACAACTACACGACACTATTGGATCAAAGAGTTTAATCATTTTGGTATATTAATCTATCTGATATTGAATAAATCTCTAATGATTTATTACTCTAAGGTTCAAATAATAACAAGAACTATGATTTTGTTCCAAAGGTTTTATACATAAACAATAAGTAGGTACAACAAACCAAAATACAACATAATATACTTAAAATACATAACACATACACATTTGAGTAGGCACTTAGTATATACTGAGTTACATTATGTTTATAATATTTTACAAAGACACTGATAAACATTCTCGTACCTACGAAATCAGACTCTGATGAGCTGCTTACTTACATCCATGACATTTTAAAATAAATTTATCTGTGTATTAGGGCTGATTTACATTGATACAGTAACTGGTGCAAGCACCACTGGATTCTGGCACTGGACCGGCACTATATCAATGTAAACGTTTTCAATCCAGTCCAGCATCCAGTGTATCAATGTAAAACGTTTTCAATCCAGTGGTGCTGGCGGCAGCTACTAGATCAATGTAAATCAGCTTTTAGTGTATTCTATAAACTGAAAGTCTGCTAAATATCACCTATCATAAAAATGAATTAATGTTTTTTTTTATGTAAAACGGCATAGAATGCATTCACATACAATGGTGTATGCCATACAGTATTTGATTTTTTTTGTGTCCGCTACCTCGGCTTTCAAAATAATACTTACTCGTACTTATAAAACTGATAAACGGCCATATTTGGCCAGTCAGTTTGAACGGTTTATCTTTACTATGAGAAGTTCAAAAACTATTTTTCCTAAATTATTGAGTCAAAAGCGCTAACGGACACATAAACTACGATTTAAAGTACCTGAGAAAAAGGACATAAGTGAAAATTATCTGTTCAAGAATGAGAATGATCATTTTTATGTAGGACGATAATTTGACCGACGGTATGTATGGTAGATCGACAGCCACTAGGAGCCTTGATACAAGACCATCGTTGTTTGTGCCCCTTACCGTTGCTCTTACGATTGTAGCGATACGGACCGTAGTTAATGACAGGATTACCATTTCTCGTTGTAGCAAAAATAGGTACTGAAAACATAATTCAGATATAACATGACTATAAACACGATAGGTACCTAGTAAATCTTTGTGAGTTTCATGAATGGGCCGGATCGGCCAGAGACGCATGTACCTACTATTTTTTTACGGAATTGCGTGAGAGCGCCAGAGACCCAATTCTCCTTTTGGTCCTTTTCTTTTTCCACAATGGCCAATAATATCAATATAATAATCAATAATAATTTTCTTCCATTTAAATATGTACACAATTATTAAAGCCTTAAAATTAATTAAATAAGGTACCTATACAAATGTTAGGTGCCTGTAGGTACTAGGAATATTCCTGTGTCACAGGCGGTTTAAATGCTAATAAATAAGAATAAATGAACGTATCCGTAATTAAGTAATAATTACAACAAAAATAAAACTATACGTAAAAAAATAAGAAACTTAATCATCTATTATAATTTAAATAATGCATTATGTGTATGGTTAGGAAAGCCTTAAATAATATGTATAGATACAAAATTATCATACGAAGAAAATAAAAATAGTTTAGATCATATTTTAAATACTAAGCCACAATTCACTAATTACTAAAGTTAGCATCATCAGAATTATGATCCACGTTAAAACTAACATTAAATGTTTCTGTTCACCATGTTGTATTTATAGGGTTCTTTCATCTTAACTATTATTATAAAGAGAAAAGATTTGAATATTTGTATGTTTGTTTGTTTGTTGGATATGAAAAATTCTTTCACCTTTAGAAATCAATTAATTCAGCGGATAACATAGGCTATATTTTATTATACATATGTATTATTATCAGTCATTTTCAGAATGTCAATATTTTAAGCGCCTTCGTAAATCGAAATGAGGCAATACACCACTATTGCTCTGATACTTTTCCGTAGAATAACTTTTAATACCATAGCAAAGCGAGAACGGACCTCTAGTGATTACTAAAACGGACCTTTTAGATTAAAAGAACGAATGATGTAAGTCTATAAATTTGCAAAGTTACGTTACTATGGTAACATAATATGCTTAGACACCAAGATTTACTACACATGTATTTAGTACATTTAGTAGCACTTATTAGAATGCTTCCAATTTCAAATGTATTGTGGTGCAAAGAAAGCTTTAAACTAGTCTGTAATTCTAAATTTGGAAATATAATACGTTTTGATCGCTGACATTCGCTGTCGTGTTTATTCTTTTCTGCAAAAGTTAAGTATGTCGTTTAGTCGGAGACTATCCAACACGCAATTCCTCCAAATACGATTGTATGATCGCCATCCGTCCAACTCGCAAACCGTCCAAGATCATTCAAAACGCAAACCGTTCAAAACGCAAACCGTCCAAGACGCATACGGTACAAAATTTTTCAGACGATAATTTATAGATATTCTTGCATTTTTCTCTTGGGATTTGGAGTAAAAGATTCTTTTTAATTTTTTAATCAAAATACATGTCAAAATGTGAGAAAATCGTCGGTTAACCTGTGTGGTCGATAATCGTCTGTTTAAGGCCTGTAACCACTGGTAAAGCTCATAGTGAACATTAAAATTAATTTTAAATTTTAAAAACTAAACATCTGGCTAAAAGATAAACAGATGTTTAAACTCGGTGAAAAGTTAACATTAACCTTACGTTGACTGCTGTATCTCTTATTATTGTAGTACTAAGAAAAAATTATCTGTTCAAGAATGAGAATGTTCATTGTTATGTAGGACAATGACATCATCGATAGTATATATGGTAGATCGACAGCCACTAGGAGCCTTGATACAAGTCCATCGTTTTTTGTGCCCCCTACTGTTGCTCGCGTGATTGTAGCGATACGGACCGTAGTTAATGACAGGGTTACCATTCCTCGTTGTACCGAAAACAGGCACTGAAAATAAAATCAGATTTATTTTGATTTAAATATTCACATGTTAGTTGATCTTTGTGGGTTTCATGAAATAAAGGGCCTGATCGTTCTAAGAAGAACTGCCCTCTCACATAATTTCAGGGTATTCCTCGAAGCGCACCTATTCTGAAACACACCAAATGAAGCGCACCGAAATTATTTCTCGAAGCGCACTCGCTTCGAGGACTACCCCATAATTCTTCTTACGGACCTCTTGCTTTTCCTCTTTCCTTAACAGTGGTTGCTTAACTGCGTGGTTATGCTTTTTAATCATTGTTTCTATAACACAACGATGTTCATAGGCTACGAACTTACGGTGACCATTTTACCTGACGGACAATGATGGGCCATATGCCACCTCAGTTGTATAAAAACATTAAGGCAAAATAACAAAAATAAAACATTTTATATGAATTTTTCCTTTCATTATATTAAAGAATGACGACTTGTAAAACACACAGACATGCATAAATCTAGAGTTTACATGTATTTATTCAATAAGTACAGAAAACATTTACATCAGTTTCTTAAATTATATTTACAACTAGCGGACCCGACGATGTTGTCCTGTCTTAATTATTATCAAATTTTTCGCAGAACCTTCTCCTGACAATAACAAACACAACAAAAAAAGAATTAACGGAATCGTCTCCCATTCTACAAACCCTCTTTCACCTACCTACAGATATCCCCCGTAAACTTTTTACTACTTCCCCTATTTTTTTTTTTTTTTTTTTTTTTTATATTATAGCCTACCAAAGTGACTCCACCCCGCCTGATGGTAAGCAGTCAGTTCCTATTCCCCTCTCCCTTCTTCCCCACTCCTCCCATTCCGCTTCTTCTCTTTCCCCGTGATTTCACTCTCACTTTCCCTGGCTTCTCTCTCATTTCCCCTTTGCTTCCCCCTCACTTACATCTCCCTTCCCCTACCTTGCCCCATACTTCCCACTCACTTTCTTCTCATCTTTCTCTCATTTTCCCCCCACTACCCCCTCACTTCCTCCGCACTTCCCCTCACTTCTTCCCTACCCCTCACTTCTCTTTCACCCTCCCACCCTTCCCCCTCTTTTCAATTTTCAAGTCGCTAACTTCAAAAGCGAATATTTTTCCATATAATATTTCATCCCTAATTCCGCCCTCTAAATCCACCCCAATTAAAAAAATTAAAAGTATTCCAAAACAAAATTTCAAAACTATGAAGAAGTTTCATACAATCGTTTTCATCCTTTTTCAGACCACCCTTAACATTTAGGGGTATGAAAAATAGATGTTGTCCGATTCTCAACCCAAGCCAATATGCATACAAAATTTCACGAAAATCGGTCGAGCCGTTTCGGAGGAGTTCAATAACGTACACCGTGACACGAGAATTTATATTTTAGAAGATTTAATATGAAAAGCATTACCACACGTTCACTATATCTAATACAGCTTATCAAGGCGGGGTTTCACCCGCGTCTTTGCTTATTGCTCTGCTCCCGTCGCCAGTAGCGTAATGTTACATAGCTTATAACCTTTCTCAAGCACAGGGCTATCATACACAAAAATATTTTTTCAAATCCGACTGGTAGTTGCAGAGATTAGCGCGTTTAAATAAACAAACAAACAAACTCTTCCGCTTTATCTATTGCCTAATCTAATAATATTGTGACATTCATATCAACTTCAAATAATTATTACGGACAGTGAATCTTAGAATGTCAACTTAACTCGGTATTTAAGTGTCTTTTTTTTTAAATTAGCCTACCAAAGTGACTTTACTCTGCTGATGGTAAGCAGTCAGTGGAATCCAGAAGTGGTGGACACCATTCCAAAAACAAAACTACTGGTATGGAGGCCTCCACTATGGCGGCTTAGTGAGATACTTTTCCACGCCCCGCTTTAAAGACCCAGGATAAAACACCATCAGCATCCTCATACGAGTATTTGACACCATTAATATTCTTTTATTTTGCCTATCGATGGCAGACGAGTCAGCGACTACAAGGTAACTGCTACTGATGGACTGCTACAATATCAAAGCCTAACTCCGTACACTACGTCTAAAGCACTCCGGAGAGATCCCAGTATGCATGACATTCCAAATTTAATGTGGCATACCAACTTTGGAGATACAACCTAATTAGAGAAGCAACCAGTGCTGACACTACAAAATATAAATACGAATTTAAAGCACTATTTTTGTTAACTTATAAATTAGGATTCGATCAATATTTTAATACCTACAATAAATTAAATTCATAATTGCTTATGCTCTAGAACTGACCATAGAGTCTACAAGATTCAGATCAGAGCCAGACGAGAGCCGTTCTAGCTCTTGTAAAGAAAAGTTTTCACTTCTTTATACAAAACTTTATGAACTCTTTGTTTATCCTACCTCTCCAAACCGACGAAAGCATTATGACTATACACGTTATATATCTAATCGATATCTACATCTTTTAGTAATTCATAGTAATCAATGATTATGTTCAGCTCTGTGATGCAAAATAACACTTTCTACAGTAATGATAGTTGAGCGACACTTTGCCGCTGCTCTCGTGCAGACCCATCGTATTTTAGGACCCTTAGCGTTACCAGCACGATTGTAACGGTAAGGACCTACTATAATCACGGGATTACCAGCTTTTGTAGTACTAAACACGGGTTCTGAAAACAAAAGTTTTATAAAATATATAAAATAATAAAAATGCCTAGATCATAACATGCGCAGTGTAAAAAACAAAAACTGATTGCTTAGAAAACATTTAATTCCATCATCCAATTTTATAACAATACAAAAAATAAATTAAATAAATCATTATGGAAATATATTAAATCTAAATAAATAAAATTCAGATAATTACATCCATATTATGTACATCGTTAAAATTATTATGTATAATTAAATAAATTAAAACATAAAATTAAAGTTGTATTTCACTGAAAATTATACAATAAAAAAACAAAAATTGATAAAAATATCTTGTTATGCAAGAAAATGTTGGTCCTTTTATCAGTGAATTTCTGAAAATTTTACAAACAAATTTGTTTAAGTAAGACTTTCAACAATTTAAAACATTGTTTAATGGTTGTGTTCATTCCTATTTTCAACGATGTCATCATTCATAGTAATAATAGTAGATCGACATCCCCTAGACTTCATAGAACAGACCCATCGAGTCCTAATGCCGTCAATACGATTACGTGCTCGGTTATACCGATATCTGCCTATTATCATAACTGGATTACCATTCCTCGTTGAAGTGAAAAAAATCTCTGCAAATAGAACAATAATTTCAGGTAATGTCCAACAAAATATTAAAGGAATTATCAGAATTATCAGTTACAAAAAAAACACAATTTGGAATCTATATAATTGCTTTAATATAATAAAATAATATAATATAATACACAAATAATGTACTAATCAGAACATACCATTTTAAATAAGGCTTTATATTAAATTATTAGATTATGTTACCCAGAATTTCTAAGTCTCATAGTACCAAGAATATATAGGTACATACGTAGAACGAGTTCCGGCAATAAAAGCCAAATTAAAACAAACCTCAACAAAAAGTCTGTGTTTCGTCGCAAATTTACAAAACTCGTATAATTTAATCGTGTCAACTTCAATGATTGTGTTCATTTCTATGAAAGAATATCTGATCGTTAATAGTGATAATAGTTGATTTACAGCCTCCGGCAGACTTGGTACAGACCCAGCGTGCCTTCGGACCCTTATTAGTATTGATACGCGCACGGTTGTAACGATACGGACCTATCATAATCACAGGATTACCGAGTCTTGTTGTGCTAAATGTATAACCTGAAAATAACAATATTTATGACTATAGTTACCGTCAAAAAACATAACTAAACTAATATTAGATGAATAGGTAATATATTTAGATTTTGTAGCAAAATATTGGTGCCATATAAATATTTCTTTAAAATGCTGTAAGTTAAGTTTATATTCGCTTTTAGTGATAAGACCATTTGTTTTGTAATGTGGTGTGCAGTAAAGAACATTATATTTTATTCTTAGTTATTATAATCATTTGTACCTATTTACTAAAGTTAGTGCTTATAATAAAACTAGCAAAATTCCAAAAATTGTTACTTTTACAAAAACGACAACTTTGACGCATTTCATGTTTAATTCTTCTATACCTGCTTACACATAAAGGGGTTATTGTACATTCGTCCCATTTTCCATTTACATTTCACCAAATCTGAATCGACAATGTGACTAATGTACCTACAATAACCTACATAAATGGCTTATCTTATCCAGGCTATTTTTAAATAACAAAAGAATAAAGGAAAGATATTTTTAACTAGATGCTGAAAGATAGAAATGCATATACGACTGACACAATACCATTAGTACAATATACAACATGAAACTTGTGACGTATGTTGTACTAGACATTCTGAACTAATGTTCAAAAGCAAACTTTGTTGGGCCACACAATTCACAATAGATGTTGTCTACAAATAGGGTTTATTCCCATAGATACTTACAATATGATAGACCTACGGTAAGGAGAAAGAAATATAAGTAGTGATTACGAGTATGTAAATAGGCAAAGTGGATATGAATAACTAGATTAATCAAGATATAAAAAAACGGATTTAATTTAATTCATACAATTTCAGGCTATTTAAACTGAATGTTCGCTGAATATCTAACCGAAATTCTGCGATAAACCCATCTTTCTTTCAAATATTGTAAAAATCTAATTATTGACAAAAAATTCAGACCTAAACGTACTCGTAGAAAGGAACGAATGGGTGCTGCTGTTATACCAGGGGTCGAATGGGTTCTCAAACCAAGAAAGGGTCAAATCTTTAGGGTCAAATGGGCTCGTAGCCATTTATCAACTTTAATATATGATTACATTAACCATTTTATTTTTAAATTTAAATAAAAAATAGTCTCGAACCTTACATTTTGTAGCTTCTTATAAATTCTTATAAAAGGTATGTTTGGATCGAAGCAAATGGCATTCTATAGTCTCTGTTTACCACATTAATGGGAGACAGGCGTAAAGTTATGTATGTACTTATGTTATAAATTATTATCCTAAATTCTTAATCAATTATTATCTTACTTTAACATGATTACTTGTACTTATAATTTTTTGTAGTATATATATTTACTTATTCGTTATATTTTTGACTGGCCTGTTGGTCTAGTGGTTAGTGACCCTGACTGCTAAGCCGGAGGTCGTGGGTTCGATTCCCACCCAGGACAAACCTTTGTGTGATGAGCATGATTGTTTGTTCTGTGTCTGGGTGTAATTTATCTATAATATGTATGTATTTACAAAAAAAAAATGTATATAAGTAGTATATCAGTTGTTTAGTACCCATAACACAAGCAAATATAATTGCTTAATTTGGGACTAGATGGCGCTGTGTGAATGTGGTAGAATATTATTATTATTATTTTATTGCTTAATAACTTTTTTAAAAATAGAGATTAGATTCCGAGATATTTAGCTAGTAGATCGTAGTAGTAGGAGACGAACACCTGGCATCGTCACGCAAATATACAGACTTAAATTATTCGTTTCAAAATTATCTAACATAATAAATAATATTAATATCATTAATTTCATTTCTTATATACCTATTGAAATCAATAACCTATTACGCGCAAGAAATATTATAATTAATTGATTACAAAACAAATTACCATTACAAAAATATTTAAGTGGGTACCTACCTATTCATATTAAGTGCTTAAAATACTCAAATTTTACTAATACTACTCTTCTCCATATGAGAAAAAAACCTTTATTCAGAGGTAATACATTGGCCTGGGACGACGACATACAGAATATCTACAGAAAAAAAATATTGTTACTGTATTAATTTTTTAGGCCCGCTTGCACCACACTAAATAAAGGTACACAATTTGTGATTTAAGTTTAAAATTACCTATTTAAAATTTTAAATACTCTTACGTATTTATCAATGATGAACGTTCTATAGATCCTTCTTCTTGTACTTCTTTAATTACGACTGAGACGACTATTGCGTCAGCTATTTTTGCCAGCGTTAAGTGTACCTACCTAAATTATTCTTCTTGATCAAAATTGTTATGTTATTTACAATGTTAAAATTGAAAAATATGTAAATGGAACCAGATAAAACGCTTAACATTCTGCAGATCATATTTAACGCTGTAAGTGAACTGTCAGTTGTGATAATTGTGCATAAATAGGTACTTATAGTTTTTTATTAATGAGGTTTTAGTAACTATGGATTAGGTAATTCAATTTATTCTCCGATGATGACTTACTAGTATTTTTATAAATTGTAAATAATAAATTATTAAAATTGTATAAAATAAAGACGAATTCAGATCTCTTTTATGTCGTTGTTGTCATTAAAAAGTATATGCCATTTTTTTTCTTAAATGATATAATTTACTTACATGCATTGATATATACATGCATACTTTTTCCGTTTCATAATATAAAATAAAAATATTATGACGCGACTGACAACAGGAAAGTAAATAACTGTTTTACCGACGAGAAAACTTCATCTAATTATTAGTTAAATAAACATTTCTAATTTCAGCTGCAGGACAACAAATAAATTTAACGTAAATTGATTATAATAAACGTAATAGTTTACGGTGTTTTAATACATTAGGTAAATTAATTTAAGAAATATTCGAATAGAATTTGATGCAGGTGGGCCTGAGAAATGTAATTTTTTTCTTTTTTTTATTGCCGATAGTGACAGACAAGCAAACAGCCCACCCATGGTAAGTAGTAACTGTCGCTCATGGACGACTCAGATCCGGCCCATTTATGCTGAAACCAGCTAGGATCTACTACCATAAATTGTCGTAAATTAATATAATATATTTTTTTTAATATCAGCTTTACCAATATGGTTTTCATCTTAGCTATTGCTATGCATAAAGTATACAGACAAATAGATTGGCGCATCAATGATTGTGTTCAGTTCTGTGATTTATAATAACATCGTCGTAAGTTAATATAGTTGATCGACACCCTTTCGGACATCGGACACATGTCCACCTTACTTTCTTTCCTTTGGTATTACCGAGCCGTGTACAGTTATATCGATATGAACCTATTATAATCACTGGGTTACCCCTGCTTGTCGTACTAAACACAGGCGCTGAAAATGAAAATATAAGATAGTTTCATAAAAATATTACTACTTATTACTTAAATGAAATCTCAATTATATCAACAACTTATAAAACAGAGGGGCAAGCGAGTAAAAAGGCTAAACTTGAGAAATTTAATTTATTTTAAATTTTACACGTAACAGTTGTAATGAAACATGCGGTAAATCGAAGAAACATTTGCAAGTCTCGGAAGCTATAACACTATTTTAAGCCAGTTCACACAGTACTACTCGACCTGGCTGTTTCTATAAGCACAATGCATCTACTCGTGGCACAGAGAAAGAATCAAGAGCTACACTGCATGATTTTAGTACTTAGGTGATTCAGGTAGGTGTAGCTAACACCGAATAAATTAATCATCATCGTCATATAAGCCAAAAGACGTGCATTTCTGGGCATAGGCCTCCCCCAATTTTCGAAATCGTGGCTAGTTGTGTCCATCGCTATGATATAAGTTAAACAATGTAAAGACTACATGAGATTTACATACACCTAATCAAACGTTATTTCTATCAAAGCATTGTTATGTTGACGACAAAATGATATTATGAATAAGCTACTAAAATTGCCGAACATGTTTAGAAGCAACGTCTCGAATTGGGCCACCGCTAGTGTGGAAATACGTCTACCCTACTGAAATTTGATCTCAGTCTTGCGTTTATTCTTGCTAATAAGAAGACGTTTCCATGACTACCGAGAGAAACAGAGTGATAACTGATAACAGTAGCTAGTAGTAGCGACAGAAGTGTAACAAAAATACACCCAGCTTTATACTAGGCAGTTCCGAAATATATAAACAATAAATAACACTACATTTCTTTACATTTCAATGGTTGTGGACATCTCTATACCTAACAATTACGTTGTCGATCGTAATGATGGCCGACCGACATCCAAACGACTGTCTTCTACAAACCCAACGCGTTTGCGGCCCTTTATTAGCACTGCCACGGTTGAATCGATGTTGCCCTATCAAAATAACAGGGTTACCAGCCCTATTTGTGCTAAAAATTGGCTCTGAAATATAATTAAAACATTATAATCAGTTCTATTAGAATAATAAAACGTAGAAACCAAGTTTCAATAAAAATTAAAAATATCTCTCAATTCTTTAATTATTTATTGTGCACACAAATAAATATTACGATATACTACAAATGAAGCATGTACAAATTAAAGACCTTATATACGGCTCACGAACGATCATAGTGACGAAACTTGGTGGCCGCCTATGTCCAGCAGTGGACATATTTCGACTTATATGATGATGATGAAGTTCTTAAATTATTTATTTAATGGTTGTGGATGTCCTTATGCAAGACAATCGTATTGTCGATCGTCATAATGGTAGATCGACATCCCAACGATGTTCTACTGCAGACCCAACGGGTCTGAGGCCCTTTGTTAGCCTTCGCACGATTGTAGCGATGACGTCCTATTATAATAACTGGATTGCCTCCTTTATTTGTACCAAAAACAGGCACTGAAACATTTAAATAGTTAATATAACTTACTTAATCTTTAGGATTATAAATGGCAATGTCATCTTTATATTGGATCTAGATTTTCTTTTAGGTATTTCAACAGTTCTTAGTATAGGTATAAGTAAATAACCAAAGCAATAAGATATTATTACATTTATTTTAGTATTACACAAAACAGCTACACTAGGTAATTATTCTTAAAAAGAGCAGACCTTATTAATATGTGCAAAATGATTTACCTATGGAAGTGAAATAGCCAAATAAGTGTATAACAATATCAACAATGTCATATCAACAATTAATGTATGGGTTGTACTTTTATGCAAGTAACACTGAATTGTAGATTTACTATATACTATTTTTAATGGTTATGAGCATTCCTAGATTGAACAATAGCGTTGTCGACTGTAATAATAGTCGCTCGACATCCCATCGAAGTTCTAGTACAGACCCACCGCGTTTGTGGTCCTTTATTAATCTTAGTAAGGTTGAATCGATGTTTTCCCAATAAAATAACTGGGTTACCAGCCTTAGTCTTGCTAAAAACAGCCCCTTAAAAGAAATTAACACATGTTAGTCTTTCGATGTTTTAAACACACCTATATCCTATTACACATTAAAAGTAAAATAAAAGTTTATGAAAGATATATCGATGGTATTACAATTTATTCAATTAACAATCCATACGAGTTTATTATTCACGATGTAAAAACTACAATATTCTAAAAATGAATTCCAGACAGAATGAACTTATCGAAAACTAATTTTGTCTATTTTCTATGAGAAAATGTCCCTTAAAAATTGCATTTTGCATTTGCTTCTCTTATATTCCCCATTACGTTTCAATGATTGTGTTCATTTCTGTGGTGAACAATCTCATTTCCAACAGTTATTATAGTTGATTTACAGCCTTTACTGGTTAAAGTACAGATCCAGCGCACTTGAGGTCCTTTATTTATGCGAGCTCGGTTGTAACGATACGCGCCTATTGTGATGACGGGGTTACCGGAGCGCGTCGTAGTGAACACTGGCTCTGTGAGCAAAATTACAAATATAGTGAACATTAAACCACTTGTATTTTACATTTTTGTAGTTCAGCCAACTAGCCTTGTATATATATATACTAGCTTTCTGCGGCGCAGTTTCACCCGCGTCTTTGCTTACTGCTTTGCTGTCGTCGCCAGTAGCGTGATGTTACATAGCCTATAACCTTCCTCGAGAACTGTACTATCATATATAGACTAGTAGTCGAGAGATTAGCGCGGTCAAACAAACAGAATTTTCCGCTTTATATAATAGTAGGTATAGATAAACGCTTAAATTATTAACTTTAACCATTGATGCTTCCAACAAAAGACCAGCAACAATCATGAAATGAACGACGACTTATGAAATCCTTAAAAAAATAGAATAAGGCAACTTTGAATACCATCACCTCAAATTTATTTACAAATTTATAACAAATTGACAGTAGTATACTACTAGCGTCAACAGAAATATCTGTTTAGAACATATACATATATTTACATTAAAATTATACTAGCAAACAAAAGTACAAGTATGAATGTTTTTTAAACGTTATTAAAAAACTGTTAAAAATATTCTTCCTAAAGAAATTCTTTGAACCATAATGAAATCCACATCAAAACTGTTGCGTGGTTTAGAAGAAGTTAGCGGAGAAACATACAGAATAAAACAGTGAATTTGCTACTATAGGTACTACTACTATTTACAGATTCATACATCGATACATATTATATGACCAGGCCACCACGAAAGTTTTGCGAAAAAAGTTTGTAAGGTTAAAAAATCGGCGTACGAATTTCGCATTATTTAAGAGCAAATTAAATTAATATTAGTGTTTCATTTAAAAACGGATGTGATTCTTTACGATTTTAGATTTCAACTTCTACTTCCAATAACGAGGACCTTCTAAAGCTAGCCGCAGAAGAGTTTCAAACTTGTATAAAGCAACAAAAAAAAAACTTGTATAAAGCTTGATGGAGAGTTCTTTGAAAAGATTTAATAAGAATATTTTAACCATATAAGTTTTACAGTTTCTCAAAACTTTCTCAGTGTCCCACGTGCAATACTAAACATATTTACAAGATAATATTCTTCGTTTTTTAAACTCATTTCTTCAATAATGATTATGGTTTATATTCATTTTCAATATTACGTTATCATGAGTAGTAACGAAGGCTTTGCATCTCGTTCTACTTTTAGTGGTACATTGCCATCGGACATTAGGCGTCTGCCGTCCCGACTTACTAAATCTGTAGTTACCTACATAAAGCACTTCAACTCCTTTATTTATTATTTTTTTAACCACTGAAATAAGAAAAAAGTTTGTGACAAAATCATCTAGACAAAAAAAATAGTTTTCTGTCCTTATCGAAATACTAGATACACGCTGATTTCTAATAAATATAGACGAGAATACCAACCAAGGGATCATCATTTCGAGAGAGGTGATACTTCTGATGAGACTGCGCCCAAATTTGAGCCGCTTGCGTCGTCGGCTCGGCTCGATAATGTAGTGCTGGCAATACACTAGAAGATAACAGTATTAACAACACTGCCTAAGCAAAGTTTTCTTCTTTCTCATAAGCAGTAGTTGCCAGAGCTTCTAAAGAAGGCACTACATTGACAGCAAAAGAGGTGTGCTTTTGACTCGAATTATTGCGTTTGCCTTCTTTGAGCGTCCATCGGGCTTGCGCATCTACCACATCTTAAGAGTAACTAAATCACTTTTAAGTATTAAAACCATGTTAAGTAAGTAATATTATCAAACTACTAATATAATTTTATATTTAGGAATAGGCGTGCGTCTCACGACATTTTATTAGACAAATATTTTAGGAAAGAAAAGACGAAAAATAATTTGTAAATAAAATTTATTTTAAATATAATATACCTGCACCATAAAGTCAGTCCATATGATTATGAACTAGATTGCTCCTTAATATAATTCCGTCGAGGGTAATTAGAAAGGCTGAACATCTGGTTCGTGTTCTCGTAGAACATTGCCATCTTGTCTTTCTGCCATTTACATAAGATCTCGAAAACCGAAAACCATCCGCCATCAGCATTTGCGTGCCTCGGTTTGTTACCATTTCTAATACTGAAAATAGAAAGTATTTTACAGATACCTACTCAGATAGACAAATATTTATTAGGCATAGGCCTAATAAATATTTGTGTGTCTTGTCATGACCATCGCCAGTTTAATAAATTACTTAGTATTATAAAAATATTATTTATTAAATGGATTAAATTGATATCTATCTATAGAAGTTACTGAAATGAAACATAGTACACATTTATAACCCTACAATAGCATCCGATGACTATTTCAATTTATAAACGCCTTCGAACAGAAAAGTTCATAATTTTTTGAAAATTTCAGTTCTAAGGTTGACTTTAACAATAATGGTTTAAGTAAGAACACGGAACGATAACACCGACATATATTTATTCACAGCTCGGGTACATAACTTAGTGATTATGATTAAGATTACTCTTGATAACTTGCTTAGCATAGGTTAGTGCAACTAGTTCGATATCTGATAGAACATTGCCATCGAACGGTACCTTGATAGTTGCCTTTTTGTTTGGAAAATCTATAACTTGTAACATTAATGAACCTCTACTCGTTATGATTTCTGAAACTGAGATAACACACTAATTAAAACTGTATTAATTACTACGTCAGTTCCTCCGAACAAATTAAAATTAATGTGTTATTTACATGTTAAGAGATTCACTAACCAGAGCTAATCTTGTAACATAGTTTATTATAAATACCAGGTACTATTAACTTTTAGGTATAATCAGTTTATCTCGCCAACTAAGTGGCCTGAAACGTATAATTTTATGAACCATAGTAAAGGCGCGTTAAGCACACTTAAGGCACTTATTATAGCGGTTTCTTGGTCAAGAATTCAGTAACAACAATTACGTGTGTTATCGGTATCTATATTTGAGTCAACGCGGCCTACATCACCTGCAAAGTACAGCGGCAACAAAAACACATCATTTGTGAAAATTTAACTGCGTAACTATCATGGCTCATGAGATACAGTCTAGTGATAAACGGACAGATAGACGAACGAACAGCGGAATCTTAGTAATAGGATCCAAAACGGAAAAATCCGAAAACCCCAGACTTGCAGCATCACCAAAACCTCTACTGGTAATAACCTGAGATACTGAAAATACATAAAATGATTGCAAAATATTATTTCAATCCAAAATCATCTTTAAACTGAAAACAAACGGCATGCTCTTAGCATAAGTTACTATAATAAGGTGATGAATAATATACTTTTTTATAAAAATAAATGCTTAATATTTATTGCAATAAAACGATTATAAAAATACATTTCTATCTATCACAATATTAAAAATATTATATACACTATATCCTTTAAAGATTGCTACACATTCCTAACACCTTTGTTGTCCGATATTGTCAAACTTATTTACATAAGGTGGTTGTGTTCTAGGCTACTTTTAATAACACTGTCTTCCATGGTGGTGAGAAACGCCCTGCACTTCGTCCTTGACCTTACGGAACATTGCCATCTAGTTTTGAAACCCGTAGTCTTTTCTTTGGAGAAGCGGTACCCTCCTACGAGTAACATGAGTGTACCTCTGCTTGTTCTAATCTGTGACACTGAAGAAGTAATGCATTTATAATTTATTATAACTAAAATAAATAAGTATAAATTTAGGTACCTTTTAGGTTACCAAAGGTTATCAATACATTTGAAACAACAACGAAATTGTTGAGAAATCGACACCAGGCCAGCACCTCAAATTTTTATGTCTTTTGTTATGGAACCTGGACATTACGAATGGTGACGGAAAACATTAGAGGTAACCCAAACTTCAATTATGCAATTATAGTCCATCCGCCCCTAGCAAACGTAGCAATGCTTATGCCTTCTCTGTATATGATGCTCTGCCTTGCAATAAAATGACACTTTACTCAGCACTGCAAAGCTTGAAATCCATTTCTCTGTGAGGACTCGTGCCTGTCTTGGTTGCAAAAACTTATATTGTTTATTTAGTACCAGCTTCCCGCTTGCGGGTGAAACCGCTTTCACCCGCATCTTTGCTTACTGCTCTGCTCCCGTTGCCAGTAGCGTGATGTAACATAGCCTATAACCTTCCTCAAGAACTGGGCTATCATACGCAAAAAGAATATTTAAATCCGGCTGGTAGTTCCGAAGATTAGCGGCATTCAAACAAACAAACAAACTCTTCCGCTTTATATAATAGTATAGATTAAATAAAATATATTACACTTAGTATAGTAAATAAAACATCAACGTCAACATTTGTTCGGTAAACAACTATATTAGAGTTAACATCATAGCATTATAATAAATAATGTTCGTATGAGTTAAGACAACACAAATGTACTTTACCTTTTTGAGAGAAATAAACAATATATTATTATTATTACCATTAAATTTGGTCTCTAAATTAAAAATAGCATGTTCGTAGCAATATTTAGCATGTATGGGGTGATATTTGTAATCTAATGTATTTGGAATAAGAATGTTTAAAGAAAGGAAAGATCAACAATAGTAGTATAAGTATATACATATAGGTAGGTACTTATGTACACTGAAAATATTGTAAACAGATAATAACGATATTTTAGATTTATTGATTAATTAATTAAATAATTATTATTCGTTTTATTTACAAATTACTAATATTTAGCTGATCAACGCCGGTTTCTGTCGAACTGATTATCTGTTTTTAGCTAAATTAACTTATCTACATTTGTGAACACTGCTTGAAAGAAAAATACTGTTTAAACCACTTTCACTTAGGTAATTATACTGACATATTGGTTAGATTATGTTATTGACAACAATATTTCATCATCTTGATCCACAGCCCGAATCTACCCACTGCTGGATATAGGCCTCTCTTCGTTTGTGCTAAGCTCCACGCTCTTGTGCCAGTCTCATCTATGTTCAGCCTACGACAGTGATATCATCCGCCCATCTCGCTGCTAAAAATTTGCCGTTTTATTACCGTTAGAAGAAGATTAAGTAAAATAACGTTAGAAGAAGAACGTTACCGAGGACACCTAAAAAATAGGTTAACCTGTTTCAATCAAACATCCGTCATTCTTTTACAGTCCACAACTGTACATCAATCTCTTTTAATTTACGTCATAACAGCCAGTTATGACGTCAACTAACGGTCACCGCGTTAAGAATCTTTAGCGGTCATCGATCCTACGGCAAAAATAGTCAGATCATTGACACTAGTTTTTTTTATTTTTTCGATCAGTAACTTGTATCACTCAATTTCATTGGTTATCTTTCCAAGAAATAAAAAGCATAACTCGCTCTACAGCTTGCTGAAGCTAGTAATAATACTACATCGGTCGTGTAATGTTTCTTCAGATGAGACGTGATCCTAGTTATCCGAACCGAGACGCTGTACAGCAGAATAAATTACGTCTTCGAGCGCAAGTACAGCCTTTTTGTTCTTATGGTGGTACAGTGGCAGACCGATGCGTCAAGACGTCAATAAAATATTCCCCTAACCAGAGCTCTATGAACGAAGATTAGCTACCACGTATCATCAGATGAGCCGCTGGTTCATTTGCCACGATAGACAATAAATAATAACATCGAAGTAAATAAATAAATTCATAAACCGGGCATTGTAGTATACTTAATGACTAGAGTAGATATTTCAACCTTTCACAGGCTTAGCCTTTACAACATGAAATTAATATTTACAACAATTTAACAAATAAAATTGAATTCATAATTCAAATTAGCACATTATTTAAATTCATTAAAATTTATTGATTATACATAAATAACAAAACTTCTCAAAATTAATACTTAGGTATTTAAAAAATAAATAAAATACCAACTAATAAATGGATTTCAAATAAGTTGTGTACTTTAGTCTAAATAATTCAGTGAATAAAATTTGCTATTCGATCAACCATTACTTTATAAAATAGCATTATGTCTTGGAGATATGTAGTTAGGTACACCGGGAGTCGTGATCCAAATAAGTCCAACTAATGGATCAGGAGTTTTCGGCAACGGTAGTTACGGCTAGTGTTAATACGGTACAAGAAAAAAAACACTTAGTAATGGTTATGTTGTAAATTACTCCTAATCACAGTGTCTTCAATGGTTGTCAGAAAAGACTTGCATTTGTACTGACGCCGCGCAGCACACTGCCACCTTGTTCTGAAACCATTAGATTTTTCCTTGTAGAAACGGAACCCACCAGACGTCAACATTGTATTACCTCTATTCGTGGTGACCATCCTCACGTTTACTACAATAAAAACATGCAATCATATATTATGTTTGCTTAGGAAATCGCAGAAACCTTCAGATAATATATAAGGTCAGCCGAATAGGTATCACGAAATTACCATGGAAATGGACAGCGTTTTGTTTTGCAAAGCATGCAATGCTTGTATCTACATTCTATGCATCTCTGTGAGAACGCATGAATTTGTTCAACCGAATTTAGCAGTGGGAAAATTCTAATTGCTGATAAACTAAGTAATAAAAAGAAGAAAATAGTTAATTTTAAAGACCGCTATAAAATGTTAATAAATTTATTATTTATACTCATAGTTCTCCTAGGCACAGGACATAATAAAATTATAAACTAAATGTTAATAATAAATAATATAATATATTATTTATAAAAACGACCAATTCATTACACTCTTACATAAATAATATAATAGGTATATTATTTATATAGGAGTGTAATGAATTGAGGTCGTTTACGACCGTTTTCAATTTGATGGTTATGGGTGAAGTTAGTTCGTACAATCCTATCCTTTATAGTGATGATAGCAGCCCTGCATTTATTCTTTTTACCAGAACAGTGCCACCTCGTCTTACAGCCGAAGTCCTTATCTTTATAAAAGCGATATCCTTCGGCCATTAACATCGGAGTGCCTCTATTCGAGATGCATTTACTGACTGAAATAATAATAATAACATATTTTTAATGCACGCAATATCGCTATATTTATTTAGAAAATACATCATTATGTGTAATCATAAGCTTTTATATAATTACTATTTATTTATACCTGAACAGATAAAACTGCGTAGTTATAGTGCAACAACATAAAGCAATTAAACATAATTGGTTAAAATATTCGAATAGCTATTTTATTTTCTTACATAATAATATACCATAACAGTAAGAATAAAAAATTAAAGAACTTCATAATATCGTCACTGCATCAACGGTCGCCGCTGTATCGAAAATGTTCTATCAATGGGTTAATGAATCGACAGTATCCTAAATCGATGTTACGCTACATCGACAGTACAGCAAATCTAGTACGCTGTATCGACAATATATCATATTGATAATACGTTGGTAATGGTACGCTGCATCAATTGCCTGACCCCAGCCAGGTGTAAATAAAAAAACTTTTTAAAGGTTTTAATCAAAGTTTATATTTTTGAGATAAAACTATTTCCAAAACTTCACGCCTTTAATTTATCAATCTCTCCTTTTTGTCTCTGTTTTTTCTTGTTCGAACTTAAAGTTTTACTTAGACCCTGATTTATTTTTCTTACTTTGTTGAACTATTTTACAGCTGAATCATACTTAATCATTTTATTTTGTAGATTTACAAGTAGCTGTTCGAGGTTTTCTCCAACGGCGAATTCTGTTTGTCCAGCTTGCTTTTTGGCTTTGTTTTGTCTCCTTTTCTGATCTCGCCAGATTTTCCTTTTCTTTAATTTTTCGGATTCGCTTAATTCGCTTATTTTCTTTTTTGCTTTTTTCACTCTTAAAAGTTGTTTTTTTCGTTGTTCTTCATATTTTTCTACATTTAATTTAAGTTTAGCCCTATAGCGTTTAGCACGCTCAGCCGGTGTTAGAGCCTTAAGCTTAACTAAAAAAATTAACAGTAAAATAAGTAACCTGAAATTTTAGATCCATAGTACGATAATATTGCATTATCGCCGAAGTTAAAAAAGATGAAACATTTCATCTTAATCGTCAAAGACAAATTGCTGCATTGAAATTTAGTAGTAAGCAATACCACCTCGACTTAATGCCGAAGACCTGATTTTTATAGTAGTGATAACCATAGACTATAAACATCAGATTACCTCTATTCGAGAAGTGTCTGAAATAATAATAATAACATATTTTAATACACACCTATATTTGTTTAGAAAATATTTGTAAACATAAAACTTTTATCTATGTGCTTGTAAGTTGTACGTAAGTATATATATATATTATTATGACAACTTCTGCGTACCTACCTGGAGCCTAAAGTCTGCTATCACAATAGTGTTCTGTGATAGCAGACTTTAGACTGGTGACTTTGACAAGTTTCAACCAATAAGAGATCAATGATCGACCATTCTGACACTATTGTGATAGCAGACTTAGGCCTCTGAACAGATAAAACTGCGCACTTCTATTGCAACCACATATCCAAGTAATAATACAAAACTGATTTTAAAATATTAGAATAGATATTTTATATTCTTAATATAACATTACAATAAGAATAAAACATTAAAAGATTAACTAAATTTATTTATGTACCTACCTATATTTTAATATTTGATAAAATAAATAATAATTTATATATTTAAATTGTATAGCATGATAATATAAAATTGAATAATGACTTTATATTTTATTAATCGGTATGCATAACATTTTCTTTATTTGCACAAGGTGCCCAATAGAGCGGCATACTTTTGCGGCTAACCAATATGATAAGAACAGTGTTAGCTACAATAGCGAGGTACCACTTACCGCCAGGTGAGCCGCTAACTCAACTACTACTACAACAGGCCATCATTAGCAATCACAAAAAACAGAAATATCAAAATATCATAGGTCAATGACGCCGTTAGAAGTTGAGTGAAACTAATGTAGAAAATACAAATTATTTTAAGATACGTACACGAAATCTCATTTTTCTACCTTAAAATATATGTACATGTACACATCGCTGATTTTATCTTATAATTGTAGAAATTATTTATGATATATCCATATAAACTATATAGTTTTGTTACTATGTTAATGTTAACGGTTAGACTAATATCAACTAGAGAGCGTCGAATAAAATAAAACTTATACCTACTTGTACAATATTTACATTTTCTCCACATGTCATCCTGTCTATTTATACCTACCTATAGCCTATTAAATAATATGATAGACTGACGACAGTTTTCTGATACATAATTTTTTTTAATAAAATTCATCTACACAATATCTAATTATAAAATCTCTTTACTATTTACTTTCTAGTATAGCTATATACGAGTAGGTATTCAGTCTAAAAGAGATTCAGATTGCCGACTTACTGCTGGACGAAGAACTTTACCCGCCGATACTCACTTTCCATCGAAGTTGCTTTCAAAGCTATGCTTCACACGTTACACATATTATTATGTTTCCTAATCATTATAAGAGCTGCCTAGGTTCTATGTTACAAAATTGCACATAATGTCGGAAATCATATACCTAACGTAACACACATTGTTCTTTGCACAAACATTGTATAAGATAAAATTTTGAACTAACAAGACATCTATTAAAATACATAAAAATTACTTCTAAAGTATACCTACATCGGACTGTCCGAATAATGATTTTACTCTCATAAAACAGTATTTACACATGGTTGTGCCCAAAATTATTCTTGACGACGCTATTCTCCACAGTGGTTATAAAAGCTTTACATTTGCTGCGTTTTCTTCCCGAGCACTGCCAGCGAATCTTGTTGCCAAACACTTTCTCCTTGTAGAAACGAAATCCTCCAGCTACAAGCATCGGAGTGCCTCGGTTGGTGATATACCTACTCACTGCAACTTGAAAGAAACAATGCATTATTGTAAAAGCTGGCCAAACCAATACAAACATATGGCGTGCGTTTACGTGCTTCACGATCAAACGTAGTAACAGACTTGGTAGAGTCTGACGCGTACGAGTTGTTAGACTAAACCGGGTAGCAACATTCGTTTTGAATGCATTCGCTAGCATGGCAAATACAAACGTAGTAACTAGGTATTTACGTATTTATCTTTTGACTCACCAGTTTTATGAATCAATTTACTAGGTCTTGGCAATATTCGTACTGTGTGTCACAAGAACAAAATAAAACAGCCATATTAAAAAATCATAAATTATGCACGTGTAATCTATAAGTAAGTAGTAAAATATTGGAGATAAACATTACTTATGATTAAATACTGAATAAAAGATTCGCTATTTTATCCACCACCAAAACCTAAGTAATATTTACGTTAGTAACTTGAGTGCGAGAGCTCTATGTTATGATAAAACCTCGAATCCAGTAAGAAACACTTGATGTGCGACATCTGTATGCCAACTTTACACGCAACACAGAATGATTAACATGATTATTACACAAAAAATAAATAGACAACACGATTACAAAACATAGCTGCCAATACTATTAACTAATTTGCCTTTTCACGCAAAATACGCGTCGCTGTGAATTTAAGTAACTTTCAAATGACAAATAAACAAATGTTGTGCATAGTTGCCAGTTCCCCCACAAAGCCACAAAACTTGTCGCAGTACAAACGTTTCCAAAAGGATACGAGACTTGAAGTTAATCGATGCTACGATTTCAATTATGTCTACAATTTAACACTTACACTAATCCCACCCTAAAACTTAATAAAATACTGATTAATTATACTAATATCTTTAATTCATTTTAATAATAATTTCTGTCACCGAAAAATTCAAGCCTCAATGTAAACTTGCAACAAGCAAAATGTATGGGTAAAAAGCACCTTTTGTCATTTCTTTTCGAAGCAGAAATCATTCTCTTTGACGCAACTTTTGAGAATCTTAAATAAGTCATGTCTCGACTTTGAGTAACTATTAATAAAAAATAATATTTAATGTATTGTACAAAAGAGGGTAAAACACCCACCCTCACTATCGTTGTACAATTGTAAGCATAGCCTTGTAAATATTACGCAATATTTACATACCTACAATGATGTTTCTAAATTATATAAATAAATATGTATTTTTTATTTTAAAAACTTATAATTATATAATTTAGTAAAATCAAACTGATTCGCGTATCAAAAAGCTATTTAATGTATGTTTTCCAAACCTAAAACCATTAAATACCTATCTAAAATAAATGATACAACTTTATTAAAATATAGATGTAACTGGCGCAAATCAATGTTTACACAAGTTTAAAACTGATTGTTTTGATAGTAATAAATTAAATAAAAATAAAACCTGATCAGTCAACAAACCGATATAAAAATGGTTTAAAACTGGAATGTATGTAACCAGGATTAAAGGATCCGTACGTCTACAAACATGATAGTCCTACATTAAGAACATTATTGCATCATTCATTATTGCAAAAAACGAGACATGTCAAATTTTAAGTTGCTTTGTTTAAAATCTATTGGCACTAGTATGTGCCAGAGGATCGTGGAAACCCCATACGCGGACGATGGCATTGTCCATGGTGTGAAGAGATGCTCTGCAACCAGCCTTGGCCTTAACGCATACCCATCTGGTTCTACTGCCGTACTTGTTGACACGGTTGAATCGATATTGGCCAATCATAATGACGGGGTTACCTCGTTGAGATTGTGCGAATACAGGGTTCAGATCTGAAAAAACATGTGTCTTAGTACCTGGTCCTGATATTATATATTATCATATATGTATAATATTGATTTAAAGCTCTAATTTCTAAAAGGCTCGTCAACATATTGTCCATGTGTTAGCTTACTAGTATTAACACTTAGCCAATTCTTGTTTTGGCCAAGTTTTGTGAGTGTGTGTGTGTGTGTGTGAGGCGAAGCCGTAGGGCGCATCTAGTTTTTAATAAAAAGCACTTATTAATTTAGTAAGTCCTTTATTTTATAAAAAGAAAAGATTTCTAATGATTACATCACTAATTAATTATTACAAGATTATGGAACGATACAGGTTTAAATTTACTTAGATCTAAGTTAGAGAATATCTAGACATTGACCTTACTAGTTGTGGTGTTGTGTATTGTACTTAAACGTTGCTAGAAGTAGCAATTTATACATTATCACCGAAGACTCATACGGCGCCTATGCATACGGTTAATCATATCAATCGAGAGTAAAAATATGTACCTACGACACCGGCAATTATTAATTACTTATCAGTCGAACAGTGCAATTTACAATACACACATTGTAAGCTCCTACTAGAGTTTGGCACGTGTTCTAAATAAACTAGCTCTATAAAATCTTCATCGTTACTTAATTCAAAAAATCTATAAACTGTAGTAATGCGATACTCTAGTAGGTACGATACAGTTGTGTATATGCAGCTCTAACATTCGACCGATACTGAGCCCGCAAGCTAAACAGGCTGTGGGCTCAGATGACCATAATATCCGACAGACGACGCGTTAAGTAAGTTTGACCCAAATGTATATTTAATTATTATTACATGACTAATGTAAATTAATAGAGAACACAGACCAGAAAGCACAGTATATAATGCTCTTGAAATGGCTATGTTAAAGGCGGCTTGAAATGTTTTCATGTTGAATATTGGACGTCCTACGGCTGTGAAGTATTAACGAATAAGCAGACGTCAAATTAAACATTTAAATGCGTAATATAAGAACAAACAATAATAGAACTAGCTATTACCATTAAAGTACATAAGTACACAAAAACGATTATGACTACCACCAAATGAGGCTAAGGGTAATTCGAACAGATCTTCTATACCCATATGTATAGGGATAGAGGAATTACGTGTGGACGTAGCACAAGTATCTATAATTTGTACTTATAGGTACCGACTGATCGTAGGCAATGAAGGAATTAAAGACGCTAAGATTTTGGTCACAAAACTGCCTCGATTCTTTTACTACCTACTACTACGTCTAATACTGAGAATGTTACAAAGCTTATAAAAGACATATATTGCATACAAAGTAGCACTACATTTGTAGTTTTAATTATTATGTATAATAAGTATACCTAGTCCTTTTGGTCGAGGTCACAGTCGTCTAGTAAGCTTTTCCGCTAAACAATATTAAACAATTTTCATTTACCTTTTATGACAAATATTGGCTTAATTATAATTACATTTGTAGGAACTTTAGAAAAATCATAAAATTTTGTATTTCAATACGAGCACTAACGATACTCAAATCAAGTAAGTCGTAACTTAATAATACTTTGACTCTGTTTCATGCCAATCCATGATAATAATAACCTCAAAACCATGATCGACGACAACAATAGCTTTAGAACCCTCGTCAAGCGGTCAAGAAGAAGACTAAACTCAACTTAAATAAGACTTAAAATAAACTTAAATAATGATTACACAATCGTCAATTATGAAAACAAAATCAAAAATAATACTTATTAAACTAATCAGCACTTATTATTTATTAATAAGAATACAGAGAAAACTACAAATGCTCGGACACGTTCTACTGGATATAGTATCATGATCCAGTTAGGAGATCAAACGAGTTCCTATTAATCTTAACATGACAAAATACCAACATTACATTCAACTACAATACTTATAAATATTTTTTATTAACATGAACATTATAAGCACACTTAAATAAAACCACTTTTATAAAACTACTTATTTATTAAAGTAATAAATAAATGTTTAATCAAACTGCCTTAATTATTTTTTCTACATATCGTATTACCAATTACGACATCTCTACATAATACTATTCATATTATAATTATGAAGCAAAGCTCCACGAATTTGTACTAAAACTACGATTAAAAGCTTTTAAGCCAAATTTGTAAAAATTAGTTACTATTTTTCTCGTGCTAACGCTACATTGAAATATTATTTAAACTATGTCACTCCCACAATGAATACGGGTCTAAAGACACCTCATATGTGAAAATCCATTAAGCCATTTAGGCTTTAAATCGTGCTAAAGAAATAGACATACATACACACACACACTCACATATTTATACATACATAAAACATAACCCTCCTTGACTTCGGCAGTCGGACAAAAATGATTAGCTTTGATGACTCCTCCGTCAAATTAACAGACACAAATAGTGTTGAATACGCATCTACTCGTAAAATGGCGTTAAGAGAACTAACAGACCTTGACATAGACTTTAATAAATAAAATCAAGTTAGTTACTAGATTCGGTTCGGCACTTAAACGTCAATGCAAATTAATTTCGTGGTTGTTTTACGTTTGTAACTTATCCAATGTAAATCTAATATAATAAATGCTTACTGGGTTTTTAAACCTATATTATAATGAAACACAAATGCACGGAAAAGTGAGTATTATTAAAATATATTTAGGCCGAATCCACACGTCGGCGGTACTCGTCCATTGAAAATAGCACTACCAAAGCTCCTTCAACGTTGGTATTTGCCAGATACACGTTAAATCCTGGTTTAAGTTAATTCCATTCACAATTGTTAAGAAAACGTCATAAGAGAAGTTTCGGGATTTTTATTCGTCTAGAAAAGTTATAATGACTTGCAGCGTGAATGTGGCATAGTAGATATTTAATCAACTTATTACTAACATAATGCTTTAAATACTGCTGTATAGTAAAGCTTACTGGAAAAACTAAAAAATTTGAATCACTGTTATAACTAAATACGTATAAAGTAAATTAGCGTGTTCGGAGTTAACGAACATAAGCTAGATGTCTTAAAACATCCTAAAATAATCAATAAAAGCTGCTTAATTCAAATCGAATACAGCACAGCTAACGCTTGAAGCGCTTTAAAATCCTTGAAGCTTTTAGTGACTAATTTGAAAGTACTATATTATATTTATTACGAAATGCATTTACCATCAGTTTAACCGATGATTGATATTGTGATTGTATCCAAAGTATGCCCATCCATCAATATGCTATCAATATACATTGCAATCTGTCGATGAAACTGATCGTAAATTCTAACAATGTTATGCTTAATGATTATGTTTGCCCAAAGTTTTGACAATGACATTGTCCACCGTGGTAATGGCTGCTGTACAACCGTACTTTTTCTTGATACAAGTCCAGCGTACTTTTGAGCCCCAACAAGCGTGTTTGTTGAAACGCCACTCACCGATTTGTACTACTAAGTTGCCGCGTTGTGATAAGTCGAATTTTGGTTCTGAAACACACTAATATTGTCATTACCTTATTCTATAAAAATGTGGTTTTAGCTTCTAATGTCTATCTGGGATCCCTGTGCTTAATTATGAAGAAATAATGTAGAAATCTCCGTTTAAATTTAGGTTACTATGTTATACAAATTCCTGGAAACACTGCGTGACAGTACCAGTAATGCCTCAGGAATCTGCCATACCGACTCAGTACTACCAGTTATGCTTAGGGAAAAGTATCATCCAAATACCTTATGTAGGTATTGTAGCCGATATGTAAATAAATAGCATTTAGTTGTCTTGCGATATAAATAAACGATATCTTGTATAAGTAATCTTTAATTACGGATATACTGCTTAAACCTACAGTATAATATTTGTTTATAATAAAATAATGAAAAAATAATTAAATAAAAAATAAAAAGATAATGAAATTTCGTCTCCAAAATATACACGGCTACAAGTAATAAAATCAAGTAAAGAATAGACAATCACATTAAATGTTTTGTTTTCATAAAACTATTTTAAATTTTAGTTTCGAGTACAGTTTACTCTTAAAGTAATATCTAACTTACTTATATTTTATTCACGCCTCTATTTATCTACAATCATATAAAACTGTTTAGTAAGGATCACAAAGAGATTTGTTGCCGATAAACATCTAAATACCTATATAATTATACAATTTCCACACATAAAATACCCACTCGTCACCGCATTTTAGAAAGTAACCAAATGCCGTCTTGTCATCAGTTTTAGTTGCTGCTAATATTAAAGTCTTTAAGGTTTGTCAAATATGTTTCAATAACCGAAATATGTATCTATGAAGTTACTGTCCATTATTATATTACAAGAGTAATACCTACATAATGTTTGTCTCAAGCAGCTGAAACAGTAGGCAAACATCTCGCCTTGTTAATTTTAGTTAGTCAGCAACTATTTGCAATAAAAATAACAGATATTTTAAGAGATATTCCATAATGTTATAATGCAAAATATTTAAAAATCCATTATGTCAATAGTAAAATAGGAACAAATAAATGATAGATTAAAATAATGGAACCATCCTATAAGAAATGACATAATATAAAGAACTTATTAAAAGTAAACAAGCAGTAGTATTGGCAGACAAGCTCTGAATAATCCTACTACAACTGACTTACTAGGTACTCGTATGTCAAGCTATGTGCATCCACAAACCTATAAAGCTATAGGGCACCTTAAAAACTCATTCCATCTATATGCGTCATATGAGGTAGACGCAGCAGAAGATTTGTCAAACAAACTATTTCAAACAAATCTATCGGATATGTAGCTATTATAAACTGACGGACTCATAAACTGCATCAAAGTTCAGGATTACTTTGAAATGATTTTTTTTAATAAGTATGCAAACTTTTTAGATTAAATTATATAAATATGGAGAGACTGGCTGTTAATCTTAAAAAAAGCAAAATTTAAAAATAGAACTGCAGTAAAACAAATGAATGTAGCCGGGAAATGAAAATTTACTCGTAGTATCAGATTTGCGTGTTAATTAAAGCAAAGTTTTAAATTGATTCGCATTGGTTTTTTATTCTTTTGTCAATTGAATTATTGTTACCAGCAGAATTGTTGGGTTAGTTTTTTAACTCATCGAGAGTTTCTGAACCATAATATGGATACTTCGTCCGAACAAGCGGCTCAAATTGTAGCACTGGTGCGGGAGGGCTTGGATCAACGAACGATTGGTAGAAATTTAAATTTAAACCAGTCTACGGTTTCTAGAATATATAGAAGGTTTGTGGAGACAGGTTATTACAGAAGGAGACGTGGTACAGGCAGGACTCGAGCAACCACCGGTCGTGATGACCAATTTTATTGTTACAACTTCCCTGCGAAATCGTTTCCTCACGTCAGTTAACATCAAAACAGAGCTTAATGAAGTGCGTGGAGTAAATGTGAGTGCACGAACAATAAGTAGAAGGTTAGGTTGGGAAAGGAAGCGGATATCACCCCTTTTAGACCAGCAAATGGTCCAAAGTTGACTGTAGCTCACAGACAAGCTCGCTTAAGATTTGCGCGTGATCACCTAAATTGGACAGAAGAGCAATGGGCCTCCGTATTGTTCACGGACGAGTGTAGGACATGTTTATATGGTGCAGATGGTCGCAGAAGAGTCTATCGTCGACGTGGGGAGCGATATGCTCAAAGTTGCATTGAGGAGCGTGTTCTTTTTGGAGGCGGTTCGTGTATGGTCTGGGGTGGCATATCGATGAACGGGCGAACAGAACTTGTGTTCATAGACATCGTCCGTCAAAACGGTAATAGAGGGGGTTTGACTGCACATCGTTACATAACTGAGATCTTAGAAGATCACGTGGTGCCTTACATGGGATTTATAGGCGAAAATTTTACTTTAATGCAGGATAATGCCCGGCCGCACGCTGCTGCACAAGTTCGACAATATTGCGAAGAGGTTGGGATACGTACAATGAATTGGCCAGCACGCAGCCCGGATCTTAATCCCATTGAGCATGTTTGGGACAATTTAAAAAGAGCTGTATATGCGAAAAATCCTGTGCCCACGACAGTGGCAGTACTAAGAACAGCACTTTCAGAAGAATGGGACAATATTCCGCAAGATCTTTTAATAACCCTAATAAAATCTATGCGGAACCGATTAGTATCCGTAATAAGGGCACGTGGAGGTAATAAACCTTATTAAAACATAAATAAACCCTTGCATAAAGTTTGTGTCTATTGTTAAAACCATTTTTTTTATTAAACCAATTTTCCTTAATTTTCTGGTTTTTTTTTTTTAAAAGTCTTAAAGTCCTTTCCAGTACACAAACTTAAACTTAAGTATATGACCCTACGCTGTTTTAAAGTTCACGAACCAATCTAGAGGTTTCAATTTTAATCTGTATAGAAAGTTTGCATACTTGGTTAAAATATTTATTTCAAAGTCGTTTATTACTTTGATGCAGTTTATGAGTCCGTCAGTGTACTTTACATCAATACTATACTTTATATCAAACTCATACACAACACACCTCTATAAAACCATTTTGCTATAATTATATATTATAAATTATATTATAATAATAAATATAATGTATAACACAACCCATACCTATACTTACAAATAATAAACATGATACGTGGCTGAAATCTGTCCTTTTCTGTGAATAAATATATGTTCATCGTATGTTTAGCTTCGAAAATCTATAAACAAGGTAATCAATGTTTTTTATTAATTTTGTGATACTCAACATGACAAGAATATTTATAGTTATTTATAATGATTATATCCATACAATATTTTAGTCACAGATTAAGAAATGTTCAACTCCAAAAAACAATTAATAAATCAATATGTGACAACCTTAATATAATAATGAAATGTACTTGTGTAAATACATCTTTATCATACAGTGATAGGTACTCTAACGATCATTTATATAAACAGTAATATATTCTTCCTAATTTGATGCGATACTAATGATTGTGCCATCCATTCAGCTTCATCAGTCGGTCGTTGACAGTAACAGCAACACATCGACATCCACTGGTCTTCCTAGCGGTGCACTCCCACCAGGTTTTCACCCGGCGGGTTAATTTCTTGATAAATCGATAGTTGCCCCAAGAAATAATTGGATTGCCGAACTTTGTAGTCCCGTAGGTAATGGGACTTACGCCACACACTAAAAATAAGTCAAGTAGGTTAATAAAAATATGATATCATTGTAAATCCCTTAAAATATTTTAAAACATATCGTACCTACAAGACACATTAACGTTATTCATTTCAAGGTTACCAACTTTTACCAATAAAAAAAAAAAAATTTTAAAAATAAATTTATTTATTAATTTAAACAAATCACATTTAGTTAACATTATTTATATACCCATTTAGTTAAAATAGCATGTTTGCAAAGAAGTATGTTAGGTACTAAATGTTGTGAAAACATCGAAAATGTACCTGTTACTCGAAGACAAACTAGCATGTCATAATGCAAAAAGTAGGTACTTAAGGCGTTATAATAATTATTATAATCTTTGTAAATAAATATTCTCTTAGATTCAGTCATTTAATAACTTAAAATTTTTACCACAATTTAATATGATCGGCATAAATCTTAAATTTTCTTCACAAGTAAGGATGAATGTTTTCAAATTAAGCGTATTACGATTTAGCTAAACTAAGACCTGAGGTTTGCTTCACGTGGCCCATTTTATATTATACTAGAACACAAACATGTAGTTCGGCTGAAGTTCGCCCACAAATATCACGTCTCATTAATCTCAGTACCTATGATTTCGTTATTTGCGAAAGTTTCAGCAGTTGTAGTTGTATGATAGTACTATTATTACGCAACATCTATAAATATAGCCGTCAATATGCAACGTACAATTTGGATCACTACGAACAAACGAATACAGTGTACGAAGTTCAAAGAATCCGAGTCGTCGAAAAGTGACAGACTGGGCTGGCACTGTCGTCAATAAAAAAAAATGAAATACGCTTAATCTGTAATATCCCAACAACACCAAATTAGTGTGTATGTCTTACGTTCATTTTAACAATATTCTCACCCTCCGTAATAATAAACGAATTACAACGTTCTCTAGTCTTGATACAAATCCAACGTTTCTTATCGCCATTAGTCTTCATCAGTTTAAAGCGACATCCAGACACCACAAGAACAGGGTTCCCTCTTTTACTTGTGCCGAAATAATATTCCTCTGATTGTACTGACACATCTGAGTCTGAGCCTAAAAGTAAGTCAAATCACAATTAACAAATTGGTTGATGCGCCTTGCAAGCATGTAACCGTTTTTGTAGTATATTCGCATCTCTTCAGTACCTGTCACTTTTCTACAGAGTCGGATCTCTGCGGATTAACCTATACCTACATAAATTGCTGAAAAAAAGGCACTACTTTTCATCAAAGAAACAGCCACAAAAGCAAGTCTGCAAGTAAAACTACATTTATACAGATAACACAATAGCAGCAGAAATCATGGAATATCTAGGATATACAAAGTTATATTCTTAGAACGCAATTTAAAACTTTCTATCGACTATCAAACATTCATAAATTCTATTCATCTTTTTTTTGCTTATGCTTTAAATGTCGGGCAATTTTTTTTAAACGGAGCTACACAACATATACTTTATAAAATTAATGAAATATGCTTCGCAAAATTTAAATTTCATAAAAATATATTTATCTTATGTAGGTAGAATGAAGCTGCACTGAAAATTTGTTTTGTCTTATTGCAATTATTGACAATTATCGCACTGAAGAAATGAAGAGAATGATACAACCCTTATGTTATAGAAATAACATGTATAATTTACAAAAAGTTTTATTGCTGACTAAAAAACAGAGCTTATTTACACTCTTCTGCCACCATAACTGACGAAAAAACGTAATATTTGTTGCAAATACAGCTTAATACAGTCCGCACATTTCAATGGTTATGTTCGCCGAAAAATTTAACTATAATATCATCTATGGTAGTAACAGATGCTCGACAACCGTTATAATCTTTGGTACAAATCCATCTCGTTTTATAAGTACTAGGCTTATTCGATGCACGTCTGTAACGATTAGCTCCATATATTAGGAGTCTGTTCCCATAACTAGACAAAGAGAATTCTGGTACGTGACCTGAAACAATATTATCTACGTATTATCTAATATATTCAATATAATATGTAGTTTTTGCCAAGCGCTGGAAGATTTTGCTTATACGCAAATCTGTGGTCTTAACACTAGGCAAGCATGTATTGTGAAGACCCATTGGGATAATAATCTTACATTTTTTTCTTAAAAATACGTAAGCGTAATAAAACTGCATGCTGTTTGCGAAAATAAAAACATTTATTTTTGTGTCAAAACGGAAAACTTTTAAAATGTGAAACGGAGCATGGTTTTAATATCATATAAAAACAACATCAATTTTTTTTGGAAAATACTTAGGTACTCTTTTAAAAGTATTATAACCATACAAAGTTTGACTAAACATCTATACAATTATAAAAAGCGGAAGAGTTTGAACGCGCTAATCCCGAAAATACCAGTAAGATTTGCATGTATATAACATCACGCTACTAGCGATGGGAGCAGAAGAATAACTAAAGATTAAACCACAGATGTAACATAACGCAGGTGAAACCGCGTCGAGGCGAGCTATAATAGATAATTAATTATAACATAAAACTAATAATTTATCTTTGGCACATAAATAAATTACCTATAATTACCTAAGTGCGTTGATGGCAGTACTCTTTTTTTAGGATCAGCTTTATTTTAGCGGTGTAATTATGCAAAATGTATAGACATTTATAGTTTCAAGAACCAACGAACTTTACCATGATGTCATCCAGCGTGGTGATCGAAGCTTTACATCCCTTGTTACGATTTAGTACATATCCACCTAGAAAGACACTTAGTCTCGGTGCTCTTTTTTTTCATATTGGTAGCAGAAGAGATGAAGCGTTTAATTTCAAGTATAATGTTTTTTGTTTTTCGATGCACTAAATCTTTTTTGCAAAAGGCGATAGAGGAATCTGATAGGCTACATTATCTGTATTTTTAGAATATAAATAAATAAAGCTAAATATTATATATCGCGACGCAAAAACTGTCATCATCGATTATTTTATTTCAGTACATTTGACATTATTATCTGTTGCGCTTGTGCGATCCTAAACTATTCACATTACTAAATTACCCGTCATAGTCACTCAGTTTACGTCTACTAATACTTTAAAAAATTAAGCAACACACGTTTCATTCAACTCATTTCCAGTACTGTAGATATTTTAGATGAAAATACCCTTATAAAAATAATCAAAAATAAGGTACTAATATACGCCTTTTAGGTTTGCATGAAACAAAAAATGGGTATTCAGAACCAAAAAGGCATTTCATAAAACAAATTCTTTAAGTTTTTCTTTCTATAGATACTTAACTAAATGGCATAAAATGGAAACCATACATTTTATCCTTATACTACACGAGATCATAAGACTAGTACACAACATTCGTATTATAATATCTTTAATAATTAACATGTAATTAGTACACCGATAAATGGCCACATGTATCACTACTGTACTTATCTGTTAAAGTTATAATGCTCTTATACAATCACGTTGTCTCTATCTTAGTTAAAAATACACACAAAATCTACTTACTACTTTATATCAGTACAACATATAAATTGAAAATTTAAAAAATCCTTGACATAGTGTACATTATTCTACTAGTCAAGCCCTTTCATTTGATACCTATATTGAGGGAGTTATGAAAAATATATACTAAGTACGCCATTTTGTGGCAGCGGCCATCTTGGACCGATTTTTACCAAACGTTTACAATTAACCTTTCAAACAAAAAAAAAACAAAATCAAAATCGGTTTATCCGTTCGGAAACTACGATGCCACAGATAGACACACACACTGACACGTCAAACTTATAACACGGATAACACCCCGTCGGAGGTTAAAATTGATGCTACATACTCAATTCTAAATACTAGTTCGGCACATAAACATGAGCATTTTCCTCGTCATAAGTGGGCTTTATGATTTAATAGTTATATATATTTTCTTAAGCGACCAAATTAATATTGAATACTAAGTAAGAATTTTATCACTGGTTTGTAAATTCTGATTTGTCACAATCATCATGTAGGCCATAAGACGTTCACGGCTAAATACGGTTAAATACCTCTGATTACATCCATGACAATAATATATAAAAAAATAACTTAGTTTCTTTAATCAGCATGATTATGTTCATTCTTAATCATTATAATAGAGTTATATAACGTGTTAACGCGCGCGATACATCCAACCTTGTTACACCTCCATGATATTCGTGCACCATTTTGATAGTTCTTGGAATAACGTACTCCCTTGAAAAGAAGCATTGTTGTGCCTTTATCCGTCGTCAGGAATCGAGCTGAAACAGGCCATGGAGCACGTTTATTAGCAGCATGTACTGTCTATGCGTTCACAAAATAATGTTGTTGAATTTTTGGATGTAATCTGCAGTGCAGCAAGATCTACTGAACTAAATATTTGTATTAGGGCTTAGCACCATCAGACATTTACAAAGGTAATTTACGAAATGATGTACCTAAATCATATATCAACGCTATTAGTAATCTACCTAATAGCGTTGTTGAAAGAGCAAGAAAAAAATTAGAAGCAAGAACTAATTGTGCAACTTAAATTCTGTAAAAACTCCCTAAAATTCAAAACAACACGGTAAAACAATAGTGTTGAATAAAACTACAAATTATGGCAAATTAACAAATACTCTTATTTCTTAAGTAGGTATATTTTTCTTATTCTTATACTACGAGTAATATTACTATAACAACTTAGGTTGTCTTTTATCGCGAATGTGAAAGTAACTCTGTCTGTCTGTTACGCTTTCACACCTAAATTACTAACCGATTTCGATTAAATTTGGTATAGAGATAGATTAGTTCTCGGGGAACAACATAGGCTTCTTATATTTATTGCGAAAAATGGCTTGAAGGCATTGAAATAGGGGATGAAAGTTTGTATGGAAAACTCGATATAACAGACATTCACGCGGGCGGAGCTGCGGGCAACAGGTAGTAGGCTATAATTAACATACACGTATCTACGCAGGCGAAGCCGCAGACAACAGCTAGTAATTTATATTTATAGAACTTTATTACTATCTCAAAAGAACAAGTAAATAGTTCACTTAATGAGAATTTTAACAAATTGTAGAATACAAAAACAATAGGTACCAGTAGTTCGTCGATACAGTAAATGAACGTAGGAATGTATAACTTTAACGTCCATGACTCAAAAAGTACTTTGTGCGTGTTTACTTTATTACTTATATATGAAGCATTATTTAAAATAATGCTTCATATATAAGTAATAAAGTAAAATCGTCGATAGATTCATCAGAGTCATTAGCCAGACAATTATGTCTAGATGCATCATCTTCACTACAACTGTCTCCCTCGTCGACGTCCGTCACTTCTGTCGTGTCCTTTTCAGATTTATTTTGCGATAGAGTTGCCTGTACTTCGTTTATTTCTTTAGGCTCTTCAAGGCGTTCGAACTTAACGACTGCTTCTAACGGATCTAAATATACAACAAGTCCTAATAAATCATCTATTAAATATAGCGTATATTTTGTTATTTTCTTTGACTATCGAAGCTTTAAATAAAACATTTATGTTATAAGTTTTTACGCTTTTATTTGCTATACCACCCCTCCAGTAATATTCTAAAATTTTATTTCGTGATCATCTTACCCAAAATAATTAGAACGTTTTTAACACTCACTTACAGTTTAAGCTTTACGCGTTGCTCCGATTTTGAATGCAAGCACAGCACTATATGGTTTCGCTTAAATGACACACAAAAACATAAAAGCATGCAACTTTATTAGTATCAAAAAAACCAAATATAAATTATTACAACATGTCTAACAAGTTCAGTTCCTCCAATTCATCATCAGAATCGTAATATTCTTCAATCCACTCGCTATAAGACTTAGCATTCCCTTTAAATTTATTAGTTTTATTTTTATTCAGAGGCTTTTCTTCACTGGATGAGTCTTCTACAAAGATGGTAGAGCGACCGACCTTTATTGTTCTTCCTCGTTTTCCTGCCTTCATTTTCAAACCGGATATAATAATTTTCGAACCTAAAATTATACAAAATGATAATTATTATCTAGCTCTTTAATTAAATAAGGTAGGATTTTAAATTTGATTGGTTTTTAATTTTATACTACGAGTATTATAAAAAGAGAAAGAGCTCGTTTGTTTGAACGCGCTAATCTATACCAATCGGATTTGAATTATTCTCTGTGCGTATGATAGCCTAGTTCTTGAGGAAGGTTAGGCTATGTAACATCACGCTACTGGCGACGGGTGCAGAACAGAAAAGACGTGGGAGAAACCGCGCCGCGGCAAACTAGTAAAACAATATGAGTTTTATGAATAGTGTTTAATTCAGTGACCTTTTTATTGACTTAGTAAATCATCTGATCTATGCCTTACCGCTTGCTGCTTAAGTTTTATGCAAACGAAACTGTATCAGCAATACAACATTAACAAATCCATATACTCATTATAATATTTTAATCTGTCAAAAACCAATTTTCTTAAAAACGTAGTTCTTAGGTACAACGTAAAATAGGGCACATAAATGTTTTCATAAAAAAGTTTAGAAAATAGGTACATTATTTACAAGTAATAAATACAAATAACGCAATAGGGTACTACACTCATTTTTAAAAAGTTTCTCAATTAGATTCTATAGTGCTTATGAACCACAAAAAATCTCAAAATTTTTATTCAATCGTTAAGTGTCATAAAACTGTATTTAAATTTAACATTTTTAATTTCGCCGAATTTCGCTTTTTTTTAATGGACGCGATAGTTTACAGTTGACACTTCTAAGTTTACATAGCCATATGACGTAATAACATAGCGACTACTATTTAATGGTGTTATGAGACAGATTAAAAAGGCTGAAACCTTTAAATTGAATTTTAATATATAGTTTGCTATTTTATGAACTAAAACTAACGTTTTCCACTGCTTTTTGCCTAAACTATCTTAATAATATATTTTTTGTTTTTTCTTATATAGAGTAAAATACCCTGTTACCAACATTTATTCACACATTCAAACAAAATTCAATATCACATCAATGCTAATAATATAGAAATTAGCAACAAAAGTCCACATACATTGGCTACTGTTTTACATAACGCTTAATGTTCTTAGTGCTCAAAAGTGTATTTCCTAACAGGACACTGATTAAACTTCTGCTTCAACTCTCAGAACCCGATTTTTACCATGTATTTTGTATTTAGTCCCTAAATCGAACGCAAAAAAAGTTTTTGTTATCAGCGTTTCAGTAGTCTGAAGAAGAGGCTGAGGTTGGCTAGCCAAAGTTTTGAAAAACTTAGTTTAAATATGCTGTTTATGAGATTTAACTATACCAAAAAGAAACTACATCCATAAGCGTTTCCTTAAGCTTCAGAAATTTTCTGACTGTCCCTGATTGTGTATTTGTACCTAATCTGTTAACATTAGACACTCTTCTGAATGTTCCTTTGAAGAAATGTCAACAACTTGACCTCCCTGAGTCCTAATTCTGCCATTACAGAAATGCTTATTTTGGCATCTCCAAGATACTATATCGCCCTTTCCTTCATAATTCTTGTAAAATTTTCGGCCATTATATTGTAGCGCAAGAGAACCGCGAACTGTAGTGTAAAACTCAAGTGAACCTAAAATTTATTAGAAAATAAAATAAATGCAAAATATGTGTATTTAGTAAGAAATTTTTGGCATTCTAAAAAGTTCTGGTAAACATTTAGCGCTGTAGTACATATCTATTTAGTTAATGAGTAATAAATGATATAAAAACACATTTGGTTATAATAAAATAATGTATTTCAATCACAATATGAGTATGTAAATAAAGGTCTACTCGTATATCTTCTTAAAGGTTATATTTTTTTACTAAATTAATTTGTGTACTATGAGAATCAACACACAAATTGCGATATCACCATAACTTCTCTTATGAATACGTCTTAATTACAGGTAACCTCTAACTTAGCCGACCCGTAACGAATAGATCAATGCGTATGATGATATTTAGTGTTTCGAAGTTGGTCGTTAATAGTAACTGCGGTGGCAGGACAACCTCTTTTGGAGCACCTCCACGATATCCTAGCTCCAGTAACGTACTCCTTTCTGTAGCGGTACCCAAGGAAAATCAAACAAGGGGCTCCACGTCTGTTCACTGTAAATACTGCATCTAAAGTGTAAACAAACATCGAATTTTACGTATCCCTTCAAAGGTGGTTAGCTTAAAATTTTGTAAAATGTGATGTCATTCTATCCCTCTGATTTGTCATCAGATGATGTTAGATCCCCAAGGAGTTGTACTTACCATATGTATTGTATTTTTTATCAACCAACTCCACTGAATTCTTACACAAAATCTTCATTTTACCTAATTATAAAAGTTAGGAGGTATTAAAAACTCTATTTAGTCCTAAATACGCTAATGTGAACTTAACAACTAAATACGCTAATATAAACTTTTTGACTGGACAATAATGTAAATTATTAAGCGTATTTACAATACCTGCAAAAGCTTTCTTCTTACATACCACAGATCACAGTAACGACGCGACGTATCTAGCGATAATATTTCTGTAGAATGAAAACCTGGAAAAACCTCTCCTCTGATGAAGAAACTAAAAAATTAAACACATTTCCAAACATTATCTATTTATTTTAAATTAATTATATTTTCTAGCAACTGCGTAAGTTTTTTAATAAAATTATATCGTTCGAAGAAGTATCAGATCCATAGCATGTTCTATAAAAGTCAACGTGAAGTTGTTGCTATTGGATTTTTGTATAATATACTATATTATTTTAATTTATTGCGATGAATTTGTGATCGCTCCCGCCAACTCTTTCTTATTGCTTTTCGTGCTCTAGGTGTGTAGTCTTTAATTAACTTCATTTACCCAGCTTCTTTTTTCCTTTTGTATCGTTCTCTATCTTTTCGACGTCGTTCTTCCAGTTCAGCTTCTGACATTTTTTCTCTTTTATTTCTTATCCAGACCCTCTTCTGTTCTTTTAAACGCTCTTTTATTTCTTTCTCTGATCGCATTTTACCCGCTATGTCTGCAAATAATGCCATAAGCACCCATGCATATAACTTTAGTAAATACACTTAATTATTGTTTTATATTGTTAAAAATAACAATCAATCCAGTAGTCTAGAACATCTAATATAATATAATATAACTAGCTGCGCACCACGGCTTCGCCCGCGCGTTTAATATATTTTGTATCCCTCGGGAACCAGACCGATTTTCGGGATAAGAAGTAGCCTAGTCACTTCCCCCTCGCTTTACCCTCACTTCCCCCTAACTTCCTCCGCAATTCCCCTCACTTCTTCTTCCCTACCCCTCGCTTCTCTTTCACCCCCCTCCCTTCCCCCTCTTTTCAATTTTCAAGTCGCTAACTTCAAAAGCAAATATCTTTCCATATAATATTTCATCCCTAATTCCGTCCCTCTAAATCCACCCCAATTAAAAGAAAATTAGAAGTATTCCAAAACAAAATTTCAAAACTATGAAGAAGTTTCATACAATCGTTTTCATCCCTTTTCAGACCACCCTTAACATTTAGGGGTATGAAAAATAGATGTTGTCCGATTCTCAACCCTAGCCGATATGCTTACAAAATTTCACGAAAATCGGTCGAGCCGTTTCGGAGGAGTTCAATAACGTACACCGTGACACGAGAATTTTATATATTAGATGATTATGATTATTATAATAAAATATATAATAATAGTCTCTTTTGCTTCGTCAGTCAAGTAAAAATAGTTATTTATTAGATACTTGTGTAGATAAAGATAATAACGGGACAATACAGCGTAATAAATTCTTACATCATACAAAATAGTATCGTAAATTCACTCAAATTTTAATTGTAGTCCCAACACAAAAAATTTAGAAGCTTAATTAGCAAATCTACCCTTTTGCAGATATACGTCACTTCTATCTAAAACTACGTCAACAAGAGTGAGTTCGACAGACATGACGTTTCAACATAGAAATAAGACCACCGTGCATATTTTAAGATTATAAAGATAAACTTTGCGTGTTTTAAATAACTAACCAACTTAAACATCTGACCATAAGCAATTTATATATTAATATATATTTACTTACATTTATTTATTGTCTACAGGAATGAGCAATGAACTTTGACACTGGTGTAGAATACAAATATGTATATCATTTATTCTCCAAATTTACGTTAGTGGATCCACGTTTGTTTTAGCACGAATGGGCCGAAATCCGGATCGACCGGGAAAGTACTAAACTCTCATAGAAGATCGACGTAAGAGTAGTAATATCCATACTACTGCGTTTTGTTGGATGAGTGTGAGTGCCGGAGGCCCAATATCCTTCCTTACCAACCCTCCCTCATTCCCTACTCCTACTCCATTCCCAGCCGCCATAGTGGAGGCCACCATACCAGCAGTTTAAGTCGATGGCTTTTTACCATCAGGCGACCACCACTGGCTGCTTACCATCAGGCGAGGTGGAGTCACTTTGGCAGGCTAATATAAAAAAAAACTAATGACTTGCGGGAATATGGCAGTCAGTAATAACTTACGATATAGTATAGTGTTGCCAGACATAGAAAATAATGTTAATGTTTGGCAAATAAAAATATTATTATTCCAGCAATTACTTCTACAGATGAGATTGATTTATTTTTTAATATATCAGTTTTATTATTATCATTTTAATTAATTTGTCGTAGGGATAGTTTATTATATTATTATTATAAAATCAAACTTAATATTAACAACTTTATTTATAAAATACGCACCATTTTGGTCGACAACCCTTTCAGATTTAGATTACCTGACTGTATTTTTACATACGATTGGTGAGAATTATATTTTATATTTCTTTAATGCTAATTAGGAGGCAAATAACCATACATCTTACCTGATGGTAAGCAGTTGTACAGATAGGTACTTATGCTTGCTAAGTACTGTCGAATTTCAAAGACACTTTTGTGTTCTTTAAATACTCGTAGAAGAGATTATTCAAATAATTCAGGATTACTCAACCGACTCAGCAGTTTGTGTATTGATGTAACACGTGCTTCTTAACACTTTCCGGGTCAGTAAACAGATATGGCCGGGATGACTATAAAACATCTATTGTGTCTACAGTAGAGTCCATGAAAGGGTTAATGCATTAAATACATTTTTGAAAAACAATTCCTGATAATTATTATGATTACTTTCGTTTCACACTCCATCGCCAATTACGTGGTACACAGCTACAGCATACCGATGTTCGATGGCTGACACATATAGGTTTCCTGCACTTATAACAAGGAGTTCTACTTTTTCTATCTTTCTGCCTAGGACAGTATCTGCAACGTCGCGGTTTTGGAAGGTATCTTAAGAAATCTTCTGGAAATAAATATACATTAGATAATAGAGTTTTGTACAATGTTGTAATTACTGTTATTACCTGACATTCTTCTTTAATAAAAAAAATGCTATTACAATGTTTAAAGGGTGCTGATGCGTAATGTCATGCGTAATGTGCTGTTCAATGGATTCGAAAGTTGATAATCCATTGAACAGCACATTACGCAAACGCATTATACACTGTATTTCATTAAACTGCTGTTGTTTGATCAGGTTCTGGTTGTTCATGAACCATTTTGAGCAAAAATATTCATGTACTATATACAACTTAATAAATTATTATTATTATTATTATTATGTAAGTGAAATCTAAGAGGTAAGATAAAGCTTGCATGAAAAAAAAAAAAAAACTTCAAACGTAGCTACACTTACAATACGTTATCTGTAACAAAAAACTTATGCCCATTGATATCTTATAATCGTAGTAGGTAAGCCATACTTACATATCTTATTATTTATTCGTCTTTTTGCGCACACACAAGTATCACCAGATTACTCACACTGCTATTACTTAATGTCCTGTCTTGTTTATGCTATGCTTTAAGGGGCGAACGTCAAACCATGCATCAACAGCCACATATTTAGATTGTCGTCGAATCCTCTCAACTGTTAGCAGTCTCTGTCTACCAGAATTTCCTACTCATCATATTTGTTTTGTTCACAAAAGCCACATCACTCTCTAATATGAAGTTTTAATGCAGACACAAGTCTGCGCGTTCACCGCTAAGAAAGCTCCATTTGTAGATACTCCGCAATTCCAAGACACAGCCCTTACAACATCTGAAAGCCTTGGGATCCTTGAAATCGACATCTCCAGCAGCGTCCAGTTCCGCAGTCATTTGGAGGCCAAAGCCAAGTTGGCATCCAAAAAGCTCGGTGTGCTCAACAGGTCGAAGCGGTACTTCAGTGCGGGGCAAATACTATTGCTTTACAAAGCTCAAGTTCGTCCCTACATGGAGTACTGCTGCCATCTTTGGGCGGGAGCACCCGGATACCAACTTGGGCCCCTTGACGCGGTCCAAGGGCGTGCTGTAAGAGTTGTCGACAATCCCAGGCTAACAGGCGTTATTGAATCACTAGGCTTAAGGAGAGACGTTGCCTCCTTATGTGTATTCTATCGCCTGTACAATGGGCTGTGTTCTGAGGAATTGTTTAGGACAACGGCCACTTTTTATCATCGCACCTCCCGCCATCGGCTAAGAGTTCATCCTCACACCTTAGAACCTCTTAGGTCCCGTACAGTGAGGTTTCAGAGAAACTTTCTCCCTCGTACGATAAGGTTATGGAATGAGCTCCCCGTCGAGGTTTTCTCGAGAGACTACAACATGGAGTTCTTCAAGAAAGGAGTTAAAAGATTTTTAACAGGGTCGGCAACGCGCTAGTGATGCTCCTGGTGTTGCAAGCGTCCATAGGCTACAGTAACTGCTTACCATCAAGCAGGCCGTATGCTTGTTTGTCACCTTAGTCGTATAAAAAAAAAAGTCCTTCTAATTGTGACACGGCACTGCTCATGACTACTCGATTCACACGTATTAACGCAAGCTAGAAGGTCTCACGAGCCTCGTGCTCATCTATTTATGAAAGCATTTAATGTTATCACAGGTGAATGAACGTACAGTCATCCACATGGTTAAAGAACAAGAAGCAGGCTTTTAAATAAGAAAGAAACCAAATATATTAAGCACAATATAATTCATAATATAAGAAGTAGTCTGTTTAAAATAAGTTTTTATGTACAAACGAAATATTAAGTTAACATGTCTAGGTATAAGTAGAATTAACATTGTTTTAATAAGGCTCATATTTATTATTACTTAGAAAATATCACCGAATTACGTATCGCGTAGAAATATCACTGAAAGCGAAGCTTATTGCTATTAGTTAAAATTTCGAAATATACATACGATTTTAGAGATCAACAAATTCAAGAAACATTGGATTTCTATAACGATCTAACTATAACTTAAATAAATGTCTCTGTCCACTAACACACATCTATACTTACATCATAAATAAATTCACAGCTCGACTTGTAACTTTTTCATATATGAACATACGCAACTACCACATCTCTTGACAATGCTAATAATATACCGTTTTATCCGACATATTTAAATCCATGTCCGTCTGAATTTTAAATGAATTAATTTGATGTAGTACTATTGAGAACTTTTTGTAAAAGCTTACAAAATTAAGCATTTTAACCTATCTTTGAAAAGGCCCATACACAAACGACATCAAGATTGTAAACATCAGTCATCCTGCAAATTCAATACCGTACTCAAATCGTTATAAAATAATCTGTAAATCAAACTGAAACTCAAACTTAAAGCATTTATTTCATTTTGATCATAAAGTATGATGCTTATGAAAAGTCAAAATGACATGGACTGAGCCACACCTACAGCCAGTTCGCTAACGACGTAGAGCTGTGAGAAGAACCGGCAAGAAACTCACGTCACTCTTTTCAATCGCCAGATTACAACCAAAGAACCATACAAAGTAATTATTACAAATCGACTAATTAATATAATTAGTAAGATTAAAGAAAGACAAGAGAGGATTTCAATTATTTACCCCCGGTTTCTGAAAGGCTGATCAACGAAAAATTAACTAATCACCTGTTAAATCTCATGTGAAGTGCCAGTTGGGTTGCTAAAAGCATGAATAATTAGTTTAATTTGATCTAGTTAGTAACTAATTAGATCAAATAAAACTAGTTATCCATGCTTTTTGCATGCTTTCAGGTACTTAACATGAGATTTAACAGCTGATTAGTTAATTTTTCGTTGATCAGCCTTTCAGAAACTGGGGGTTAGTTTCATCTAGTATGGTAATTTGACTACGTATTTTAAATAAAATGATAAATGCACATCCTGGTCATCTTGAACGACAAGGTAATACTGGATTAAGTATTAAATGTATGCCATGCCAAGATTGACCAGTCATCCCAAGTAGCATCCGCGTAGCATTTATGTATATCTTATACGTACCTAGCAATCTGCGAATATATTTTGTAATTTTCACCGGCGCAATTTTAATTATGGCATTACTGTCCAAGATATAATACTTCTAAAATTTGTAGTTTATTCTGCGCTTTGTCTATGTCAGCTTTAAAATTTTGTTTATGTCTGAATTAGCAGCGTTGACATAAGTCATATATGAAAAAATATCTTTCAATATCTACCACATCACAACACGTAACATTCATATAAAAACAAACGCTTAATTCGCATTAGTGGACAATGACCGTCAATGTTATTTAATTGCTAAAGTTTCATAAATTACTAAGGATCTTTTTTTTCTTCAGGATTTGGAGGTCGCAACCAGAGATCAGTTTTAGGCAGTATTCGAGGGAAATTGAGGGCATGAAGGGCTAAAACCGCTGCCGTAGGGGATGTGATTGGGGAGGGAAAAATAGCTGTAGACGTAGACAGCCCTGTTAGACTAGGAAGTCCTCTAGGACGAAGTTGCACAAAGGCGCCATTTCCACATCGCGCATGTGATGGTGGAGCATGGTTATGACTATCGCCAGACGCAACTAGTTTGCCTGAAATGAGCCTGACCCTCGCTCGGCACCCCATGTGTTTTGACGAGCAGTAGAAAAATCTCCCTCCGACTTGCGAGTACGTATAACCACGTAGCACCAATATATATTTCCCTTTTTCCGTAGGTATGAACTGCACGTCTGTAATACCAAGAAGATTTAGTGAAATATTCCAAAGATACTCAAGCTTGGCAGAATGAGTTGCTTTATGAAACAAAAAATTGTAATTGCAAATTGAAAAATCTCGTGAAAAACTATACAAAAAATACTCTAGTCACAAAAAACTTCATCTACGGTAATTTATATGAAGATGAACGTAGAACTAATTATAAATAAAAAAAAACACAATTATAAGTGGCACATATTTAATAAAACATCTATAAAGTTGAGGAAATAAGCCATTTAATGACTGCTCAAGGAACTGTATAAAATATCACACTCATTAGCTATTATTATTAAAGTAATTAATTATACTTTATTGTAACATAACAATAATATTTAAGTTAATTTCGCTCAAACAAGATAGGCTACAAAACGTAGTACGTTCACGAATGAGAACCTTATACAATGTTTTCGTTAACATAGGTAAAACGTCCTACAATCCTAATCCTGATGTCCCCATGTACCTACCCACTGCTACCCACTGCTACCCACTGCTACCCACTGCTAGGGTGGGTCGAAGAGTGCAACAAGTAGTTACATTTTTGTAAAGATGTACATTTTTTATCTAAAACACATATGTAGTAGTTACATTATTGTACCAATTTGGAAGCACTTTGGCTAGACATTACGAACACGAATACGTATTAACTAGAGAATAAAATTTCTAACATCTCTCTGTATGACAAAACTTTAAAATACTCCATAACATGCTCTCATTATAAAAAATATTTAATTTTATTTATTGATCACTTTCACAAATTACATACTTAGTAGTTGTAACATGACTATACTCGAAGCATTTGTATTGTTTATATTTTACAAACATAATGATAATTTATTGACGTGATACTACAAAAAATGCATACATAAAAGATATAAGTGATTCACAAATCTACATATTCATGTTTATTACTTCTTATGGGTACAATATAGCAGTTAATGAATTAATTAATCACAATCATGTGGCTTATAGTACTCCACTTATAGCACGTACAACGGTAACGGTTTATTTCTATGGTACTGATTCGTTATTGCTTTATTTTTGTGGGATTTATATTACAGGGCAATTTGCCAATAATATTCAAAATCATAATAGAATCCTTTTTTATTCTATTTAAAAACAAGCATGAAATACGAAGTAATAGAACTTGATTTTTGAAATAATGGCACCTAATATTTTGCAGACAAACATCAGACGAACTAAAAATAACACGGCTGATCAAATGAATGTTGAAGATCTGTAAACACGATAATTCATGACTAGACTACATTACGGTGGACTACATACCACAGAATGGCTAGATGGCACTAATTATCATATGATTAAACAATATTTGCGTTAGAAATTAACAACGGTTGCGTGATAACTGTGACAAGACAAGAAATTACTTGGCAATGCTAACTAAAATTATCTACACTGTATCAAAATAACCTAATGATCTATATGTCCGTGTAAAACACTAATCAAAATTCAATCATTAAATGTATTTCCCCTGATAAAATGAAGTAATTAAATTATGATGTTTTATAGCATGTCTGATTTGGAACAAAGGATACGATTTCCAACGTTGATTAAAATAGAATTCAGAATTCTAATTTTTTGCGAAAATTTCTAAAAATATAGTACATACCTAGTATAAACTAGAGGTTCGTTTTCATATAACCATAATAACTTGTTATGACACCTAGATGATCAAAACGTATCTTAATTATTTCTATTTTCTTTTAAATAATCATAATATTTGGCAGGATCAAACAAATAAATCTAGCTTGTAACAATAGTGTTCTAATATAAATAAAACGACCCATTTACTAGTGAAGCTAAATGTTTACATGGCACCATCAACTAAGTTCACACTGAGATGACTATTTTCACTACTGACTGCATACCTAATTAGATGTGGCAGTACAATCGAATACATCGGATCTTTGCCAGTCATTTGGATCTTCGCAATTATCCGGTTATACTACGAATAAACAATAATAAATTACCTAATAAGTGATTTGTATGTCGTACTAAGTACCTTTAACAAACTTTATTATAAGCGCTTAATTACATTATTGTCCTATATTGATTATTCACAACCAACTACACTTAATTTATGTTCTATACGCATGTTCATTTTCTATTTGCAAATTTTACAACACGTAGTAAGCTCTATCAAGCTTACTCCACAATAAAACTTTCTTATTGTCGGTTCCAATTTGACAAATCCGTCACTAAGAATACAATTCTTAAAAACGAAAATGTCATTATTTTGTCTTAAAAACAAGAATGTGGTATTCACTTTCTTATTTACTTACTTCTTTAAGAAGTCTTGACTCTTATTGCTCTGGAATTACTTAACTCTATGATGCCGTATTAAGGAACGACTTGTACAACTCACTAGTATCAATTGCAAATTTCAATAAAAGCCAAAACTAATTACGTAACGAATGCCCTTGAAGTGACTTTTGTCAAGGATCGTGTTGTAAAGAGTAAACTTTATATCTTAGTCACTAGAACAGTGATGCAATGCTACTTCCAAATCATAAAACGAATAAGGTTTTATTAAAAACTCCCTTTCTTCTGACAAAACATATTTTTGTAACAGTTTTGACACATCTGCAAAAAAAACCAATGTAAATATTAAAAAATATAATAAAAAAATGTAATACCTATAGTAATTAAAGTACTTAATAAATCAAATAAAAATAATAAAAATCTTATATTTTATCTAACTCGTTTAATTTTTTTATACCAAATCACATTTTAACTTAAGAAAATAATAGATAACAATAACTTATAATATTTTTTATTTTCCGCGTATAAAACATTTCTTATTTTAAAAATACTATGTAATATAAAGTTTACATTTAAGTTTATTTTTAACATGGCAGTAGTAATAAATAGAATATAATAATAATATTAACAAAAGGCACTTCTAACCATAAGTTTTTGAAGTTGTCTCTATTTACATTTCCCAAATAAAAAAAAACTCGGTATAGAAAGGCTTCGGAAAGAAATATTGCACTAATTAAACTAAGTTGCAACCTTCAGGCGGTAAAAGTATTCTTCAACATATCCGGTTATGGAACTAAGTCTAAAATTAGACTGAGAGAAATTAGATCTTTTCAAGATTTCTTTATATTTAGTAATTATATTTTACAATTATTAGAAGTTGCTTTACACTTATAAGGAAGACTTCTTCCTAAAAGATAGTTAACGACTTGATAAAGGCTATATTATATAAATTACGACTACCTATGTATTTATTCCCTTATAGATTCATAACAAAAAACACAAACAAAACTACGCATTTGGTCGAAAAGTCAAATGGGCAGTTGTAATATTACTTGTTAATGATTTTATCAAAATTTTTTAGTTATTTGCTGTTAACACTTAAAAGCTCTGGTTAGGTTCGTGTTATTAGTATAACTTATGCAGAAAATTAATCAGGTTTGTCAAACTAAAATTTATTTTACGTATAGTTAAATTGATATCATTAATAATGCGTGACGATAAACAAGTAGGGTCGGAATGTCACAGTTAAAATTTTCCTATTTATCGAATCTGCTAAACGACCGACATTATTCGTCTTGATACATTGGTCTACGAATATGCAAATTAAAAGAGCCTATTACGACGCAATAGGATTAAATATTTTCTCGTACTATCTAAATAATAATAAAACGTTATTTTCATAGACATAGTATGGTTAACCTAATGGTTGAGGTTTCTTTTTAGGCATAAATTATACCTGTACTATTACTATATAATATTTGGGTAGTACTTTCATAGAAAAAGAAGTTTGTCAAGTTCACATGAATCAATGTCTACGAGTCTATCCCATCTTTTGAAATAAATTAAAAAATTAGGTTAGTAGCTATATTACAACTATCAATGAAAAAAACAACAATAGCAAACAATTTGCGTTACTGATTTAAACGAAAAACAAGGAATACATTAGCAAGCTGAAATTTGAAACTACATTGAACTGTAGTTACTTCCTGGACTACGTCCCGGACCCAAATGACGATTGGCGGGCAATCAGTGGATGATCTTTATCAGGTAGTCGGTTTGGTTCATGGTCACCACATTAAATCATAACAAAGGTTAGTATTTTCATCTGTTACCCTTACACTGGCATTATTTTATTGGAAAGTTATTGATTTTTTAGCTTGCATTTTTGCATAATTAAGATCTAAATACAAATAGCCTTCAGAAAAGGCACACTATGTGAAGAAACTGGTAGGTACATAGAATAATTACAATAGGTAGGTAGCTATCAATGATAGAAACGGCAGGGAACAGAAGAAATACACCACGTACCTACTTGACCAGGCTAGCCGCCCACTTATAATTTTAGCTGATGTAGACCACGTGTAAGAAGCTTATTTAACAATCTGTGTGAAAATAAACATAAGATAAAGAACTTGGCTCCTACCTATAAAGCTGAAAATATTTATTGGCAGCTATACCAGGTTTCTGTAGAATTGTAGCCTAAGAGTAACCGCTAATATCATTAAAGTTATTTTCACGCTGCCCATGGGCCATAGCTGCGGTAAAATTTTACATGCATGCATCCTTATTTTGGCAAATTAATTATTTCACAAATAATTGTATCAAATTAATAAAAATAAATCAATAAAGGCGCAGCGTGGTACAACCTCTCAGAAGGTGGACCGACGACCTGATAAGGGTGACAGGCAGCGGATAAATGAGAGCGGCACACGACCGGCCAAGGTGGGGAAAATTGGAGGAGGCCTGTGTACAGCAGTGGACGTCTTTTAGCTGATATGATGATGATGATGAGAAAGTCAATAAATGTTAATGACAGGTTATTGAAAAAAAATAGGTTTGATCAAGGCCACAATACGTCGTCATCTTTACAGCTCAGCAGCGTCAGATCCTTCTTAAACCATTGCTTAATATACTATTTATTGTGAAGCGTAGGTAAATAAATAAACTCTTTAAATAAAGGAAATAACAACCATGAGTAACCACTAGATATCATAGGTATCTACTTTATTTTTGATCATCTTTCGGTGTATATTAGTGTTATAAGTATAACGCAGTGTTTAACACACCAACCTTCTGTGCAGATGACCTGACAACCAGGTATACATAATAAAATAATTATCATAAATACGAAAAGCATAGAGTATTTTATTCAACCTGCGGCACTAATATGAATAAAGTGACCGCCTTTATGATTTTTTAGAAGAAATAGTTACGCACGCGAGGTCTCGGATATAATACCCCGACCAGTATAATATAATTACCAAAATTATATTTAATAAAGATACAATTTACACTAAGCATTATATGCTTTCTCTTTAAACCTACTAATCTTAATTTAGATTATCACTATACAAGCTTCGTTTATAATGTTTCTGTTGTTCTTGAATGGTTCCCGACGAAAAATTAAATTACCTTGCAAAACCAACATGACTTACAGTTTACATTGTAATCAAATAATCTCAAAGTGAAAAACGAGTGACAGGTATAGGTTTTTATTTTATTTGATCATTTTGACTATCCATAAAATATTTTCAATGATTAACATCCATTATTATATTTAAAATATAATAAGTAAACTTAAACCCAGGCCAGTTTACAAAATTTACTATATCACGGCATTGTTACGCTTGCATGTCTATCAATAAGATTGAATTTCGCATGGGTTTAATTATTACTTCAGCAAGTTGACGAACGCGAAATCTTTACTAGGTATACGTACATTTTACTTGATTTTAGTTTTACTGTATGATCAATTAAATATCTAACTGGTTATTGTGTAAGAACAATAAATAAGTTATCCTTTACGCAAAAAGAAAATCATATAACACTGTCGTTGCAAATTATAAAATTGAGAACATTTTAGTTAACTTTTTATGGTTATATTTAGGATTTTTTTACAGAGTTACGAAGCCATTTTTTAATATTATGTTCGGTTATTGTGTGTCTTTGTTTATTTTTCCATCTACAGTGTTTTTTGAGTAGACGAATACTAATTAACTTCTTTTCATTGGAAGCTCAAACATACATGTTCTTGTCAACTTCGTGAACGCACCTCGCCTTACGAGCGTTTACACTTATGAGTGGCAACGACGCAATTTAGTGTCATATTTTTGTGGTTTTAAATTTTTAAACGGAGCTATATTTTAAAAATATTATTAGAGCACTTTTTGTCCGACTGCCGCAGTCAATGGGGTAATGTTTTCCGAGCGTATATATGTATGTCTGTATTTACGTATGTATGTATGTGAGTATGTATGTATATTTTATTGGCACGCTCTATAGCCTAAATGTCTTAATGTATTTTAACATATTATTATGAGGTGTCATTAGATTCGTATTAATTGTGGGAGAATATTACAATATAGCGTCAGCACGAGAAAACAAATGGGTTTCTTTCTTTCTTTGTTTTAGGCAGGCGGGCTTTTTGTTTTTTATTAATTTAAATATATATTTCTTGTTAAAATTGCGCGAAAGCTGTATAAAAAGTAACTAGGTAACCATTATGGCTTACAGTTATTTTAATATGAAAATAACGCGATGGATGTTTCTAATGTATTATTTCTATATAAATAGAACTGTTAGCATTATGGTTACTTACTTTTTATATAGCTTTCACGTAATTTTAAAAACTGTTTTGAAAATATTTTCAAATAATAGCTCTGATTAAATGATACACTGCCACTCTTATGTGTGAACGCTCTTAATAATCGAAATTAAATATAATTAACAATAGGAATAAATAAAGCTTCGAACATACCGGTGTAAATACCACGCGCGTTGCTGCGAAACCATTCAATTCAAAGAGTATCCATGTGCGTGGTATTCATACAGTCTAAATTTAACTTATACTTAAAACGAATCTACATTCTATGAATAACTACTACAATCGGTAACTAATGATACAATACCTATTTGATAATAAAGTATCAGGTGTACTTACCTATCTAAGGTTTAAAACATATTTTATCGTTAACAAAGATAAGTCTTTAAATAAGGCCAAATTCGCTAATCTAAAAGTTAAGTAAGTACAAGTAAATATATTTATAATTAAAAAATATATATAAAATTTTAATTTAAAGATGGTATTTATAGTGCAAAATAATTGAGCAGAGATATTTTAATGTTTTTAACGCTTGTAAAAAGCATAATAGACGAGCTGATGGCTCTCTTTAAATTTGATTAAAATTCAGAGCCTACTCGGAGGACAGCTTTTGTTACATATACTTAAAGACTTTCCTAAATAGGATCATTACTGTGACTTTATAATAAAATTCGAGAACCAAGGATACTTTTGATACCTTTTAACATTCTATCAAAATTTATCTCTAACACCCAGATCATAAAATATTCCAAGTATCTAATTATGCTAATGATGTAAAATTATAGTTCTTATAAACAAGAATACTAAGAGCCGTAATAAAGAAGGGTTTTTATGTATTAACAAATTTGAATATAGTCTGAAGTAACGTGATACTTTATAACCAGTTTTTTAAATAGGTCAGTAGAATCTAATATAGAATTTAAATAATGTTATGGGTAAGCTATATTATTATATACTTAACATAAACACATGTTAGTGACCATGATTTGGACGTCTTGATTTATTATATTATGATGAATATGGACATGATAAGTCTTTATAAACTTATTTAATGACAGAAATTTTCGTTGTATAAATAGAAAAAAACATAAGTAAGAAAAGGATATCTACATTTTTATTTTATGTTTTACGCAGGCAGCACAAGGATAATGCTATTGCTACAGTACATCGGATTCATTTTTTTAATTTGAGAGTGATTTTATCTATTTTGTTGTCTGTCTTAAAGTGTATTTGAAGTGAAAAATTATTATGTTTGTTATGACAAGATGGACGACGACTCACGAGTTCCTAGCATTGCTCCTGCACTGCCAGAGACTGCGAAGCTGCCTACCGTGAAAAGAGTAGTATAGGTGAATGGATTGAGGGAGGTGAGGAAAAAGGAAAGGGGGAAATTGGGCCTCCGGTACACTCACCGAACGAAACGCAATAGTACGGATACTGTTACTTTTACGTCGATCTTCTATGAGATCCGTCTCTCATAGAAGATCGACGTAAGAGTAGTGAGTGAGTGTACCGGAGGCCCAATTTCCCCCTTTCCTTTAGAAAGATCCACGTTAGAAGATCCACGCTGCTTGCAAGCAGCGTGGATCTTCTACCGTCTAAATATCTCATTTATCAGTGTTTTTAAACATGATGCTTGAAATCGTGGTTAAAAAAAAAGCTGCAAAAAAAGCTATGAAACAAAGCATGTTTCACGCGATAACTTTTGTAAACATAATATAATTATTAAGGCTTTATACTCGCACCATTATTTTACTTCACTGAGTAAGAGCTAAGTGTCCCGATGAGAATAATAAATATTATGATAAATATTCATATTGTCGTCAAGTTGTTATTAGTTACATATATTATGTAGAGTTCATAAAGTTTTTAACCACACATCAAGGTGAAATAATTTACTCACCTATTTATTTTTGTCTCCAAAAGACCGATTTAGTCTTCTGTGAGTCTACAACCAAAATAGCATACGCTGTAATTACGCATATTTACTTTCATTTTTTAATCTCCTTAAACTTAACCGCTTCCAAAACACTTCATAAACCTTGCCTAAACGTACACGGTATCTATTTAGGCAGGTATCATAATAAAATATTTTAATAGAATATCTACCTATACGTATATAAATTTAAGCCTTAATAATCGCTAACTATGATTATGAAAGCCATATTTCTTGATGAGTTGTCCGTCCAACGTAGTGAGCGTAGCTATACACTGCAGCCGTCGCTTCCTGCCGCACACCCATCGTGTTGTAAGCCCACGAGAACGCTCCCTAATGAAGTTCATACCGTCATAGATTATCATAGGGTTACCTCGCCGGGACATTACGAAGAGAGCACCTGCAACGTTGAGGATACAAAGATGGAGAGTTGGCTATAAAGGGCTTGCATAATATTATAACCTACAAGCAATGTTTAATATAGTAGTACGACGATACGACGGTACGACATACGATATACCTATCATATTCCTATTAGTTAATATTGAATTCCAACCCTAATAAGGAAATCACTGTACTAGTTAGGTACATGACTTTGTATCTTCAGCTACAACGCACAGGGTAACAGAAGTAGGCGACGGTGCTGGAGCCACAGCTTTTTTTGTTACCAGTAGAGACAATACATGTGTAAAATATCTCTTATTAAGCTTCCTACCCCTGGCACTTTAAACGATTATTTTAATATTTATGATAGAGTGTATTTTTCATAACACGTACTGCCATCTATCGGCAACCGCAATAAAACTGTAATTGTAATTACGAAATCAAACTTAAAAAAAATTGTTAAGCACATTTTGAGAATTCTTACTACAATAAATTGGCCTCATCTCTATACTCTGAAGGTTATCTCTGAATCATCGCATCACAAAAAAGGCCTGTCAATGTCCTAAATCATGTATAGGTATTAACCAAACATCTCAAGACACGTGACTGACGTAGATACAACTTTCTTGCATTGGGCACCCAAGATTCCAAAATGTCCGCCGTTAAAACCTTAAGGGTTTTACGTACATAACGCCATCTACATCAAAATCTTGAAAATCGCTTGATAGCTGGCTGCAGTAGAAGTTTGTCTAAAGTTTCATTATTACACCGCCGAGGCGATTGAAGGCGCTAGTAGCGTAAATTGTTCTTATTCCAAGCATGTCCCGGTTATTGGTAGTAGGATAAACTTATATCAAGATTTCCTTGGTATCGCATGTACCTATTGAATAGCTAGTAACAAGTTAGCATGACAGTGTATTTATAATTAACGCGTTTACGTGACTAACATGTCGATTGCAAGGCGAGAAACAAGTTGAAAAATGCAGTGTACCGTTAGAAAGATTATCATCATGCCTTAATGCTTCACTTAACGACCGTCACAGATGCAGTTCTTTAGTTTCTATAATGGAATTTGGTGAACCGCATCTTTGGTTGCTTTGAACTGTTTGAGCTACTATTAAAATTGATAGCTATATACACTGATCTCATATAGAGATATTTTGCTTACAATTCGGACAAGTGTATAATAGAGTACCTCGGTAAGTATTTTGCATTCGTAATGAAGAAAAGTTCGTTTCATTTTTGTAAAGGAACTAAACCTTTCTTATCATTATACGAGTATATTTTTTATAAAAAAGTATCTTTAATCAAGTAAGATAATAGAATCATACCTATGTACTCGTAGAAAGACCGAGTAGCTAATAATAAAATTACGAACCACAGAAAATCTTTGCGGGTATTCAATCGCAGATAAATTATTAAATTAGCACCCCAAAAAATTAAAAAGTTATAGGTTAAAAAAAGTTTAGATAGGTATCTCCTATAGAACTCCTAATATTTAAAGACTTATCCAAGACAAGACTTAAAAATAATCAATCAGGTAAAATTCGATATTATTCACTAACTAAATCAACATCAACTACCTAACTAAAATTGCATAGATAACAATTTTAAGGTTGCATTTTTAAACTCAAATCTATGCAGAAAATGCATACTTTATTTTTAAAATTAATTTAATATATTGTTATACCTAAGAGAGGCATGAAAGTGGAGGTATGAGTAATTATAAGAGGCATGGCTACGTAGACGATGCAGATGGAACAATATGTAACGGTGTGCGAACTAGAACTGAGTATAATGGTACACGGCCATTCTCACGGAACGATACACACGTCTACGCTATTTCCATGATACATTATTTATTGTTTTCTTCATCATGTCAGAATAAATCTAGTAAGCATCACATTTCGAAACAATTGGCACGTGTACCTAATATTGTTTCAAGGGTTATTGGGTTATTTGGGTATATTACTGGCCAAAATTTTAAGTCAAAAAGAAATTACTAATACTTGATAAAGTTTAAAAATACGTACAATTTCAACAGTTAATGATGAAATATTATTCAAAATTCTATTTTAACTTCGACAAATATAAAGCAAAAACATTCGAAAACAAAATATCTTCATAGCTATTGAGGTAACGCTCAAACTTTGACGTCAATGTAATTAAGAGCTCTGCATGTTAAGTACAAATTACAAGCAACCTACAATTAATATTGTCAAAAAACGTGAAGTAAAATATAGTTAGGTTCATAGGTTCATATCATTTAATGTAGTCGGATCACATCCGCGTTCCTACCAAAGTCCAACAAGTACTAAGACAGCATAATTTGAAGTCACAGCATTTATTTAAACTCAAGTAGTTTTATTGTGATTCCTCTTTAACTTGAATAGTGGTACACGATCCTTGCACGCTTGTTACTCGTATTTATGATAAATAGGATTACTAAACGTATACCGATTGCATGATACCCCCCTCGCTCCCTAATATGAACAAAATATTAGGGCGCCCCCGCCATGCCTAGCAACCGCCACCCGAATAACACATCGCAGCTATAAATATGTATCGTTAACATAGCATCTGCTTTCCTGCTCTTTTCTAACTAGGAGTAAATCTATATGTATAACCATTAAACCTAAGGATCAAGGGAATCTAGGATGAACTTTTTGCCATTCAATATTATTTTTGTAAACCTAACACTTAGGACTAACTAATAATTTACTTTAAAGTTTATAAACTAATTATAATTTATAAAGTAATGAAATAATTACTACCTATAATGCATATTATTTTGCGTTGCTATTAAACAGATGAAGAGATTAGGTATTCGGAAATAATAAACGTTTACTTGTAGCAGAATTCATTAGGGTCATTGCTACACTTACTCATAAACGAGTGTACGCACGAGGAAATCCCCAATATTTGGCAGTGCGATGACTCGAATACAGATACATACTAGCCTTAGTAAACAATTTTAATACATTAAACTCGAAATAAGCGGCTAAAAATATGTTTGTTAAGCGGCTAGTCGCTTGCGCTCACTACATAGTGATCAAAGTCGCTTTTCTATTTCGAAGCAAGTCATCAGTGTTGCGTCGAGAAAAAAATGTAATCAAGTTAACATTTCAATTGAACTAAACAAGAGGCGGCTGCCCAGTTTGTTCACCGTAACGGTACGTAGAATACCTGTGGTACTCTTCAGGTGTTTACTAGTTGGACGAGCAATAGGGTCATGACGAAATCGTTCCGAAGTTACCACTCAAGAACTACTCAGAGTAGCTACGGTAAGCTCTACAACTGTACTTATAATTGAATAGCGACTGTGCCTGCCCTTATCAGAACGAAATAATACTTTTAGTATATTACGGTGCACTTTCTAAACATTCTTTGTGAATGCGATATCCGCACTCATAAACAAATCTGAGAACAAATCACCTTACAATGCATTATCTATTTATAATACGCTACGTACCTTGAGGGTAAATAAATGCTTACTATATGTTAGGTTATACCCACCTATACCAAAAACATTGAAAGAGAAACAAGTATCTTTAGCTATAGCAGTGGTATCAAATACATTCACATTACATTATGAACTTATTACATTGTGTGTCAGACTCCTTACACAAGGGGGAAACTGCAATATCTCGTTCAATAACAAAATCTTAGACAAATGTTTAACTTCCGTTAGCTAAGGAACTGACTCCACACCCTCGATGCTTTTTGTTTGGCTTCATATTTTGCAGTTCAGTGAAAGTGACTTTGAACGACATCGCAAAATCGTACATAAAACGTAGTAAGTATGTTAATATTGCAAATTGATCTCTCATTCTATTGTATCTTCATATTCACTCGACACTGGAAACTGTCTTTGTTTGTATCCCAAGAAAATAGATACCGTTTACAATATGCTAATTTCATTGTATGAAAATAATAATATACTCTCCTGCATATTTACGAAAGAATAAGCCGGCTTAAACCCTCGGACCTAAAATACGTTGAACGACAATAAGGGACCAAAGGACTAGCATAAAAAATATCCCTTAGAATTTGTTAGGAACATTTGAATCTAACGAAAAGATATGTTTAAGAATAATAAAGTGATACCGGTCTCTACCTGCACCTGGCGCTAGAATTTGAAAGAAATCAAAGTATTCCATAAAAACATGTTTCAAATAGAAAAAGCATCAAAAGGCAGGACGTCTAGACATTCTTTTTTTAGTTCCCAGAAAGAGCAGGTAGAAATCTGTACAATGACGTACCGATGCATGCGCTCAGATAGTAATATTACCGATTAGAAACATTTCTCCGTGACTTGTTTTTAACCGTAAGCATTCCTTTTGATAAATGCTAGAAAATTACAGGTGAGCATCATCTAGACTGTCACTAAACTATGGTGTATTATAACACTCTAGCGTATAATTTTAATAATAAAATCAATTTCGAGCTACAACATATTTGATGTTTATCATGATCATAGGGCATCGCTAACTGACCTATACAGATGATAGGTATACAAATAAAATATGAAATCCCAAATAATATTTTACATGAAATATACCTAATGATACAAGTAAATAACCTAATTTTGACACAAACAAATAGATGATTACGAGCAAATAATTCAAAATAAATATATCTGGCCTCGATTGAATTCATCCCTAATGAAGGGTAATTGGTCAAACGATTATGCATTAAGATGATATTGATGACCGACAGGGCGCGTTTGGTGTTTCGGAATCCGATTCAAATTTTTCCTGATTTATCTAACATAATGTATCTAATCAATGTCCCATCAATACAAGAACCATCAAGCTATAGGAAAAATACGATGAGTCACTTGTCTCTAGAGAGTTCTACTACGACTTAACAGATAGATAACTAATATGATGTACAAATGACTGTGAAGGATATCAGTTTATTATTGTGCGTGTATCCTGAAGACTGTTACATAATTCTGCAGTTGCACGAGACTTGGGTTTGAAGCAATTTCGACGCTTTCTAGACGAACCGTATCGCTGGAATAGAATCTGGTCCAGTCATTTTTTTTAAATTTATGAATCATATGTCGTCCGTGTCGTCCTACAGTCGCCATCTGCATGTCGTCGTCAACAACTAGGTACCTTACAATAACACAAATAAACATATTAAACTACAATATAATCAAATGAGGTGTGTACCAGTGAAAATAAAACACTGTTATACATAAAATAAGTGTATTTCTTTAATAATGCTTTGAACATAGTGCAACAAACATTGTGCCACTAAATACAAATTGTCATTATAAAAAAATATCGACAATTTCCAGTGAAACATCTTATATTTGGAATATAAAATTGAATTGACTCTAGGTATCTACACACTCTGACTGTTTACTATTTAGAATCTCAATAAAGGTGCCGACATTTATTTATAGATAAACAGTTATTGTTAACAATTTGATACATTTAGACAAGTGTAATCACAATCGAGTATTGGTACCATAGAATTCGCCTACGCGTCCTATCTCAAATCAACAACATATGATTGTGACTGTTGGTACGTTCTTAGAAACGCCTCTGCAAGAGGAAGATGGCGAGTATCAACTTTAACAGTATTGAGAACGTTCTAGACACCACTATCTGTTGTTTCATCATCTGCTTCATTAAATACTATTAGTTCTTTTACGTTAAGTATACGAAAAGCAATATGATACGAACTCTGCTTTAATTATACAAGAACTTACAACTTTAATAGCTGTTTATAAAACATGCTTTATTTGGACGGATTTATTAGTGTCTATGTACTCGTAGACATGTGCCAATAAAATCTTATAATATTGATCTAACAAAGGACTAAATTCACTTGAATAAACAGCCACGTGGCTGAAATGACGCACGCGTATTATCAGAATTATAACAAATGCTTCATAGGTACAGAGATCTTAATTTAATTTATTCCTAGTTTGTTATTTAATACTGTTTCTGTGGGTCCTCCATAGAAACAGTATTAAATAACAAAAGTGCGATTTAATAATGTGGCGCATTATTAATATAATCATAGCCTATACCTACAGATAGACATCAACAACCATAATACAACCTCGGAATGTAGATAAGTTTGTATCAGAACTCTATACCGAACAGTTAAACCAAGATCCGGTTCCCAGAACACGAACCTAGTTAGAGAAAAATATGTTTAAATATTACAAAACTCATCTGTATAACGCGTTAGAGGGTTACGCAACTAAAAAACAGGTTGGAGCCCTGTGTACTACAATAAAATGTTCGGAAATAATTTCATTGATAGACGCGCATGCGTCTTGGGTATTCTACGCACTACTAGCGCGTTTTACGCCTTCTACACTAAAAATAGAACATTGAACTAAGGGCGTGTATGGGACTGAGCTGTGACCTCAGCTGTGCCTCTATCAAGCGACAGTTATGTTTCTAATATATATTTATATTTCACTGCATTCATAAAGCGTGATAACATCACAATTGTACTGTAACTAAATTAATTAAACTTAATAATTATGAACTTTATATTCTACGTGTTATAGAAGGCATTTTTATCGATTTAGAGGGTTTTTTGAAACTTTATGTGCTGTTTACTAGGAGTTCTCATATTTTTCATGTGATAGAATTTAAATCGATTTTAATTATAAATGAATACTTAAATAAGATAATACAAATCTCAAAAGCGGGAACTTTGTACTTTAATACTACAATAGTGTTTGGTCAATTTTCTGTTTTTTATAGAAAAAAACTTGTTATTGACACATGATGCACAGTTAGGTGACTTTTACAGTGAGTTAACCACATCCGTACTAGCACTAACATTACTTAACAGATATGCGTACACATTTTTCATTAACAATGTGATGACGATGATGTGAATACACTACTAAAATTATTAGTATTATTAATAACCGTTTTTTATTGCCTACAGTGGCAGAACAGTCTTAAATGGTAACTGCCGCCCGTGGACTTCTGCAATGTTTAATAAGCTCAATGAAGCCGCTGACAACCGATTTGTAATCATTCAATGTAAACACATCAGTTTTTTTTTATAATATGGTGGCAACGTCAAGCGAAGGCGTCAGAGGTACCGACAAATGTGCTTCTTTTGCATGCGAGAGGTACGAGCGGTGATTACCACTTAATATTAAGTGAACCCTGTTCGTCTACCACTATAAGCGATAAATAAAAGAAAAAGCAAATTTGGGGCTAGATCGTAGAAGTGGGTTCTATTTAGAAAATACTTTTTGTATTTGTACTGTTTGTTTTGAACAATATATTTGTCTTAAATGTGAATGAAATACAATGCGGCCGATGTTTCATGTTTGCGGAGAGTATCTTCTGAGTAGACAATCGCACAGGTGTCTGTTGTGGAGGGTGACGTAGCAGGAGGGCGCGTGCACCAGCGACACGCTGCGGCAGTGCCACGCCGGCCCGCTGACCCGCACGCGCCACGACACCGACTGCCTCACACCAGCTACAACCACCAAGCCAACTGAACAACATTCCTTCACACAATTATCCTATACCTACCACAAACTAAGTGCATTAGCAAAAATGTAAGAAAAACAAAACACGACGTTCCGTTCCAAAACTTGTAATTCTGCATTATGTAGTCACAAACTCAACATTTCATTTGGAAATCTTCAAAAGTAAACATTACATTAATAATTCATACGCACATACAGAAACGATAGGCTGTTCTCTATTCTAAAAATACTGAAACATAAAGAAACAACGTTTTCTTCAAAAGATTCTTTATAGGGACTATTAACCATAACGGAAACATTAGCGGAAGCGGGAATGTAAAAAGGACCTTATTACTACAATGGGATGTTATAATTTGATGGGCATGGTGAGCCTAGGGTTGGGAGAGGAGAGGAGAGGGGCACTCGGAGTAAGATTCTGGGGCATTATCGATTGAGGGCCCCATCACCAGGATGCGAGTGGCGCGCATGTCCCGCCGCACAGTGGGATCGCGTGCGGCGGGACCTAGCGCAGGCCGCGGCCCGCGACCCGAGCGCCTAGGTAGCTACCCTACACGCAGCCCTCACACCCGCGCCGCACTGCCATACCCGCACTACTCTTACCATTCATGCAAATAAACCTCATTATAAGAACCACATGTTACCATTTAGATAAACCTAAAACTAGCATTATTGCATTCGAACTTTATAAGGTCGAAGTACCGTTAGCTCCTCATTATACACAGCTCACTCTACTCTTAATTAATCGAGAGCTGTGACCATTACTTTCCCACAAGAAACACTAATAAGCGTAAATGTGTGTACGGTATAGTAGAGAGCGGCAATCTATAAATAAATCATAGTAGCATTATGTATCAAAACACGCTATGCGACGGGAGGCGTATTACGCAGTACTGTTTACTCACACACTGGCACGGGCGCCCTTAGGGAGGCGGGTGGGGGTAGTACGTCAAATTAGGGCATACAGGGCGTAACTAGGCTATAGCGGGAGATGGAGGGCACGCCCATGCGATTCCCCGTGCCCTGCGGAACTTTCTTCTTTCATAACTTTGTAGGTATTGATCCGTCACAACTGCGCAATTCATGTCCTCTCGAATACATCCGATATTGCAACGATAATAACGCCCGCGCGTCTAATACGTTCCTATTTTATTTTATTGTAGTTCGTTTTCATGGAAATATGAGTGGATGTCTATTACATAGATGTTTTGTGTTGTCGTATCAGCGTTGATAGATTGGTATTTGAGTATTAAGTATAATAATAATTATGTTATATTTAATAGAAATTAAATGATTATATCAATAGAAAGCACAAGTTTTTAATAAAATTCAATAATTTAGAAATACAAAGAAATAGTACCTATGAATACTAAATTAAAATACTTTATTAAAACGTATGTAATGCCTACATTTATTGACCTAAATGCCTAGTTATCTAAACTTGTTGGTCTTAATCTTTTATAGGATACCCGATATGGGATATTGTATACAAACAACGTAACGTGTACGGTACGCAAGCAGATTCGTGCGTAGTACAATACTACGCACACCCACGCCTCCCTCTCCCGGTCACGTTCACAGGGCACACGGAAACACTGTTAATTCATTCATACCCTTTAATATAACTTTCTGGTCTATTACAGAGTATTTCGTTATTTAAGTAAATTATACTATCATCAACATATTCATGTTTTAAGTAACATTGTAAGCGCCCGTTCATATGTTGCGCATACCTTCTTAACATTAGATTCATGTTTCCCGTTTCATATTGCAGTAGTTGGCGCCCAAATTGGGACCGAAACATATATATCATTGTAATACAGTCATAATATTATGGTCCATCATCAGTCTACAGTGCTTGAAAAGTATCAATTTAAGCTGTCTCAAAAAAAATAGGTATTTTATTTTAGTTTGTGAGTTTGTATTGATTAATAAAAAGCAGATCGACTATAATAGATGAGGGCCAATTAGGTAAGTAATATATCACAATCGCGAGAACTCAGAGAAAATTAAATCGGTTTTATTAATTTTTCTTGGTAGCTAATGTTATTATACACCCATCACTCCTTATGTTACGTACATGAGATTCAAGTACTCACTTAACTATGCTAAAAAGTTCTAACTATAAGTGAAAGCAATAGTAAATCCTTGTTTCGCAGAACTAAGTAAAATCAAGCAATATTAGATTTAAAACCTACAAGCCAAGGACACACACATAATAATATAATTAACAAAATAGGTAGGTACGTAAACATCACATGTTTTACGTATTATGTTGCGTTCATATGAAGAGGCACTTATTACAATAACAATTGTTTTCACACAAAAAATATAAGCTTGTTTTAAAACCAAGCTACCTACTTATTATTTGTTAGTCATAACACTGCAAAAATATTACCCAACAACCGGGACACACTAAACATTAACAGACTGACATTACTGACATTACCTACATTTTGTACAAAATATTTTATTTATTAAACACATCGTCCAATCTTTCCTTTTAATAACTAAAACCTCGGTAAGTACTTATCCAATTCATAAAGACATCATTTTATAAGACATTTGAAAATATTGAAATTTCGTATCGATTATTAATTGACTTTTAACTAGTATATTTTATATCGAAACATTAATTAAAATCGCTGATCAACATTTACCAACAATAACGCGTAAGTGCAATAAAAAGTATTGCGACGAATTTTTAGGAACTCTTCAGTAAGTATACAAATTGACACAAACTATACAAAAATCTGAGAACGAATATAAAAAAAACAAAAATAAAAAATATTAAAAAAATCGATTCGATGAAAATATAAAATAAGTACAGATGTGTATAAAAAATAATAAAAAATTTGGTAAAAATAAAATTGTACCGTGTTATGTCGCTACCTGTACCTATGATATACATCCTTCTTTCGTACATACTTGCCGTCAGGAGTAAAATAGTAGCTGGGCGGTTGGTGTATGTGCCTTCCCCGAACTAGGAAGAGCACGTCACCAGATCCGGCGCGGCCGGGCGCCGTGATGACATCAGCGCGGCAGCCGGCCATATCACGCGACGAGCAGTACCACTGCTTCCTGCCGTGCGCCTGAAGGTTCTTCAGATAGAACGTGTACCCGTCGTGCAGCAGTAATGACTTGCCCGTCCTCGATGGCACGTACACTGCTGGCACTGCGTCAAACACCCAACATGTTTGACACCATCGACTGAATTAAATACCATCAAAACTCAGACTGAATCCACAAGAACCATTCATTGCGTAAATTCGCATACGCTTTACAGAAATGTATATTCATTCGAATGAGTCGTCTAGCGACTTTCTTGGATTAAACCAAAGTGTTAATCTACTGTATAAGCATTCAAATTACGTGACATAACTACATCCTGCATCTATGGGTGAATAACAGACACGAGTGTGTACAAGATTTAATCGATATTTACACATGACACATTGCTTACAAACAGTATGCTGTAATTTTATAGAAAATATAAGGGTAGTTAACTGTAGTAACTTTTTCTGATTGTAACAAAATTCTACAAAAGACATTAAATTTTACAAAAATGATGGCTGCTCTACTAGATACGTTGGTATAACTAAATATACATACCAATTATATTTTTTTCCTTTTAGGAATATAATTTGCTTAATAGATTGACCCAAATAATATCACATTCACATAAATTTTACTTTTTCACACTTAATCAGCGCCTGCGAGATAGATATATTTATTATTTTGAATAAAGTTATACTAATATTATTACGTATATCTATGATTTGAACCTAAAGGTGCTCCCTCACCGTAACGTTACAGATTCGATTTTGAGCATTAGGTACGTTTCAAACTGCTTCTCTGCCGAGCATTCGCTTATAATGTAACATTCCATAATGATTCCATATGCAAAATATTACACATTGTATCCTGTTTAATTAAGTTGCGCACTGTAATGCTCGTTTGCCTCCCTCACTCCCTCAATGCTCGGATCTGTAACGTTACATTACAGGTGAAATGCTCGCGATGAGAAAGCACCTTAACATAATGTAATTATGTACTCGTATGTACCTACGTTTTACTAGGTATCTATTATCAAGGTGTTTGCGAGGCTGATTCCAAGCTTGCTCTGCTTTGATTCGCTTACATATTAGTATCCTATACTTTTATTTAAATATTGCTTTTTTCAGATCAACATTTCAAAAATATTTATTGTTACTGTATTATTATTTAACTTAACTTATAAAACTGATAAATGTAAAGATATTTCAAACTAATAACAGTGTAACTAATTAAATTATCTATTGTGATCAATAATCATTGCCTAACTTTAAAATGACTAAAAATTTAAAATGACTAATTTGGTTTACGATATTTAGAATATACATACTCGTATGACATACCGTTCATGTTAATTTTATTGCGTAAACTTTGTTTTCAAAAACAGTAGATAATAATTATTTATCTACATAATTTAATAATTTTAAAATTTGACTGTGAAATAAAGCTGTTAACTAACTACTACTATAACTATTAAAATGAATATGGCTAAACAAAATTAGTGAAAAATCAAAGTATAAGAAATATTACTAAAATGTTTCCAAAGAAAATGAATTATGTCACGATAAGTATAGTCGACCACATATTTGCTATAAAACTTTTAACAAAAATTTCCATCAAAATTAAAAAGTATTATGACAGTGACAACTGTCACTGTACTGAGGTAACTCGCAAGCAAAAATAGACAATAATGTTTTGTGATATGCAAACGACATTACTTTAAGGGTGGTAAAGCAATTTTATGGTCGACAACACATAGATAGAAGTGGTTTAACGTAGGTACCTATTTAAAAATAATAAAAAATGAGGAACAAATATGTTATTTCTGCGTATTATTTACATGGTTCTTCATGGCGAGGTATTCATTATATAACCTGAAGATGTGTTGCAGGTGCAGTGACGAGAGACAGTCGCGAGGCGGGCGCGGCGCGGACGCTATTGGACGCGGCGCCTGCGTATCTCCCAGTCAGCGTTCGTGATTATGTGTTCCCTTGACAGCAATCACCTCACTGTTGTACGTTCTCAAAGTGGCCGTACATTGGAACTTATTTCTCGCCGCACAATACCACAAAACTCTGGGCTGGTTCCTGTAAGCGTTGTGAGGTCGGTACGTGTAACCGTTTAACGATAGCTTAGGGTATCCTGAGTGTGAATGTATTACTTTCACTGGAAAATAAAACCATTATTAGGCCTGATGCAAATACTACAATCGTAGTTAGTGAAGGATAAGAAACAATTACCTTATCAACGGCGGACATAGTAGTGTCAAAAAAATGTATTTGTTCTTAAATCAATCAATATTATTCATTACTAAAACAATAGTTATATTATAAGTATTCACTGGTCGGTAATTTAAGTAAGTAGAGCTAAAATTTACAAAGAATTCTAAATGGCTGTAAAGATTTAATAGAAATTAAAATACGTTTCATATCAGCCTTCATCGATTGTAAAGTTGTATAAATAAAACTGTTGATAGAGAGCACCACAACGAGTACTTGAGTAATAAAATATCAAATGGTATGATTATTGTTCCTGCACAGATGCCTGAGCTCCGAGAACACGACACTCTTGCCAACGGTGTGTAGTCTGGCGCCGCAGCCGCGTGCGCACACCCAACGTCGCTTGCCCTTGTAGAATCCGTCCAGTTTGTACCAATAACCTCCAATTTTCAGCAACGGTCCCTCGTCGTCGGCACACACGCTCGCCGATAATAATACTGTACAACAATTTGTACACGATTTATACAGTCAAACTATGCCAATCATTTAGAAACATTTCATTGTAATTAAAGAGCAAAATCCGACAAATAAGTCCAATATTATTATGAACTAAGAATTACAGGTGCACGTTAGAGGCTTTTTGTTTCAAACCGCCCGGAATGAATTTTCATGTTAAACCTCAAAGGTGGTATGATATGACTATGATGAGACATAAGAAATATACGCAGCGTTAGGGTTACCTTTGGAACCTTCCTAAGGAAATGGAACTACAATAAAAAATGTATTGTCAGTATACGTGTTTTATAAATATCAATTAAACAAAATACTGTTACAATAAATGATTTAACAAACATTTAAACAATACAATAATAATACATTTAAATAATAAAACAACATTATAAATTAAAGTTTTACATAAATACCTACTTTGGTATAGAACACAAGATCATCAAATGTACCACTGACTATTCGATAGAATACGAATAATATTGGAACAATACTAATTAGGTTTAATTATGTCTCGTAGATACAACATGCATAGGCATGATACTATAGAAAACCGGTTACAGTGCCCTACGAGCGCGCACCCTACTGTACAAGTATCTACAATATAATATAGTCGTATAAGTTTCTAATATAAAAACTATGCTCGTATTATTCTGTTCATAAGCTGGTATACTTATTATGACTACGGCCTACTTCTACAGCTAAATACAAATCATAAATATTGGAGTATTTCGTAACATCGTCTATCAGTCGTTCCGCATACTACAATGCGGTCAATAAATAGATTTTTTCATAAAAAAGCATCAACAAGACGGCTACGCTATCATTAAAGCTATACAGTTTGTATACATAACTTCTAAATATTTTGGTAAGAGAATATTGCACATTCACGTTATACAATGTTTATAATATCATAATCATCGTGTAGTTTCCTAATAGCCACCTAAGGCATTACAAGGCGACGTTAAAGCGTCTATAGTCACCTGTTTATTGATACCAACAGTTCCGAATATATCAAGTAGGTATCCGTACATATATATTAAACATGTTCCAAATTCTAAACAAACGTTTAGTTTGATATCACACAAAACTCGACGGGATCCTCGTACTACCTATTTTTAATGGAAGAATGATGAATAAGAGATATCGCTGAGCATCGCGCCGCGACAAAACTACTCCTTAGCTCTCTATGTTGGTACTCGATAATTAATGAGAGCAACATATTATTGGAGAGGATTCTACTCGCCCACTCTACTAACTAGTAATTCGAACCAGTAATAGCATAAATATCCAATTTATAAAAACTAAACTTAAAAAATTTATAGTATACACTATGTACACGTATAATGGAAATACAATGACCTTTGGCATAACTACGTAAAAATAATAAGGCGTCTTTAAAAATTTACGGAGAAACAAAACTAAGCTTCAAGTTGATAATAACATTATTAAGAGCTATCACTTTCTACCAAAATTTTGTTTCTCCGAAATAAAACATTAAAGTTTATTGTGCATTTATGATTGTTGCACAGGTATTATGAATGCGACACTCCGTATACGCGGTCAGTGCCTACCATCGAGTAGGCCGCGCACAAGGAGGTCGCGCCAGGCCTAGAGTAGAAGCGCGGCGTGGGGCGCCGGAGGCACGAGGGGCGCAGGAGCTGCAATCACGGCCCCGGCTCTAGGCGCTGGACTAGCTACAATTTTGTACTTGCCCATTGGATCCACTTGGAAACGCCTCGACTCATGTTTCGCCGGGTTATAGGTCGCTGGGTGATTATGAGAGCCGCGAAAATAAACCAAGCGTCCGTCTCTTAAGCATAAGGCAACTTGACATCGCTCAGCCTTCTGATATGAACGAGCGCACCTCCAGGTGACGCGGCGGGGATGAGACCCTCCGTCCTCGTAGAATATGTGTCCGTCGGCGACCAGGTGCAGGCCTCCGCGCGCCGACCGAATGTAAAACCACCCTGAAATGAATAGACTGTTAGGCCTTGTCGCGTTCAAATAAGTAGAATAACTTATAACTATCTACATAGGTACTCGTAATTACCAAATTAAGGTGGACGAGGAAAATCAATACAACGTAATCATTTCGTAAAAATACCTCGATTTATCATCCGTTTTCCTCCTCCGCAATGTTTTTCATTTACTTTCTGATTGTAATCGTCGAGTGTGTATTTAATATTTTCTAGCAAATTTCTAGTTGACGTTCTTTTAAATTGTAATCAAGATGGCTGAGCCACAAATGGTAGACGTTTCTAGATGGCTACTTAAAGTTTTACAATAAACTTGGGATAGATTTGTTGCGCCTTCTGAACTGTCAGGGAACAAACAACACTACACTACTTGCCTGCTCCTTGTTGCTGGCAAGTGTTGTGGCTGGTAAAAAATCTAGTACCTACCAACCTTCTTAGTCTGTGTGTATTTGGGAAATAAATGCGCTCTCTGTTAGTACCTATGTGGGAGTTGTGGGACCTACTTACTTACTACAGATATTAATCGTAGGAGTAAAACATCTCTCCTTACGCTTAGGGGTAAACAGCGTGACATGTATAAATATTTTTTACGATCAGATTCTAGATTGGTATTAAAATTACTAATTTCATACGCAATTATATCTACAATTAAATTTTACTACTTAATTACTTTTATCTAATAACAATCGCCCTAGAAAGCTCCATAAAACGAGTTTGAAGATTGTTGCGTTTTTAGTACCACAACAATGTTAATTGAAAAAAGTACCAAAGAGTTCAAATTGCCAAAGGCGTATAATAAAAATGCGATATAAATTCAGCGCAATATAATCATTTCTTTGTACCTATACACAAGAGACTCGCCTCTCTACTACCAGCTACACAGCGTAAACATTCTCTGACCGACAACTGCCGCTTATAGCTACCTTTACTTCATAATACTTTCACGACTAAACATAATAATACAATAAAATATTCTATCACAATAAAAAATAATACTTTAAAAATAATACTTCAAGGTTAACATAATAGTATAATCGTATACATTTTGTATGGTAGGTACATAATAACTAGTGCATGGTTAACGTTCAGGTTAACATACATTGTGACAACACACGCCGTTAAGTACAACCACCGACGCTTGTTAAAAAAATGCCAATAAGTACATACTTAATCAAATCTCAGTATAAAAAGTGTAAAATAATAAAAATCTTAAAATATAATAAGATCTCACTAAAGAACGTACTTACAACTACAACGTATACATGAGTATTATTATTTAGTCAATTTTTCGATAAATGCAGTTACCTACTTTAACAAGTTGTTACATTACTTTTCTAATCGTATACATGACATGAGTTCGTAACATCCGTCCCATCTGTGCGTGGTGTAAGCGTACTCGACAACATAACCGTGACCTTCGTATAGTCGCAACCGAAACCGACCTCTGCGGAGCATACACACCGCTCCGGTATCAACAATCGTAAATTTTATGTACAAATTCACGAATAAAATTGTAAAAAAATAAATGTAAAAATAATGTATAAAAATACTTAGGATATCATAAGATAACTATCACTTTGTACAGTAAACTACAACTAGACCGTCCCGTTCAGTAGAGACTCACTGAGATTGACGGCATTCATCCAACGAATAAATTTTGTGAGAGCCTGCACTTAATCTTACTAGTGGAAACTCAACCATATTTTATTTCATTATCCGTTAAAGAAATAAAGGCCACAAAAGCCCAAACTAAAACGAGTTCAGTTTGATGCCTCAAATACTCGTAGTTGAACGCAGACGGTCATTTTAGAACTTATAAATAGTCGTATACTTTACACAGCGCAAAAATATCTACCAATTAAATGTATCTACTGAATACAGTATAAGTTATATATCATAATAATCTCTTTGGAGAATACGATAATTATTAAGAGAGTAAACTAGCAAACTATAGTTTGCAAAATATCAATCGTATACATACATTCACGTAATCGACAAAGGCGTATACAATGTCCAAACTGTAGACCACCGGCAAGAAGGCACAAGAGCAATTTGACTTAACACGCGTATGACAGCTACTTCCATCAAAAGGTCATTCAATATAATCACACACCTGATCAAATATCAATAGTACTCCCGGTCGCAACGTTCGAACTGAGATCAAAATCTGTGCCGTAATCCAACATCATATTGTATGCCGGTAGTCGTTTCGATGACATATAAATTGACTTGTCGTTGAGCCACTAATGGTGGCCAACAAACAGCACGTGCTTAAAACATAGGTGTGAGTGGAGTGGCCCGCACTCCACAAGTATGTGCACTGTTCATTTGAACGACACGAAGTCCAAAGGTGTGCACTGCGGCTCTGCACCGCGGGTTTCGAGAGCATCGCCACCATACCTTGCCGCTTGCTGCACGTCCGTTAAAACAAAACCTGTGTGCGCCCACTTCAATGGCGGGTTTTCCCCTCTTGCTCAAACAGTAACGAAATTGTCCAGGAAAGCAGGGAAACGGAAACGGCAGACCGAGCGTCGGCGGCGCTTCCGGGTTACCGGTGCCTGCAACTAATCACCTTACCGTTAATTTTTGCTCGTGTGAACTCATTGTTTCTACAAAGCATAAAATAGCATGTTTTTAAGATGAACTAACTACTGCGATCCTGAAAATAATTCAATATATCTTAGCAAAATAAAACAACTTAGTTCTTGATATTCATAACTGTTGTAATCGAAATATAAAAATATGTAATTTTTTAAAAAGATAATCAATATAATCATAGTCAACAATTATAATACATATTTATAAATTCTTTAACATTGCTTTCAGCTTTAAATTTATCTCAAAGGCAGATAGTAGGTAGGTAAAGAAAGGACTAGAACATGTTATATTAGGATTTCAGTTTTCGTGTCCCATTGACACGAGTTCTACGTTTACCGTAACCTTTGCGCTTTTGAGGCTTTCGCATCTTGGTGTAATGTTCGTGCTGATTTCCCATACCAACAATACGGTTGTTGATTGTGATAACGTAGCACCTACAGCCAGTGTCTGACTTAATGCAGACCCACGTGGTGCGGCCGAAGCCATCCGACTTGCTGCATCTCCGGAACCGCCACCCTTCTACCACAAGGACTGGGTTTCCATATCGAGACACACTCCAATACACTGCAAACATATACTTGCTACCAATCTAGTATTTTTTGGGATTTTATATCTTAAATAAAACTAGTCTATACAAAAATATTATCGTATATTTTTAGATACACCACATTTAAAAAGTATTTCTAATTTATTATGTTTCAATTAAGTGAGTATAATTCATTTATAATAATATTGACACTGATAACGATTTTATAACAATTCGTAGTCAAACCAATACCTATAAATAAGTTAAATACAACACGATTAAGCGAGTTATGCAAATAAATCGAGATATTTTTAGGGCCTGTGTGATTGCGTAAGTAACTTTTTACACCAAGCATCTATTCTTATCTTAGGTAAGAATAATATTGATAACAAATTAATGATAATATACATTCATTTTATTGATTTTACCTTTAGTCATAGTCCACCAAAATTTTAATTAAGTATAGTACAAAATATCTAAACACTGGAATAGATTGATTTACGCATTTATAGAAATATTCAGTCTTGGACTAATAAGAGGCCTTTGATACTTTAGACACCGATTTCAGAACAACAGTAATATCTATTACTATTACATTACAATAACCTCTTATAATTCACACTTTATTTATATTTATGTCATCTAAACTAATATTATAAAGAGAAAAGATTTGATTTTTTGTATGTTCGTTTGTTTGTTTGCAACGATTTAACTAAAAATCTATTAAAAAATAAATGCTCTATAGAAATTAATAAATGAATCGGGTAACATAGGCTATATTTTGTTACGTTTAACATATTTTTCAGTCATTTTGAATTTCAATATTTTAATCGCCTTGTAAACCTGAATGCTGCAATACGACACTATTGCAATTATATTTTCCGAATGCGTTTGTTAGTTAGTATACCAAAGCGAAGAGAGGGCGGACGTCTAGTTATTATATAAAGGTTCAATAAAACGTATAGTTTCACTAATTTACAGATATTCAAATCAATCAATCGCACTCATGATAAAACACATAAAACTAGGACATTTAAAGCTAATTACTTATTAGTAAAAGCTATAATAAATTCTGAACTTGAAAAATTGTTTGATTTGTAAACTACAATTTACTGAGCATTTTTCGAAAGCACCAACTTTGAAATACACCATAAGGATTCTTTGAAACGCACTAGTAGTATAATAATGTATAATAATATTTTTAGGGTATCCCTTGTGCGCTTCGATGAATACCCAAATTTACGCACATTAAATAAGACATGGTTTAAACCAAGCCGTGCTTATATTTTAAGTCTTAAATAATTTCTGTTTTAATACTTGTAACAGGTCCGAGAATTTAGAAGAAGTAACATTTGATTAAGGATTAATCGTATGTACCTACCTATTAAAAATACTTCCACAGTTTTACACAACAATAGTAATGTTGGTTTTATTTGCTGTCTAATATGTAAACAAACATAATCCTAATATGAAAGGAATGCACAATATACAAATATCACGAAAAACATGACGTCATGGTTCTTCACAGCCACTGAAACCACTAGACTGAACATTTATAGCCAACATACATACATAACTTCACGCCTATCTCCCATTAATGGGGTAAACAGAGACTATAGAACGCCATTTGCTGCAATCCAAACATACCTCCTTTGCATGTTCAACATTCTTTAATCTTTTCATACACACACGTCGGTTACGGGTGCTAGCGACCCCTACCAACTTTCTCAATTATTCCCGCTCCTTAAATCACTTTCGTTATCGTTCTTCCATCCATATTTTTCACAAGTCCAAACCACCTTAACATACTCCTATCAATTTTAGTCACTATATCAATCCACATTCTTCTCTTACCATTCGTTCATTCGATTACTCTATCTGACAAGTTAATTCCACACATGCTTCTAAATGCTCTCATCTCTACTGCATTTATTCTGCTTTCATGCTTTTACTGCCATACCCAAAATTCATTACTATACATAAGGCAGTTGCCCCACCGGCGAGTAAGCGAGTAACTATAGAGTATTTTCACGTTCAAGAAACGTAGCTGTACAATAGATATAAAATTCCGTGTAAACAGGAAAGATGCATATATTAACAGTTGATCGCTGACTGTTCAGACTGCCGGCGGAGCCTCGTTCCACTAATTTGTCACTGAGCGACAAGAGCTATCTATTTACGCCGAGAGACCAACTAGCTGTCATTTCCTACAGTGCGGCTTTAAAAAGTAATAAGTAATGAGCGAGTCGCACACGCACACTCGTTTGTAGCCCAGCGACAAAGCTGTCGCTGGGCTCGTTTCTAGTTGCTAGTTTTACTCGTTCATCGTCGGCGGTCGGACAACATCCTAGTGACGGCGCTAGTACTGCTTGTAATATGGCTAGGCGAGCTTATTTTGGTATTATTTCGCTAGCCATTACCGAATTTAAGGCGCCATTGACCGACCCTTTTCCATTATTTTTTCAATATCTCCTTCACATTTTCCATATCTTGTAAATGTTGAACCTAAATACACAAACTCTTTCATTTGCAACCATTATCTGGCACTCTGTCATAGTTTTATCCCTTTAAATTACCATCAATTTAGTTTTATTAAATAAAATTTACGACCAAATATTTGTTTATGTATTAAACAAAAAAAATCTCCAAGCATGAGCTTAAAAGCCTATGCAAAACAAAAAGAGTAATTATTATTTTGTTTGTTCATATCCAGAAATTTGTTTAAATGTTGTTTCTTATTTTGCTTGTAAATGGGTATCAAGACTTTTTAGGCTGCTCATGACTACTGACGAATGCCATCGGTTCAAATTATTTTGAACTGGACCAGAGGAATTGAAATTATCAGGAGTAAAATTTGGTCTGTGAGTATGGAAACCCTTGATGCGGATGAATCTGCCTTCCATAGTAGTTTGGACTCTGCATAGACAACCTTTGGTATCCTTGTCACGACAGGCCCAATTTAACTTGTCACGATACTGGTTATTAACCCAAAACTTATTGTTTTTGAAAATCAGAACCATCTTTCCAGCTCTTGACGGTAAAAAGAACGCCTCTGTAAAAGTAAGAATACAATTAACACCGATACCAGATAAGTTTAATGTAAAATTTACAAATAACCTCCAATTAAGTATTTGATGACGTGTTTTAAAATAAATAAAAGATAAATGAAAAAAGGACAAATTATATAATCAACTGTATATTTAGAAGCAAAATCTAAACTATCAGATATCAAAATAACACACGTAATTCTAACACAAGGAATGCAATGTAAAAACGGGCTTATTAACAAAACAATTCAGATAGTGATCATTTTCTTAGTAGTTTTGCTGTACAGTTTCGGTTTCTCATGATTGTGAGTATTGTCATAACGAATGACTTCCCCTCGCTTGTTGGTTCGAGCTGAGGCTCTGCAATGTAAGTGCTTGCGGCGTGAACACACCCAGTACGTCGGTGGAGACTCCGTGAACGAGAACCCGTCGAGTAACAATCTCTTCTTACCTCTCCCCGTCGGAATATACGCAGCGGATATCTTACCTATAAAAATCACCTTCGTAAAGCTACAGCTACAAACGAATTATGACTTTGACACATTCAATCAAATTACAATTAGCTATTACAAATCTAAATAATAACACGCATTATAATATTTTTGCTGTATAAACGCTATAACAGGTCTAAAAGCTTAAAAAAGATAATTAAATGTATGGGATATAATTTATATAATAAACTTATTCTTACATAGATATTTGAAGAAAATGAGATTCTAAATCTACATCGCACCGTAGGATAAAACAATTTTATAAACTGTTCCTGGCATTTTTAAGTTCTATCTTAACAATGGCAAAAAATAACTACAATTCCAATCTAATAATATGGCTGAATGTTTATAAGTAATATTCAATACACAATTTATAACTTAATTTTTTTTAAAAGAAAACAAGAAAATGTAAGGTCAAGAAACCGGAATAGCTCTCTAACCAGTTACAAACCTGGATTCAAAATGTGCATTCCGATAACAAAAATTATAAGGCACACACATTTCACAGAAAATAAAATTATTCATGATCATGTTTATCGTAGAATAGTACGACATCATTGTCTATGGTGTATATGTGTGCAGGGCAGGTACCCGTTGATTTGACACACTTCCATCGCGTTTTCCCATTGGGAAACTCTCGTTCCTTGACAAAGCTGAACTTCCCTGTCGAGATCATGGGTGCTTGCTGTCGAGAGCTCCTGGCGAATGTGAACTGCGACTCGCCTTTACCACCTGATAAACAGCTCAGGTTTTGTTAACCAGATTTTTGTATTTTGAATATACCTACAACTTGGTTGGCAAACAAGCCAACCAATCCCTACTTGATGGAAAGTGATTACCGTTAATAGGAGACGTGACTGTAAGCATTGCAGAAACACCTAACAACACACTAACAAAACACAAGTTGTTAATGATCACAAGGACAAAAAGAATGAGGGGGGAGAAAGTAAAGGAAGAGGACCGAGAAGATATTTGAAGTTCTGACTTCCTCATTCATTTAACAAAACATAAGTACATACGGATATAATTGACATCGATATTCTATAAGAGGGCAAATACTCGACCGATTAACTTATTCATGCTAAAACCAGCAAGCATTTGCTACTGAAGGAACTTATTTATTATGAAACTGATTTCCCACAGTCAAATATGACTATACTAGGTATTCACAATCATTAGGTAGGCCTTTGGTACAAGTTTTACTACATATAAAAGCTAGAAAAATCAAAAACATAATATACTTACATAAATATAAACTTTAATTATTTAAATCTTAAGGAGTAATACTCTCGATAAATGTAACGATGTCTTTTATATCGATATTTATAAACATAATATCAAAATTACAGTAATATAAAGCACAGCTAACATTTTCAATAGGGAATGTTCAGTACATCAATTTTTTTAATTGACAATTAATTGGTTCCGTTGTTGCACACAAGGCACTTTTAAACTTAATTTAGAGTATTAGCATAGATGCCAAATATCAACAACTAATAAATACTTGAGTTTATAACCTTATCATAAGTACATAAAACTTTTATTAATATAAAAACTAAAACTAACTAACTATCGTACCTTATCACAAGTTGGCATTGACAGTGCATGTAAAGTACCTATCTATTTAAATACATTGAAATATAATGAACTTCATCATATTCAATAAGACGAGTGACGTGATCGATTTTAAGATGCATCCCATAGGATATTATAGAATACAATACCTAATGTTTTGCTGTACACTACTAACATTAGCGTTTTCATCAGCAAAAGCCTACACACACTTACCCCCAGTTCCTAAAAGGTTGATCAACGAAAAATTAACTAATCACCTGTTAAATCTCATGTGAAGTACCAATTGGGTTGCTAAAAACATGAATAATTAGATAAATTTGATCTAATTAATTAAACTAATAATCATGCTTTTGGCAGGTACTTAGTTAATTTTTACAACAGGTATTTACAACAGGTGATTTTTCGTTAATCAACATTCCAGAAACTGGAGGTTACATTAGAAGGAGACAGCGTAGACTTTCGTGAACGGTGCTGTGCATGTTGTGCCGCACGCATATTTGCGAGTTGCGTTGCAAACAAATTTGTGGGACATTCACGAATATACTGATTGAATGACGAGCAACACCATGTACGCAAATTTCTAATGAAAAGCGACAGCATTACGATAAGTGTGTGCACGCTGTTTATTCACTTTAACGGGGATGCATCTTTATATAGTATATCAATTAATATGATAGACTAACTCTTAACATCAACAGCGAAATAATCCATTCAGTTGATTACTGTTTTATTATAAATAAATGTTTATAAATCGTCTCCAACCGCAGCACCAAGTTGTATAAACTAAGCAAACAAAAGCATCATAAATGGAATGGAATTAAAGAAAATTAATGTTTTTAACAAAGTTGTCACTAAAGATTTAACTCTTCGCCTTAAAACTACAATATTATTGTATAATTTGCTTGAATAAACTTATTTACGTTCAGTACGATAAAAGTAGCGAAGACTATATTCATAATTATGTATCATAGTGTATATGGGTCATTCAAGTTCTGTGGACTGTATGGCTAAAGCTTCAAGGGTCGTGGCGGGTGTTGTCGCAATAATGGGACTCGGATTGGAGTCGATTTGCTTTCGCGCATTAGGTCGCCGCGCGGGTAAACATAGCGCGCGCGGCGGATGGTTGTGCATGCCCTTCACCGCCACCACGTTCGCACCCAGCATGTGTATCCGCGCCTTGCAGTTGGTCTTTTTCGAAGTACATCGCCAAATCACTTTGTCCCGCAACTTCGACTCCTCGCAGAAGGGGAACGTGTTCACCATCATTATGACTTTCCCGCGCCGTGATTTTAGAAACTTGATACCTGCAGGAGAAGTAAAAGTCAGATAACTATAAACAGAATACGTATCATCCATACCTAAATATACTAGGACAGTGATCAGAATCAGGGCAGGACAGTGAACTTCAAATAAAACAAGCGGTTATTTATAAGTACAATTTAATATGATTCACAAAAACATACCCCGTACATGAACTAAAAATCCTATGATATAGTGGTATAAGTATAAAATTACACTATTAATTATATAAGACTTGTATATGAGTAGTCAACAGAAATTTAGGTAGACAATTAATGTTAGGCGCGAACAGTGGGAGGAGGGTGACACGCTGAAGTGGGATGAAGCCGTGGCGGCAGCGCTCAACAAACAACACATCGTTATTATGCACTACCTACGAGATTCATAATATTAACAACATGAGCAAACTTAGAACAACAGTCGACTCCACTGGCAATCCAAACATACGGACATCTAAAACGCTAACTAAACGCTTAAGGAGCGAAGCATGTAAATATTGCATAAACATAATATTATAAACAATATTTACAGAGAAAAGATGTAAGTCTCCTTACGATATCCATTATACATATCAACTCATAAATCGTATCTTATATAATTGACGTATATTGTCATTGCTCTAAAATATATTATACATATTAAAATTACTAATAATAAAATTTATAATTACACCTACATACTAACTATCGCCACGGTTTCATAATAACGTAGTATATCGCCCATATTATTTGGCTTAGTGACAGTTCAGGTACAATAGAGCGTGCCAAACGATTAACACAGGGGTAGCTCGCGAGAGACAAGAAGTTGATGACGTCACGGAGCAAGGTTCAGACAAGCCGGGCTCAGGGCCAATCCTTTGAAATCCACGCAGGTACAGATACACAGGCCGAGGGAGTAGCTTATCTCAAATCGCTCACAAGTCTATTCAAAATCATTGTTACATCGATATTAAAAGTTTGACACGATCTATAATAACACTTACATAAACTTGACATAATTATAAGTAAAAACCACACACAATCTAAGTCCCCGTAGAGCTAAGTCTAAATAACAATTAAAATTAGTAAAAATTTGTACTTAAATCAGAGTCATACATACAAAGCGGAACATCGTTCTTACTGATCGGCTTCCGACGAACAACAAAGCAGTTCCGAAACAATTCATAAAATATATTTAGACAAACAGTTTCAAATAAGATACTACTTATTATGAATTAATTAATTTATTATGAATTTAGTCGCCAACAGTGAACGATCAGTATGCGTTAAAGTAAGTTAAACTAAGTAAAGAGGTAGTTGAGTTCCAATAATTACTAGAGGTAGTGACGCGAGACGCCGGACCCTGCGCGGCGAGCCGCCCCGGCGCCTCGCCGCTAGCCTAACTTAACCTATTCTTATGTCTAAACACCTTACTCGAGTAAAGCTTCTGAGTATTCATTCTTGTATATAAATTTTGTATAATTTAAACTAATATGTAAAACCCGTATAAAAGTGAAGAGGTAGATGTTTGAGCTTAAGTACTTTAAATCAATCCTAAAGAGCACAACGCTGACTGCAGACCGCGCGCTGCGGAAACCACTTAAGACACAAAATGCCTTTAAAATTCTACTGTTAATTCTTATAGATTAAAGAGGCGGACATCTAAATGTCTAAGGTAGCAATAAGTATCTGAAAAGTGTAAAGTTTATAATTCTCAAAATAAATTAAGTAATCCTAAGTACAGTCCAGGGGACGTCATATTGCTTAATTCGAACGAGTTTTTCTAAATCAGTCACCGACTCGTCGTCGGCGGCCCGCAGACCACCGACCTTACCGTTGCACTCGGGTCGACAGCTGACTTGGCTGCGTTCGCCATAGCACAACCCTGCCCTGCCTGACAATGACCAGTTTGTGAATATCGTGCCTATTTATGTCCGCCTAGCACATAGCCTACTTGATAATAACCTGGTACAAACTGCACGGGTCGTAAACATTAAATCAAACGCTAGAAGCGGCCGTGTTCCGGATAATAACCACCTGTCTTAACTTGACACCAATACGAGCTGACACCGTTATACATTCAGAAGGTTCTTACACATATAACTAGCCCTATTCAATTCGATAAATAGCCCACACCTATACGGATAACTTTAAGATCTCGACGAGACCGCTTAACCTATACGACACGACGTATTTACTCGTATTACACTGGTTGTCTCCTGTATTTCCGTCACTGGTCGTCATAACATTCAATACATCACAACACCTACTTATATATGTTGACATACATTCACATTACCAATATTGAATAACCAACAATAGCCATCGCTGAATCCTAAGTAAACGACACCTTATCCCCTCATAGCTTACCTAAACCTATTATAAATTATGCTATACTCGTCAAAAGACGCTCAGAAAATATCGAATACCTACTCGATTACTCATCATTGTCAAAATCGCTTAAATATAATCGTGAAGTCGCTATAGTAAAATCGATCGATGTTTGTGATAAGAGCCACAGCGTTCGTCTAGTCCTCCTCCTTGCAGGGCGTGTCCACGAGCAGTGGTTTAGCTGCGGTGGTGTGTTGTGGGGGAGGAGGGAGCGCGTTGGGAGACTGCTGCGAGGGCGGGCCGGTGTTGGCGGAGACGGCGGCGGAGGCGCTGGCCGTGGCCGTGGCGTGCGCTGTGGCGGCGTAAAGCGCGAGCGCGTGCTGCAGCTGCAGCAGCTGGTGGTGCGGGTCGAGCGGCGCGGGCGTGCGGTGCCCGCTCTGGTGCGGCGTGCGCACCACGTAGCGCCCGTCCGCGAACCGTCGCACGTTCGGCGGCGCGTGATTGTGTGCATACCGGGAACGCACGATGCGCTCGTGTCCCTCCGGTCCCTCAGTGTTCACGTCGGCGAGGCAGCGCGATGTCAAACGCGACGAACAGTACCACTGCTTTCTACCGTGAGCCAGGTTATTCTTCAAACGGAAGGTGTAGCCGCGATGAAGAAGTAGCCGCCCTTTACCGGCGCGGATAAAGCGTGCTGAAAGAGCAACATCGTGTTAGAAGCCATTCTGAATTTGAAATTTTTAGTGACTGTTCCACATAAAATATTTAACTTTAGATATCTACACGAGTTTATATTCGGTGGGCACCTTTTAGGCGGAACAGTCAGCAACTAAGCATGCAAAAGAACTAGGTATAAGTAGAAGAAAAATTATGAAAAAATCAATTGATCATTTCATTCAGTTTGACAATATGGAATTAATAAAACAAAACAACCATGATGTATGGATATATTTGGATTCATTAAAATGAAACAAGTTTAGCATAATATTTATTTATAATATATATTTGGCACATTTACACGAAAGTACGATACATGCAGAACTCTGAATCATAAATTTAAGATACAATAAAATCAATAGAAAGTTGTCTGTTTATATATTACGTATTTTTAATATTTTCTCTTAGAGAACAATTTTGTGAGCAATCATATTTGGCACATAATAACATTGGCGTTAAGTTACCCATGAGCAAAAGTTAAATGTCCTGTAAAAATATCACAAGAGTAACAATAAATATAAAACAAATGGGGAAGATCAGAGGCTCGAGTCACATTTAACTACACCTTACCAAGAGATTTAACCATTGTTAAAGGGGATTAGTTTAACAGTGTCTAAAAATAACGAAAACACTGTTAAAACTAATACACTATTATCAAATTTATTCTACATTTGTATAATATCTACTATGAGGTATTTAAACTTAGTAGTTTCTAATAAACCGCATCCTACATAAATAAATAATAATAAAACTATACTTCTTTGGCATCTACATATCTTAACAATAAATTGAGATCATTATTTACAAGGCCAGTCATTTTGAATACTGATAATCAACAATAGCTCTTTGCAAACCACTTTCCTGATCCATTTACCTAGAAAAATATCTAATAAGACGTCTAAGTATGAGATTTTTTCTACACATTTATGAAGAGTAACGTTTTAATTGCCATGATAATGTTTTAGAAACCGATAACCATTTTTTCATTGTAATCGTACAGAAGAGGTTTTCGAATTTAGCTGACTGGACTTTATTTATGCAGTTCTATAAGTATATTATCACATTTCTTAATAAACAATCACCAAATAAACATTGCAACTTCATTTTTAAAGAGAATTTACATCTAACGGGTGGCAAAATATTAATATCATCAAGAACGTTTTAGCACTATAATGAATTTCATCTAAATATTTTTGTTCCTAACATCGGAATGCCAATAAATACTAAAGCTCGAAACTGATTGCTACTTGATATGAGAGCTTCTATTTCCCTGAAGTGTCTACTAAACTAGTAACGGACTACCCAAGCGTTTGGATCAAAGTTATCAAAGTCGAGGTTAGGTAGACGAGGGAGTACCAATGGCGTGGGAGGGGACGAAGTAGACGATGACACTGACGGTGGTGCTGACAAAGAACTCGCAAGTTTGGGCGGCGGTCGTCGGCCGCACCGGCCCGCATGATTGTGAACACCCACTAACTTGTGGAGCGTTCCTTTTTGAGTGTAGGCTTTGCAACCGCAGCCACCCATGGTACAGCGCCAACGCACCACGCCGGACCGCATGGTGTGCGCGGCGTAAAAGCTGCGCCCGCGCACCCACAGACGCGGCCGTCCGCCCGGTCCAACGCACAGTCGCACGTATTTCTCTACCGGAATAAGCACACAGTTATAATCTTATCACACACTATCAGAGGCTTTTAGCAGCATGCAAAGAGTGTTAGCAAAGCGCGAACCGCTCTAAAATAACATGTCAGCATAAATTATGGAAATGTTATATTAGTAATATCAACTATTAAAGCACAAAAACATCGAGCTCAATCATTCAACTGAAAATTATATAAAAAGTAATATGTTACAATATCAAAGTATTTGATATCAGAATAGAACGTTTAAGAATATGCTATGTTTAATTAAATATCATGGCTGCTAATTAAGCTCGGCAATAAGTTTAACAAATTTATAGCATAAGTAGGTACTTAATAGATATTTCATATTTCTAAACAAATAAAATTATTGCTAACCGTCACAGAGTCATTGTTAGGTACACAGGTTGCTTCACCAAAAAGACTCAAGTTCACAATTCTATTTACCTAATTTAGATAATTTCGCTGAAATACTCGTAAAATTAACTTAATCATTATTATTGCACGATAAAAATATTGTAAGTATTCGTGAAAACAACATTTATGTTACAGATAAAAGATATAAGAATAGTGATACAATTAAATTGAAACCGACAGTCCATAGAAACGTTTCAGCATAGCTAAGTTAGGAGATATTATTAGGTTTAACACCAGCAATATAAAAGATTTCATGTAACTAAGAACCGTCGCAATACACTTGATTAGGTACTTTCGGGAAAAGATACTCAAATATTTCTATATTTTAGTAGTAAGAAGACCAGATAATAATTCGTAAATCACACAGCCGCAATCTTGAGGTGCTCGCTCTTTGAGCATTGCACCTGTAATGTAACGTTACAGATCCGAGCATTAAATCAGTGAGAGAGGTGAACCGAGCAGTATAGTGCGAAACTTGTAATGATACAATTCGAGCAATACATTAGTGAGGGAAGCAACCGAGCATTACAGTGCGCAACTTGATAATACAATTTCTAATATATATATATATATTTTTTTTTATTTAGGAAACAAACAGTCATTATACAATAATTATTACAAAATGAGTATCAAATATAGACTTAGAGTTCCATATAAGTAAATAATTTTGAATCGGGAATGTTACATAACAAGCAAATGCTCGGTAGTCAGGGAGATAATATTGTAACGTATTGCTCAAAATCTAATCTATAACGTTACCTACATTGCGGGTGAAAATTCACCTTTGCAGTCATTAGAGACAAAAACCATTATTCTAAAATGTCAAACTTGTTTAATGACATATTATATAAATTTAGCTACTTCTGAGAGTGCTTTATTAAAAAATAATATATGTCTCAAAAACTTATTATTCATTTAATTTACGAACTATTGTGTGGTATCTCATTTTCATACTTAATACAAAAATAAACAATAATGTTAAAAATCTAATAGTGATCTCAGAATGCCCAAGAATTCAAGTTAGTATATAATATGAGAATCTAGAAATTTTATTTCCAAGAGCTGCCACCGAACTGTTTGTTTAAAAATAAAAAATATTTCTTTTTGTTTAATACTAAAGTTATAAAATACTTTTTGTTCGTTCGCGACAAAACCGATTTACTTTATTTTGAGATACTCCTTAAGCGCAATGAGATCGTTTTCTTTATAGCTATTATTATATTTCTTGACTAGATTATTTCAACTAATGTAGACGAACATAAAATCATGTATTTTTATTCTATTCTATTTGTGCACATGGCTCAAACATAATATTTACAACGCAGCCAAATTGCCTGTAGATTTAAGAAAGGTGCAAATGCTATTGCCGCACTTAATAAAGTTCTCCGCTTCATTTTATCTATCAGTCCCAAGTGTTACCACCACCATGCTCCCGTCACATTTAACATGCTCCGTACAACACTTCACTTATGATAGACTGACACAAATAAATCCGTCGCTTTTTAATTCCAGCAAACAGTGTAACAAAGCGAAGATTTATTAGTCTCAGTAGTGTGTTAATATATTAGTAGAAGAAATGCACACAATGAAGTTGATATAATTAGTCGTCGAGCTGGGCTTTGGCTTGTGCGGCGATGGCGGTGTGCGTGAAGCTTCGGTTAGTGGCGGGCAACGCCGCAGGTGGCTCGTGTGAGTGTACATTGCAGATCGCGAAGATTTGGTCGTGTAAGGTATGTGCGTATGCCCGACATGTCCGACGGGTACATCGCCATCGAACCTTGTTCTTCTGAGGAAACACCTTCTCCGCGTAAAATGAGAACCCACCGAGCCGCATGTGCCGACGCCCACGGTTAGATATCACGAATTCCACTGTAAAACACCGCTACCATAACTATCCGAACCCACATGTTAGTAAAACAGCATGCACTCACATTTATGAAATTGTGCTATTTAGAGGTACACATTTAAAAAAACTGACTTCACAACCACCAACAGATCTGATACCTTTCAAAAGAAAAAACAAAACATCTTATATCTTGTTAAGCAAAAAAACTAACTGAGTTTTTGGGTACGCAAAGTTAAATTGCGAGATAATCAGCTTTTTAGAAGGATCGCGCAGTTTGAGTAAAATGCAATAGTAACAACATGCAATTAATATACACAAATAAAAATGTGTAATTATTTATTTCAATTCATAGAGCACTATTTTCAGTTTTTAGCTGCAATAGTTTCGATGAGACTCTCGATGCGCGCGTGTTCGTCGACGGTAGGTGTGTGTGGTGGGTGCGTATGAACGCCGGCGCGAGCTTCGAGGCGGCCGTGTGCGGTGAGAGCCCGCGCGGGGCACCCGTGTGCACGATTCCGACACGTCCAGTATACACGGGGACCTCGTCTCTTGCGGGCCACATACCCGTATCCAGCTAACACCAGCGACGGTGCTCCTCGCCGAGTTACCGTGTAACACACCTGCACCTCGTCCACTCCTATCGCAGTTACCATTTTAAGTACTGAAAATTTCATCTTACAAAATAATACATAAATACATCGCATCGGCTCGTTGGTTAAGTGACCCGCGGGATCAGTTGACTTATTCATTTATTTATTTTTCACTGATCAACTGAGCCCGCTTTTAAAAATAGTAAAATTCTATTGTTTATTTTAGAATTTATGTACATGCGTGCAGAAAACTTTAAACGCATTTAGTGACCAGTAGCACAAATTATTTATTATTTTGCCCTCGTCCTGCCTCGTAGTAACTATATTTAGTTCTGCCAGGTGCAAAACAAAACATGCTGATTGGGGAACATTAAACTGTAGTTTCATTGTTTAACTATTTTATATGAATTATAAATGATTTAGATGAAGAATGCTTGTGTTTAATATCTCTCGTATTGTTCTCTTTGTTTTTAATACATTTTTGTTTAGAGGAGTATTGATTAAGACGAAGAATTAATATTCTTTAACTCAAAAAATATTATTATCCAGTCCTATCTTTTTATTAATTTTTGCAGCTTCAGTCGGTGCATGACAATGAGCTGTTTCATGCACTACGATACTATAATCACTCTTGGTCTTTATCGTAGCATAGCATGTTGGTCTTTTTTTTGAGCACCGCCACAATATTGTTCCATCCTTATTTCTTCTTTTAATTACATATTCATAGCCTTTCCTAATTAACTTTTGACCACCGCGTTGGGTAGTACTAACATAAAGAGATGTATTGCCACGTGATGTTGAAGGTCCATCCTCATTCATTTTGACTATTCTACGAAAAACATATAAATTAGTACCGATATCATGTAAATTTAAAAAAAAGTATTGCTCTCAAAAAAGAATTAAAATTTAGAATTTAGACTTTGCCTATCAATTATATAACATGTACCTATCTTACTTAAGAATAATACAAGTGAACTGAAATATTTATTTATTTATTTACACTTCATTGTACAAACACCAAACTTACAAATATGTTATAGATCTCACAATACAATATCATACTACAATGGGCGGTCTTATCGCTAAGAGCGATTTCTTGCAGGCAACCATTGGAAGGAAATATGTGTACAGGATTCTAGCGGTAGTTGTTAGCCCACCTTAATAAAAATACTTATTAGTATTATATACAGTCGTGTTCAACTAATTAGGAAAAATCTCTAGTTAAGCCAAATTGAGACATTATTTTTTATTTTCCAACGAGTGTTAACAATATTCCATATCTTTACATGTAAGTATAATTAGTCATTGATGTGCCCGATTATACAAACAATAACAACTTCTTAAACATTAAACCTCTTTACAGTATAGCTGATAGATGCTGCTCCAGAAGATTTGCTAAATACAATTTTCTGCAACTGCAAGAGTGGTTGTGGGTCGCGATGCGGATGCAGGAAAGCGGGCTTGCAATGCTCTTTAGCTTGTGGCCAATGTAATGGGCAAGCCTGTCTCAATGCTCTACCATAACAGAGCGACATTAACGAAGATGGAACCTTTGACCCCGAAATCATGGAAGAACTTGAGACTTTGAAATTTACCAGCAGCCGGAAGACGACGATGAAGAGGAAGAAGATGATTAAAATTATAAATTGTAGTTTTTGTACCCTATATTCCATTTTATTTGTATTGAATTTAATTTTATATTTCCATTGTATTGAATGATATTTTTTAATAAAAAGATTAATTTATAATTTATTTGTTTTTTTTTATCATGAAATGAAATGAAATATGTATATTCATATAGGTTAATTAAATTAACACTTATGAACGTCAAAGTTTTCAAAATGTCAGCAAATTAACCTACAGCCTAATGTAAGAAGTTATTAATATTAATTAGGTTAAAATTCAAATATAATTCCTATATTTTCATTAACAATTCTGCAAATACATGGGCAGGTAAGTGTTGTTAAATAAATTAATACTGAATAAAAAGTAGATAGGTTAGGAAAAAAATTATAAAATTTAATATAATAGTTAATAAAAATTGACAAATATTCACAACAATCATTGATTTATCGATAGTTCATCCATTATATATGGCGCGTTTTCGACCTGAGGCACCGGTTGACCTGAAGTGATGCTGTGACAGCGCGCTCTCCTCCCTCTATCTCGAAAACGGTTCACCGTATAAAAATTTTTTTTAAACAAAATTTGTAGAGAATTTTGTATTCTACAATATTGATAATAAATACAAATAGCAAAAAATCCATAAGAAATGAGATATTTACAAAAAAAGCGCAAAAAACCGATTTTTGTGACCTTTGACCTTGAAATTTAATAGTTGCGTACACCCTACCATATGTAGGTTTTGAGACAACTTTTAAGTATTAACAGACTTATAGCTGGGTATCTCGAATTCCGAGATTCTTACCTAATTTAAGCTTAAATGACTGGACTAAATACTTTTTTATTTCTCCTTTTATTGTACCGTGGTAGTTTTGGCGGCAATCCAGACTTTTTATTTTAAGTTTTGAGAATTATTTTTAAATGGGCAAAAATAAAAATTGCGATCCAACACTACGAAAAATTATCATGAAGTTTGTCGAGCGTGGTTGGTCATACCGATGGATAGCAGAACATTTAAATTGTTCAAAACTATAGTATGCAATCCAGTGCAACATTTCAGGCGCAATAACACAGCTTCAAATGTGCCTAGAACAAAAAGATCGAGAAAAACAACTCCGCAAAAAGATAGAATGATAACCAGGTTAGCTACAAAAGATCCGTATCTAGGCTCTATTTTAATTAAATACGAAGTGTTTAGGGCAGACGAAAGAGCCGGTGTATCGGTGAGGACCGTTCGACGACGTCTGGTAGAAGCAGGGTTGTTCGGAAGAGTAGCTCGCAAAGTACCGTTGTTAAAGAAAGAACATACAAATGCTCGTTTAGCATTTGCACGTAAATATGGACATTGGACCAACGCCCAATGGCAACATGTATTATTCTCTGACGAGACCAAGGTTAATTTAATTTTTTTAGATGGAAGGCAATACGTACGGCGTCCTGGAAAAGAATCCAAGATTCACAAAAAAACAGGTGAAACATGGCGGTGAAAACATTAAAATGTGGGGTTCATTTTCTGGACGTGGACTGGGACCTGTGAGGAAAGTTCAGGGTAACTTAGACCAACATCAATACAAATGGAGGAACTTGAAACGTTCCTTGAGATTGGAAGGTGATGTGAGATTAAATAGTATTTGATACATTATGAAGAATATTATAAATGTGAAATTTTGTGTGTGTGTGTGTGTTTGTTTATTTGTTTGTTACCACTTAGCGCCTAAACGGCTGAATCGATTTTGATTAAAATTGATATGTAGATATCGGTATCGGATATTTATCCCGAAAGTGGGTCTGGTTCCTGAGACATACAACAAAACATATTTTACGCCCGGGTAAAGCCGTGGGGCGCAGCTAGTTCATTCATAAATATTTTACTTACACGTACTTTACTGTCACGAAATAATAGCAATTTATATTTTTAAAACCACGGGTAACGAATGACTAATGAAATAATACACTGGCATGAACATCCTCTCCTGCGGGTACTGAAAAGGTACTAAAACTGTTATTGGATGAATCCAAGTATTCATGTTCTTACCAAGGAACTACTTGACTTTCAAACGTATTTAACTTGAATGTAATGTGTCTTCGCCTAATATCTTTGTGATAACAATGTCTAACACTTTTTTTTGTGTCTATACAAATCATAAACTTTATCATGCGGAATCACTTGACCAATTCAAAAACACATTCGGTCAACTGTTCTGCGGGATTAGTCCGAGCGGGATCGCTTAACCAAAGAGCCGATACATCATAGTACTACCATACTGTAATTGAGCATGTCACAGAATTAAAATACTGATTATTATAAGACTCAATACTTAATATTACATCATAATGTTTACTGTCAAAAATCTTTATTGAAACAAAAATATCTCATTTATATTATTTATTGCAATCTTACAAATAACGCACTTAAAACATATTTGATCACAATGTTCAGCCAAAACTAGACAATTGAATCGATTACACTACACTATTGACGATTTCATCAACCTAACTACAAATCACATTCGTTCATGCGTACGAGAAATAACTACAGCTATCACTAAAACTATACATGTATACTTACATGTAACAAAACCATTTGTTCTCAACGAGTCACACTCTCATCTCCATCAGTCACACTGTGACTGATAGGGAAAATTTTTATAAAAAAATTCCAACCATCCACACTGTTACTCCATGGGAACTTTTTTATTAGTAATTTCTATATTTATTATTTATTTATTCTATATGGCTATTAATAAAAAAGAATGAAGAAAAGAATCAATGGTTAATTAATAATTGTTGTTAAATGTGAACAGACAGATAACTCTGATGTATTATATAAGACTGGTCATATTTAGATATTATTCCTAAGAATAAAACGTTCTAATAAAAATTACCAGCTATATAACGAATGCTGATAAACGTTTAACATTCATAATTAAGTAACTGAATTATTTATCTTAGTTTTTATTTCGTTGATTTGTAATTACTTATAAAAAAGCCGTTGATTCTTCTTTTCATAATTTTATATCATCCTGTAAGTGTGATTGGTAGGAAAATTACTAATACAAAGTTCCCATGGAGTAACAGTGTGACTGGTTGGGATTTTTTATTAAAATTTTCCCAACCAGTCACAGTGTGACAGATGAGAGTATGACTCGTTGAGAACAAATGAACAAAACTTCATGTTTTGATGTTAAAAATATAAAAATACTTTGTAAAAAAACATCATAGAACTGTCCATTGCGTCCAAGTTATGTTTCATAAAAAAAATTTGGATTTCAGATAATCCGACAAAAACAATAAGGCAGCAAATCCAATCCAAAATTTTAGTCATATACAAAAATTACTCGTATTATGTGGTGTATGTCACAGGTAACCCCTTTATACTGTCGGACAAGTGACTACTTCGCCTAATTCGTATTTACGAGTAATCTTTTGCATATGATTCTCCGTATGATTATGAACTGGGTTAGTTATCTTCAGTATATTATTTTTAGAAGTAATTCTGGCTCGACATCGTTTTCCATAGTCCATACATCTCCAAAAAGTCCTGCCACTACGAACACTGTCAGTCACAAATATATACGGTTCATATATCAATTGTAGATGACCGCTTTTCGTCTGAATAAAATGTAGATCACATTTTATGTTGCTGTTCAATGCTCCCATAACTGAAAGATAATGTTTATGTTAGATTCTGTAACAAAATGCCTCTTCTAATAATATAAAGGATTCATAATTCGAATAAAACCGCTTACGTTACTTTAGTTTCTACTGTAGTTTTTATTATTCACTGAAAAAAAGAGTTAGTATGTAGTTACAAATTCGTAAAATCATTTCTCCTCACAAATTCTCAAAAATTCGTAAAGTGAATTATTTCAAACAAGACAAAAATAAAGAAGAGATATTTTTTAGTATAAAATCGATAATCGCAATTCCAACTTGTATGCGAAAGTAATAAAGCTATGCAGATAGAATAATATATGAACTAACAATATTTATCTGAAAACATTATCTAAAACCTAATTGGAATTGTGTGAACGTAAGTTGTCCATTCATTATGTTGACGCCGGTTTATTAATGACCAAGAATTCATTACCACGTATTTTTATGTTCTTACATTATGTATAATATAATGTAATGTGTAAATACTTATGGATATTTATTTTAAAATTTCATATGCAGTAGCCACATTTAGAAACAACCAAGAGAATATTACAGGAGTTATTAATATTAAAAAAGCGAGAGTTTGTGTGTGTGGATGAGTGTTTGTTACCACTCAGCGCCTAAACAACTGAACCGATTTCGATAAAAATTGGTACCTATGTAGATAGATTTGGTGCCAGAGACTTTTTTCTTTTTATCCTGAAAATCGGTCTGGTTTCCGATCCGAGAGATAAAGCAAAACATATTTTACGCGCGGGCGAAGCCGTGGGGCGCAGCTAGTACATAATAAAATATACCTTACTAACTAAGATAGCTAGGTGCCAGCCATAATTTAGATTTAACGGTCATGTCTGACTTGCCTGGCATTTTTTTCATTCGTATACTTACAATTTGCGCGCATGAGAACTAACGATTCAAAATCAAAGCTTTAAGAAAAATGTAACGAACTTGGAGGGCAAAATCATGCGCCACTTGCAATTTTAGTCATTTTAGAATCTGGATATTTTAGGCACAATAGGCTGAAGCAGCGTCGGTACCGTCGGTACTCATGCGACACATACAATACATACTTACATGTTTTAGTACAGTAGTGTTAAGTACTTGTTGATTTGGTTGAGATGAGGAGTCGCACGTGTATCCGTTATCTAAACCAGGCAGCAAAAGCTACAAATGTTGCAAAAGCCTAATGCGCTTTCAAAGAGTATTGCGCTTTGGTGCGTCACGTGTAGCGCCGCAAGACGTACTAATCAACCATTAAAATAGGAAAGGAAATATCATAGCATCGCGACAACAGCATTGAAGCGTAAAAATTACATTAAGTCAGATAAAAACAAAAATTGGTTAAAAATATTTTAGACTAGGCAAATTTTTGTACTAAATCAAGAAGATTATAAAATGATAGTTATTTATCTGTATGCATAGTTTTGTTTAAGAGTATCAACACCCACTAACCACAAAAACTTTATAATAATAAGTCTTAGAAGAGTAGCTCTCCTGCCATTTTCTATACTCTATTTGTTATGGATTTAACTGTGTACATGATACTGATATATACTTACATCAATACATACAATTTAAGGTGAATGACTTTAAACATTATTCTAATATGGAATAATATATATGTTTTGTCGGATATGAGATTTGAATTTCGATTTCTTATAATCAAATGTTTTTTTTTTGTTTGACAAAAATGAATAATAAATTAATTACTTTGTTATTCTTTATCTATTTAACCTATTCTATCCCACTGCTGGACAAATGTCTCCTCCATAGGGCTCCACAGCTCTCTATTGGAAGACGCAAAGGCGTCCAGGTCGTCACGCCAGCGTTTCTTTATTATTTTTTAATTATTTTAAAAATATTTGTACAGCTGTAAGTACAATTAACACTTTGTATTAGTGTCAAGTATTAAAATAATACTTTTAAATACTTTACGTAAAGCAGCAACAATATTATTTAATAAAATATAATTTGAGCATATTAAATTCCAACTTAGTGGGATTTAAAAGCATATCCATATTCAGATAAGGTCATGACACTGCACTACCTATTCCAATTACTAGTAATCAGCTATACTAAAACCTTAACCAGATAAATTATTGATTGATTTCTGAACACACCACTCGACAGACAAATGAGCATACAGCCTGCCTGACAATATGTGGATATGTCAACCATGAGAGGGATAAGGAATAAAAATAGCAGTTTATTTGCCAAACGGCATAATGGGGTTTGACCACTTTATGGTAAAATTCTATGAAAATTACATACCTACCTACTTATCAGGTTGATAATGTCTCTTTATCAGTATACAGTGGATCCTTGTTGATTTCAGTAAACCAACAAGGACCTACTACCTACTATGCATTTTAACTAAATACATACTCAAATGTTAAAAAAAGTACCACCAAAATTAGGAAAGTTATTCACCAGTAAAAACCAAAAATATATTTATTTACTATTATCTCTGTAAATGCTTATGAAATCTAAGCTAGTGGTTAGTTTAAATGTTATACCACAGGTACCATACTATTAGCACTCATCCAAACTGGATTTTGGTGTAATAAGAATTTAATAAAAATTTTGAAATACAATACACACCTTTGAGAGAGATCTATTTCATCAGTGGACTGACATAGGCTGATGATGATGAAAATGATATCACCCATTGACGAATATAAGCGTTAGTTACCCGTAAGTAGTAATATGGGGAATAAAAATTTACCTGTGTTACTACTGTAGCATTTAGTGGTACCACGGACGAAAAATAAAACCTCTGTTACTACTGGTAGTAAAACTGGTAGTAACACGGGTAACAAATCAATATAAGGCAGTTGTTAAAAGCTTTGTTTATATATGAGAAAATATTTTATAATAGGCATTTTTTTATTTTACTTTATTTCAAATCTCTACATAAATCGATGCACTCTCGTGAATGTTCCATTAGACACTAAAAAAATCTCATTTAAGTGTCAACATTTATAGATTTTGCATTCATTCTGATATTGTAAAGTAAACATTTAATATACATAATTACGGAAAATTAAACTTTCGCTTTTGGAAAAAGTTACAACTAATATTAGTAGTAAGCAACAAATATATTTGCAAACTGGATGGCATTGTACAGGTCAATGTCAAGTATATTATGTAGTTATATATAAACATGCAAATCAAATGACACACAAATTATAAATCATGCTCATAACAAATTTTGAAACTGTTTATAAATACTTCATTTTCTATCGTTTTCACTAGTACAGGTGTGTTATTTCCTACTTTTTTTAAAATGCAGTTAGAAGTTAGCAACAGTTTTTACATAAATTTAATATGCACATATTCAAATGTTTTAATGTAATATATAAATATTACATAACCCACTGCTCAAGTGGTAATATTAAATACCTACTTGTAGTCATATTTAGATTTACTATCTTTTCACAAATCAAAAGTTAACTATGACAAGCTAGAAAAACAAAATACAAATTAGTTTGCAAAAAGACATTAACTTTTATCCAAACTAGGAATGTTGCACTATAATTAGACCACATAAACAGATTTTCATTTAATTTAAAAATAAAAAAATATAAAAAGCATCTACATAGCATCAATGGTAGACACCTCTTTCAATACAAATCTAAGGAAACATTTATATAAACGAATCTATGAAAAAATACTTTTAATCAAATGTGAATTCCACTATAATTTTATCATTAAAAATTATGTATCACTCTTGATACAGAATAAAACATATATAAATTTATCACTAAACATTAACCTCAGTTTTTAGGTTATGTTTACAAGCTGCCAAATAGTGCATGCAAAATATGTCTATTAAAACGTTAACAACCTATAAATTGGATTCTTTACCACTATAATTATTTGTAGCAGCTATATTTATATATTATCACATTAAAAACTAAGAACGTAATAACTGGTCGACTAAGTGACAACCTGCATTAGTTTACATGTCGTGTTACTTTCCCTGGTATTCAGAAATCGAAATAAAAAATGTACATACCACATGTTATTCCATATTAATAACACTTTTATAGCTTGCACATATTAGAACATCACTTTTTGAATGCGAAACATTTAGAACATCACGTAAACACCTCCAAATATGATAGATAACACGTCTTAAAAATTACACAAAATTATAATCCAGAACAAATACACTGCAGTCCGTAGATGATAGTTCATTGTTATGGCACATTAATAAACATGATTAACCAATTATAATCACAACAAACTTTAATTATTTCCCAAAATAGTAAACAATCTCCGAGTGACACAATTGCAACCATAGATCCCACGGCGTTAAGACGGAGGACCACAAATAACGGAATTACGATCCGTGCAACGCAATATGATTATCTGGTCTGGTATTCATTGTACTGCCTTTGTATAATTATAAAAATATTGTTTAATGCTAAACTATATTCTTACGAAAATTATAACTTGAAAGAATATTAATCCATATACCATAGTATTCCTATTAAATTGTAAAAAATGAGGCCTTCCAGAGACAATAACAAAACGGAACGAAATTGCTTCTACATTCGGGCGCTAGAGTGCGCTAAACAAAGTATTTAGTATTTACTCAAAGATTTATAATAATAATATTATGATTGCATACCTGTTTATATAGCACATTGTGTAAATCAATTAACACATAACACCTGAAGGTATGAACAAAAACTGCTTTAGAAATTTATAAGAATTTATTTAATAAAATACTCCTTATCCTTAGTAAACATTCAGCTAACTTGACAAAATTTAACATATCAGGTAGGTACTAAGTAATTATATTTATGCTTATTTATCATAAATATATTAGACAATTTTGATTGACGTAATAAAATACATTTTACATAATTTAATATAAGTACGTATTCATTTAGTTTCATTACGCACTGTTGTATTGATATAGTAACTCCATCTAGTTGCAATAATATTTATTATAGTAGGTATCTAATTATACATTTTTTACAACATTATTGACAATTTCGTATCAGGCAATGTTTTTTGTCAGTAAACGTAATACAATTAACGCATAAATAACGCCCATAAATGTATCAATATTTTCAATACATATTATGTTTTTTTACACTAATGTTTGTGATGGCTTATGGCTTTGTTGTCGTTTAGCGCCATCTAGTTGTACTGTATACAATAATGTTTTCGTAGCAAACTATCGACACGAGAGCTACGAATAGAAAAGATTTGTGTTAAATAGCTTACATCGGTAAATATAACCAAGTACGTAACATAAATCTAGTGTGTTTAGGTATTCGTTTAGAAATTTATTTGCCAAGAAAATACAGATTTCATCTTAGTAGAAAGCCAAGAAAATACAGATTTTATCTCAGTATAAAAGATGTTAACATAATTTTCTTTAACTCCACGACTCAGCACGTAAGTAGGACCTTACTGACGAAGAAATTTGCGTGTATTATTATTTTATTTTAAGTAGAAACATAATAGATAATATGTACCTGTTCTAAGAAACTGTGACTGACCTAAAATATATAGATCTACAATATTTAATTTCCTTGAGACATTTAAGTAGTAACTACCTTTATCGGGCTATATTCCAGAACTCCACTAATTAAAACAAATACATATTTGCGAAACAGTCTAGTAGAAGTTTAGTATTCATAAGAGTTTTGAACTAGCATCCTATAATTATTATAAAATCAAAAATATTTTTTATTAATATTTTTTGATATAGCCTATCACCTATGTCGTAGTAAGTAAGTTAATATGTTTGCTATTAGATAAATTATTGGGAATTTGGGATGTGGTGTGGTGTGGGGATGTTTATTAAAAACTTCAGATTTGTTTTATTTATTTATTTATGATGTTTTAAAACTTAGTGATAAGTTGTTATCAAAGTCCACCGCTAAAACATCGAAGCATTTATTAAGCTGCTGCTAGTAATTGCTCTTCAAGAAACATGGCTGTTCTTTCCTCATGATCTAACGATAATAAGCACAATTAGTAAGGAGTTCGGTAAGCATGGTATATCTGCTACTGCTATCGATACGAAACAAGGCATGTTGCGAGGGAGACCGTACGGAGGTGTGGCTCTCTTGTGGGACCGAAGTAGTGAGGAAGGTGAAACTTAAACGCCCACCTGCACCGTGGATTACTACAGGAGTTCGAATGGCCATGAGGCGCAGGAATCGTGCTTTTCGGAGACACAAAAGGGACCGTTGTGAAGAAAAATGGACACTTTATTAGTCTGCAAGAAATCGATGCAACCAGATGTTACGCAACGCCAAACGCCAACATATTTTTAATAACATCAGCTCTTCGTCCCCTGCTGATATCTGGAAGTTCTTCGGGACTCTAGGTATCGGGAAATAGCGTCGTATTGACATGCAGATGCCACTTGGTTTGGAGGATATCAATCGTCATTTCTCTACTACTACCCCGATAGATCACCAAACTAAGTGCCAAACTGTTGAATACTTAGCTGGACTACCTAATCCCAATATAGAATCGTTCAGTTTTTTCCAGTAGAAGTAGACCAGACAAAATAACCTCTCCTCTCCATGAAATCTAATGCTGTAGGCTGCGATAACGTAAGTCGTCGCATGGTCATGGCTATCCCTACCCGATCACCCATATCATAAATTTTTCACTTCTCTCCAGAACTTTTCCATCCTTGTGGCGTAAGGCCTACGTTATCCCTTACTTTCCAATCATTTTCTTCCTATATCTATTTTTCCTTTTCTATCCAAAGTGCTTGAGGCCTGCGAGGCAACTTTCCCATTTTGTTTACCTCAATAACCTACTAAGCCCCTTGCAGTCTGGTTTTAGACCTTGACATAGCACTGTATCCGCGCTCCTTAAAGTGACTGACGATATTAGGGCAGGCATGGAAAACATCAAAGTCACAGTGCTGACTTTGGTTGATTTTTCGAACGCCTTCAATACCGTCAGTCACGACATCCTTCTGTCTATCCTTTCCCACTATATGTTCTCTTCCGAGGCTCTGAAATAGTTCACAAATTATATTTGAGGTCGCCAGCAGTCTGTCCGATACGAAGATGCATCGTGTATCATCAAGCTGGAGTGACATTGACTCTGGCGTTCCTCACGGCGGTATTTTATCACCCTCTCTTATTTTCAATTGTTATTAATCTCATAACACCTAATCTAATTTATTTTTTTATTTTATTTTTTTATTTATTTTTGGAAAGCTTACAGACTGCCCGAAAAATTGCAACAGACTCGCCCTCTAATGGGACCTGAAAAAAGTAGATGGTGAGACATCTCTGCCTACCCCTTCGGGGACAAAATGTGTGAAGCTATATGTATGATACATTTTATAGTAGTAAGTATAAAATAACTTAAGTTGCTAATGACAAGCTTCCGCAATTATTTAACCAATTGGTGTTGCAATAACTAAACAATACACGTTTACACGTTTTTGCGTTATTTACAACCCAAGCGGTTGCTGAGATCTCCATGGCCGCGCAATCGTACACGTTACGATGGCGCGGCCAACTTAAAACCCAACTTATTTATTTCTACTTCGACAAATTTTTGTTTGTACCCTTCGATTTCGACAAATTCCGACAAAATATTGGGCAAAGTTTTTTTCTGATTGGATACCTTGGCGGAGCAATCGTAACGCACACAAACCTTAGTGCCTTAGATGCCCTATTAACAATATTTTCGATATGTCTATCAAATAGAAGCTTGCTGTCCTGCATCTTCAGTGTGCTTATCATCTGTTCGCCGATGACTTTCAAATTTACTCTCAGGCAAATGTTGACTGCGTTTCATCTGCGGTCGACATGGTGAACAAGAACTTAAGAGTACATCAGTAAGTGGTCTGACCGATTTGGGTTAATCGTAATCCTGGAAAGTGCCAAGCTACCATCGTTGGCAGCCTAATGAACAGACTAGATAAGACTACCCTTCCACCAGTCGTATTTACCGGGGCATTATTATCATAGATTTGTCAGTTAGCATTAAAGATTTAGGACTATACATAGACACTACCTTAAATTAGAGAGCCCAAGTTACTCATGTCAGCCAAAAAGTAATCGGTACCCTGCGCACTCTATATAGGCTAACGAACTTTCTTCCTTGTAAGACCTGGGCAATGCTTGTGCAGACTTTGATCTTTCTGTTAATCGACTATGGTGATGTGTGTTATTTTGACCTGAATACAGATCTCAACAAATTGGATCGTCTTCAATAACTGCATTCGATTCATATTCTGTCTTCGCAAGTATGACCATGCGTCAAATAATTTTTCTTGTGTCTACTTACCGCTCCCAATTCAACTGGCTTCCCATTCGTCAGCGTCGTAATCTGCGCGCACGCACTCTACACTTTATTCTATCCTCATGAATCCTAATGCTCCTACCTATTTTGTTACCTATTATTACATGACTGCCTCTGTGGTTCGGTGGTACCTACTGTGTATCGATTACCACGCAGAGGTCGCGGGTTCGATTCTTGCTCAGTGCAAATATTTGTGTGCGTGAACATGTCTAGTTGCATTGGTCGGGGTGTTTCTATCTATATTATGTATGTATTTAAAAAAAAGGATTTGGGTATGTAAGTATATCCGCATTTTAGAACCCATAACACAAGCTATAATATATGCTTACTTTGGGTCTAGATGGCGTTGTGTGTAGTTGTTGAAAAATTATTATTATTATTTAACTTCCCAATTCAAATATCTCTGCTCTTCACGTGAAAGATCTCTTCGTTCCTCTGACAATCTCCTCCTGCTGTGCCCTTCTCATATCTCCGGTTAATATAGTTAATTTTTATGTATTTATATATAATAATATTTAGACTATACTTATTAGATTTTATACTCAATATTTATTTAACAATTGTATATATCTTGATAAATTAAAAATCCAACATTCCTATCTTGCACCTACTATATTTCAACTCTAACTCTAAAATGGTTACCCATTCGGCAGCGCCTATACCACCTACCTACCTACCTACCACACTTCCAACCTTTGTGCTCATTTCATAACAGAAATCTTCGCTCTTCTAATAATCTTCTTCTAGCATGCCCCTCTCATACTTCTGATTTCGTACAATCTTCCTTCCTAACTAAAGGTACGGGATATACTCTTCCACAGATTGGCAGAATCATCACATTAATAGTATAAGTATATACGTATATTTATATATCAGTATTTGTGTATGTATTGTGTATATATATATATATTTTTTGTTTTTTTTTAATTTCTTTATTATATATATTTTACATTTTATTTTTCTTATTTCTAAGCACGAAAACTACTGAAGCTATAATCTATATATGTACATATATTATGAGTATATGTGTATAAAGTATATATTTATTTACGTATATTACCTATATCAGGCAATAATCTTTTGTTGTTAACTTGCACCTACTTCGTTTATCTCTGCATCACCCAAAGGTTGGCTGGTAGAAAATGCCTTTGGCATTAAGCCCACCTATGTACAATTTGTGCATAAAGTTAATAAATAAATAAATATATTTCAACTCTGCATCACCTATGGGTTAAATGGTAAAAAATGCCCTTGGCATTAAGTCCGCCTTACATACTGTGTGTGTACAAAGTTTTAATAAATAAGTTTTAATAAGTATAATTACATAATGCAGAAATAGTGCAGCGCAACAACGATTGCATGGTTGCTGTGAAACTTGTGCGTGGTGATCGAAATATATTAGAATATACTTTCGGAAGATCAGCGCTTAAGTCAGTTAACTGACCTAAGCACATATCTGAGAAAAGGGCCCTTTTTGTTTATTAATGCATGTTTCAATTATATTATATTATTTATAAAAAACTTAATTACTCATTTGCAAACAAAATAAATTATGTGTGTGTGGTGCGAGGGCCACTTTGTTAAAACTCTTTAAAAATGTCCTTATGATTTAGTGAACATTCCCAAAGAATTGTGAAAGTTGAAACCAGATTTTGTGAAAGTCAAATAAGCGAGTTATGGCCTGTATAGTTGGGCCCTCAGTTCTCACATAAGAGGATTGAGGGCCCACCTGTACCAGATAAAGTATGGTCACTGCAGTAAAAGTGTTTATGCCAAAATCTAAGCTAAAGCCAATCAAAATTTGTGAAAACTAAATCATAACGCAAAATACTGTCCTACTTCGTAAATTTTCGTTCAAAATGGGCCCTCAATGCTCATATACGTCAAAGTTTATAACGTAAATAAAATAACACCACTAACATATAACTACTGTTTGAAATCCTACATGCTACTGAAGAAATTGTGAAAATTTGTGAAAGCAAGAAAAGGTCACAGCTTCGTGTTGTTTGGAAGTTATGACCTTGAGAAAACTCGGGCCCTCAATCCTCCATTTCTTTTGTATGTTGTTTTATTGTGTTTTAACGTATGAAAGATAGACAAACATAAAATTGTGTATTTTTGTGAAAAAAAATGTGCAACAAATTGGTGTTATTTGTTTAGTATGCTCCGCGAATAAATGTTCGCCGCGGATTTACCGCGAACTCAACGCACACGGCGTGCGATCATTTGTTGCCCAAAATTGTAGAGAAGTGCACGCTATGGAAACAAATATGTCAAGAGGTTACGTTGTGTTGCAATTTACTTGAAGTTTAAGAAAAAGAGATGACATTTTAAAAGAAAATACTGGGTCCATCCCCTTATATCGGATCGATTATCAAATGGGTACAACGCGGACTAAAGGCCTCCATGTGCGTTGCTTCGCCTAGTCACAAGAGTTCTATTTTTTTCGGGGACTCCCCCGTACTTTTGTCCGATCCGCTCCCTGCATGCCCTCAGTTATTCGGGCGACATTTTTGTACGCGGTACTTTTAATCCCTCGTTTGCGTTACTCGATACAGTTGTAAGCGATCTATTTTAGCGGATAAAAAAGTACGCGGACAAAAAGGGTCGGGCGATAGATGTCTCGATCGCTAGTTTCCGCAGTCATTATAATGACTAATACTGCTTACGTCCATTTCTCACTATGTTATAAAAGCATTTTGTCGTAGTCGCAGAATGTCTAAATACTTGAATGTACAGAGAATACGGTACAGTCGATTGCAATAGAGATTTTTTTGCGGAAGACTCATAGCTGGCGTGAGAAAACTTTAGCTACAAATAGAAAAATATAATATTATGTAGGTATTGAAACTTTTTGTTAATTAGACTTAATACTGGCCTTAAGCATAAAATATCACTTCGTTTTCTGTTTTTTTGATCGGACGATAGATTTTTTTCAAAATAAAAAGTCAGTGTGCGCGTATAGTCCCCCAATATTATTATCAATAAAGTGCATATTGACAATAATATTATGTGTTTTCGGGCAGTATTACAGGTTTTTTCTATACATTGGCTGATTGTCAATATTAATATTGGCAATATAATTAGGTGTGTGCGGCTAGCCAAGCAAATAAATGTGTTAATTTCTTTTTTTTAATAAATTTAAGATACTAACCGACTTGCTACATATTTTATTTGTAGATATCATTTTTTCAACAACTGTACCTTTGGTCACAGTATTTTTTTTTAGACATTCTGCGACTACGACAAAATGCTTTTATAACATAGTGAGAAATGGACGTAAGCAGTATTAGTCATTATAATGACTGCGGAAACTAGCGATCGAGGCATCTATCGCCCGACCCGACAAAAATGGGTCGGGCGATAGATGTCTCGATCGCTAGTTGCCGCAGTCATTATAATGACTAATACTGCTTACGTCCATTTCTCACTATGTTATAAAAGCATTTTGTCGTAGTCGCAGAATGTCTAAATACTTGAATGTACAGAGAATACGGTACAGTCGATTGCAATAGAGATTTTTTTGCAGAAGACTCATAGCTGGCGTGAGAGAACTTTACCTACAAATAGAAAATAATATTATGTAGGCATTGAAACTTTTTGTTAATTAGACTTAATACTGACCTTAAGCATAGTGCAATATGTAATATATAAAATATCACTTCGTTTTCTATTTTTTTGATCGGGCGATAGATTTTTTTCAAAATAAAAAGTCAGTGTGCGCGTATAGCCCCCCAATATTATTATCAATAAAGTGCATATTGACAATAATATTATGTGTTTTTGGGCAGTATTACAGGTTTTTTCTATACATTGGCTGATTGTCAATATTAATATTGGCAATATTATTAGGTGTGTGCGGCTAGCCAAGCAAATAAATGTGTTAATTTCTTTTTTTTTAATAAATTTAAGATACTAACCGACTTGCTACATATTTTATTTGTAGATATCATTTTTTCAACAACTGTACCTTTGGTCACAGTATTTTTTTTAGGCATTCTGCGACTACGACAAAATGCTTTTATAACATAGTGAGAAATGGACGTAAGTAGTATTAGTCATTATAATGACTGCGGCAACTAGCGATCGAGACATCTATCGCCCGACCCACAAAAATCCCTCGTCTGCGCATACCTTAATTTAATAGGTACCAAAGTTGTGTGGATGGGGAGAAATTTGCATTAACAAAATATTCCCATCAGACCAACTAAAACGTTGTATCGTTGAGAAAGAAAATAGTTGGTCCGTTTTAATTGGTTGGTTCAGTTGGTCCCATTGGAATAATATTTCTCAAAATAAAATAAATGATCAACTAGTTGATTAGATTGGAATAAAACCTTTTTTGGGTTCCATTCTGCACAACCAGTTGGTCGGTTCAGTTGGTCGGAGTGAAAGGACAAAACCTTAGGTAGGTAATACCTAAAGGTGTCAGTTGGTCGGAGTGAAAGGACAAAACCTTAGGCAATACCTAAAGGTGTCTACACACCAAAGCCGCCGGCTCGGCGGCATAACCCGCCGGGTTCGTGCCGCCGGGCCGACGGCTTTGGTGTGTACGTCTCGGACCCATGACACCACCAGTAGTGTGTCAAGGGTATTATTCAATCCCCATGACACCACCGGTAGAAACAAAGGTACTATTCTGTTATATACATAGTGCAATTTTTTTAAGTTAATTAACAATGAGATCTCCCTAGGATATGCGTTAGATAAACTCGGGTTTTAAAATGAAAAAAAAAAATGCAATGTGCTCTTGCACTATTTATTCGATGGTTTCATTATATAACAGAAAAGTACCTTTGTCAGTACCGGTGGTGTCATGGGGATTGAATAATACCATTGACACTACCGGTGGTGCCATTGGGTGGTGTCATGGGTCCGAGGCGGGTGTGTAGACACCTTTAGACTTCAACCTCTTAGGTATACACCAGACTTCAACCTCTTAGGTATACGCCTAAGACTAACCTCTTAGGCATATACCTACGAGACTTCAACCTTAGGTACATCAGGCTTTCTACGACTCAAACCTGTAGGTATATATACCTACGAGCCCCAAACCCAAGGATCCTACAAGGCCCTAACTTCCTCAGGTCCCAGACAAACCTTAGTAAACTACAAATCTCATGAACATACTTACCAAGACTCCTCGAAGTGTCTCATACCATTGACATTCGAGAATACTTTACAGTTAGAAACATCCCGCATCTAGTTTGTGACGAACATGAAAACACCCCATTTAATTAATGTAAATGACATTCAACCTGTACCACCCATTTTACCACTATATTTTTATACCTTACCGATTTGTACCGCTTACCTATACCAAACCTTTACCGGATAGAAAACCTTACCACATAGAACCTTACCGTACCTTTAAACATTACCATGATAAACGTACCATACACAACCTATTTACCTGTAACATCGCAAATGGATTACTAAACCATCTAAATTCAAACTACTTTAAATCTAACTTACAAATTTCATCTCTAATCTAAATGACCTTTGTGATCTGCATTAAAACTAATAAATTAGCTGAAAAGTTTAGATCACATAGGTCCGTAAAATAAACAGTTGGTCGAAGGTACACCTTCCACAAACTGTCTTTACAATAGGAAGTTTCAAACCTACCTTGTGCATCTCCTACAGCGCCACCTTCCCCACCTCCAGTAATATTGCCATCACCAGTTGTTGAGCCATCGAAGCCTAAAAATATAAATACAGTTAGCAAGTTCACTAACCATAAAGTTTCACAAATTTAACCAACATATTTGAAATTTACCCGTCATTTCCATATTCGAGTCATCTTCGCCGAAATTAGTTTCGTCATTGTTAGCCCCATCGTCCTCGTCATCCCACATTGATTCGTTAACAAATTCTGGTTCCATTTTAGGTGCTACAGCATTGTTTTCATCTTCGTCGGGTATCGTAACGAATTCATCTTTTGCCGATCCTGAAGGTCCGGCTTCTAATGGGTCTACACATTTCCGTTTGGCTGGTCCACTTTGTGAAGATGACGAATTATTTGATGCTATTGATGGCCTATTTGGTCGCTTAACTGCTACTGGAGTTGAGGAGGGCTTAGAATCTAAATCAGTCTCTAACTTAGTCATAACAGATTGCCGTTGTTGTGACGACCTCGGGCCAGGCCTTGAGGTCGGCTTTGGTTTGGATGGCGTGGAACTTTCTTCATTTTGATTTCCGGTTAAACCTTTCACTTGAAGTTGTTCCGCGGTACTAATAAACGATGCTAACTCTTCTTGCTTAACATTAACTTCCCCTTGGTACATAAATTGTAACAAGTCCCTTAACGCCGAATGACTAACATCTTTTAAAAATACTGAAACAAAATACAGACACGTAAGATACAATATTCAATGGCGCACGTAAAAACGAAAATATTTTTAAATGTTCAACTTACCTATGGGATGTTGAGTGGGGTTCATTTTGAACATTTCTTGAAAATAGGGTGAACATACTGATAAAACTAATTTGTGGGCTTGAAGTAATCTGCCTTCGGCAGCCAACGTTACATCTACTAGATCTCCACGCGACAGCAGGCCATGAAAGCCTGCTGACATATTCGCGTGGAAATTGTTCCAACATAATGAAAATTGTTCGTCCGACGCCATTATGGCGGCGATACCGAAAGGAACCTGCAACAATTAATCAAATTGTTAGTAAAATCGTAGGTAAGTAGTCAGCAGAAAGAAAAATGCACCACTATATTATATTTACCTATCCTAAAACTTTGTACTTTATAATTCCGACATTAGAAACATTTGAAAAAAAAATAACTTCGTTTCTAATACAGCACTTTTGATTCAACTTGTAACATCCCACGTCCACCCAGTTTGAGCGCTGTTCACGGTATGATGACGCAAAAGCGACGTAAACTGTGTCGTCACAACGAGGTCATTTGCACAATAAATTGCATGAAACATATATCCAAAGATTACAACTAAATTATTGACTCAAATATAACAAAAAGGGTATTCGATAATGGTGCTTATATCTGCACACAACACAATATAAAAAAAATATTCTAATCTATAATGTTTTAGCCATCTAGACTAAATTTCAATATAAATTGATAGAACTAAACGGTGTAGTCGGACGACGCGATATACAACTTGTCACTCTTCTTTTTCTTCTTACTAATATGTCTGGTATATGGGTGGGGTCCCGTACGTAGTTTCGAATGACGTTGTAGGGACAGGTCGTTGTGGTGAAAAACTTTTACCGTGGTACGCTGGAGTGAAAAGTCTTTGAAGCGAATTTAACCAGGGCGAATAACACTGCAGCGACAAACATTGTGGCAAAAAATGTTTGAAATCACATAGATGTAACCTGATGTAAATTACATAATGTGTACTATGCCAAATCGAATGCCAAATAATCGAATATCAATTGATCAACAACTATAAATTGAGTATCTAAATACTCGAGTATTCAAAATATCGAATGGTTCATGTGATGTATACAATAAATATAGTGCACAGATTATCTGTGACGTCTTGCTCTCGCTCTTCAGCTGTCATCCGTGGCGGGCAGACGTCCTGGTAAACCGTGTATTTACTTACTGAGTATTTAGTTGTTTTACTCATAAATAAACAGTGAATATCACATTGGCGACGAGTAAAAGCGCAAGTAAGTGAATTTATCACTCAAATATTGTACATGCTTACGATAATATTAGGTAAGCAAAATATTTTATTGGTTTGACGAAAAGGCGGGAAATCAATACTCTATAATGGAGTCTACATATTAATAAAGAAATTTTCAAAAAGATTTCAAACAGAGTTTATTTGTTTGAAACAAAATGTGCCAACGATTTAAATATCGTTAATTAACCCGAAAGGGTGTAAAATTATTAAATTATGTGCCAACGATTTAAATATCGTTACTTGTACCGACGATTTAAATATTGTCAAGTAACCCAAAGGGGTGTGAAATTATTAAAAGATGTGCCAACGATTTCAATATCGTTAACCCGAAGGGTGTGCAATCATAGATGGTTTTAATAAGTGTCAAACAATTTGTTAAGGCCAAGTGATGAACAAATTAGTCAAATTACTGAATTGTTCATCCAATTTTGCACTGTCTATCTTTAACCATACTTAGAAAGTATGTACCTATCATAAAATCTCTTGTAGTTCTACAGTTTTATCACAAAGTATTAGGTATTATAATTAACAAGTTAACAATAGTAATCGTCTTAGCAAATCTTTCTGCATTAATCAATACCTAGTTAATTACAATATTTTTTTAATTTAATTATGTATTTAAAATTCGCTATCATAACATGCCATACCATAAATTCAATTTATTATTTCTACCTACCTATATACTTTTTTTTTTTAGTATGGAAGAACATGGTATGCTAAATGTCAATAATTATGTAAATAAATAAATGGTTTGAAAATTATTAAAATTTTATTTTTAATTGCTAAAAAAAATAGATGTCAGAATTGTACATTTTCCCTAAAGGTCAATTAAATTAATTGAAGGTTTGAAAATTTTAAAGGTCATTCTTATATTTAAATCGTTAAATAAAATAGAGGTCAAATTTGTACATTTTGAATAAATGTCAATTATCACGTAGAAATTAAATAATTGTTTTGCTTTCTTTTCTACAATGAATGAAAATCTAAAAATGAATTTCTATTCCCTCTTCCTTTCCCTATTACAGATCCTTCAACATGTTCCAATCCCAATCACAAGTCCCAGTCCCATTAGAACAATTTGATTGTGAAGGAGATCCAACTTCCATGAGATCCAGATGGGAAAGATGGAAACGCGCTTTAGAAATATATTTCGAAGCGACGAATACAATTGTACAAACTAAAAAACGTGCAATATTGTTACATTCGGGTGGTATGGCACTGCAAGATGTATATTTCAATATACCAGGTGCTCACGTCACTGACCCTGACACACAACTTAACGTATATGATGAGGCGATTAAAAAGTTAGATGAATATTTTTCTCCTAAGCAAAGCTATTTATTTAAAAGACATATCTTTCGGTTGATGAAACAAAAGCCAGAGGAAAAGTTTGATAAATTCTTAATTCGTCTGAGACGACAAAGTTCAAAATGTAATTTTACTGTAGAAGATGAAAATCTTATTGATCAAATAATAGAAAAATGCAGCTCAACTAAATTGAGAAAGAATATTTTATTAATGGGAGACGCGGCAACAATCGAAAGTATTACAAAAAAAGCTAACTCCCTAGAAACTGTAGAACGGCAATTAAACGACTTCCCAGATAGACAGAATGCAATAACCAGTTCCTGCCTTAACAAAATTGACACCAAAACAACAAAACCATATATGAAGAAAAATATTTCTTTTTGTACCCGGTGTGGTAGTAAAAATCACAATTATGACAATAGTTCTTGCCCTGCAATTAATGCAAACTGCAAAAAATGTGGTTTCAAAGGACATTTTCAGAAATACTGTAGAACAAGGATTCATAAAAGAAAAAATACTGATCGGTCTTCAAGAGACAATCATGAAATTAAAAAAACCCGACCAGAACCTCGCAAAAATAATGAGCCTGTGGATTATATTTTCCACATTGATGATGATGCAACTATTAATTGTCAGGTAGGTGGAGTCATCATTAAAATGCTAATTGATTCCGGTAGTCGATCTAATATTATTAATGATAAAACTTGGGAGCACATGAAACGCTCGAAAGTAGTAATTTTTAACCAAGAAAAGGTTTCAGACAAAACGTTTCTGGCTTATGGTGCCAAATGCCCACTAAAAGTTCTGGGGTCATTTGAAGCAATAATAAAAATAAATTCCAAATCGTTAAAGACAAAATTTTATGTTATAGAAAATGGTTCAAGAAACCTCTTGGGTAAGACAACTGCTATTGACCTTAAGGTACTAAAGCTAGGCTTTGATGTAAATGCTATTGAACATAAAAAAATGCCCAAGTTCAAAGATGTTCAATTAGAGATCACTATTGACAAATCAGTTCCCCCAGTTTGTCAACCATATAGACGAGTTCCAATTCCTCTAGAATCAAAAATAAATAAGAAAATAGATGAACTTATAGAAATGGACATTATTGAACCCGTAAACAAACCATCATCCTGGGTTTCTCCGTTGGTGCCGGTTCTAAAGTCTGATGATGATATTCGTATTTGTGTGGATAAGCGTGCTGCTAACAAAGCTATAATTAGAGAAAATCATCCACTTCCCACTATACAGCAACTTATGCCCAAATTTGGCAAAGCTAAAATTTTCTCGAAATTAGACATCAAAAACGCTTTTCACCAAGTGGAACTTAAAGAAAATAGTAGAGAAATCACAACTTTTATAACCAACAGGGGACTGTACCGGTATAAAAGGTTAATGTTTGGTATATCATGCGCCCCTGAGCATTTCCAAAAAATTATGGAAAAATGTTATTACCATGCGAAGGTGTTGTAAATTTCATAGATGATATTGTTGTCTATGGACAGGACGAAAAAGAACATGACTCACGATGTCGGCATTTATTAAATGTGCTGAAAGACAATGATGTTCTATTGAACAAAAGTAAATGTGTCTTCAATGCCAAAGTTATTCATTTTTTAGGTCATGAGCTTTCGTCAGCAGGTATAAAACCACTTGATAAATACATCAAAGCTATTGAGACATTTAGACCACCGGAAACTATCGAAGAAATCCAAAGCTTCCTAGGCTTGATCAATTTCGTTGGGAAGTGGATTCCTAATTTGGCAACTTTAACAGAACCCATTCGTCAATTACTCCGTCAAAATTTGCATAAAAATGCAAGTATCACGTCACTTTGGAAAAATAAACAAGCAATAGCTTTTGAACAATTGAAAAATTGTCTTTCCAAAATAGCAAATCTTGGTTATTATGATCCTAAAGATCGGACTCAAGTAATTGCTGATGCAAGTCCCGTAGGTTTAGGTTCAGTTTTAATCCAATATGACGATAAGGGACCTCGCATTATTGCTTTTGGAAATAAAAGCCTAACAGATGTTGAAAAACGATACTGTCAGACGGAGAAAGAAGCATTAGCTTTAGTGTGGGCAATTGAACATTTTCATATATATTTATATGGTAAAACATTTGAACTTATTACAGACCATAAGCCTTTAGAGGTTATATTTGGCACTAGATCAAAGCCTTGTGCACGAATTAAACGCTGGGTCCTACGATTACAATCGTATGATTACAAAATCATTTATAAACCTGGCAAATAAAATATAGCAGATCCATTATCACTTCTGTGTGCAAATTCCAACATACAAGAAAGCCCTTTGGAAGACGGATATCATATTAACCAGATTGTTCAATGCGCGCGCCCAATAGCAATACCTCTTAAATCAATTATAGAAGTATCGAATAATGATGATGAATTTAAGTTAGTCAAACAGGCTTTGATGAATAATATCTGGAACGCCGCAATAAATAACTATAAACTATTTCAACATGAACTCTGGTTACATGACGGAGTCCTATTAAGAGGAAATAAAACAGTGATTCCTACTCAGTTAGCTTAAGTTCTAGCAGCTGCCCATGAGGGCCATCCAGGCATTGTTAACATGAAAGCTAGGTTACGTACAAAAGTCTGGTGGCCAAAAATAGATAGAGACGCCGAAAGTGCGGTAAAAAATTGTAGAGGGTGTACTTTAGTCTCAGCACCTAATCCACCAGTACCTATGAAAAGACGTGAACTCCCATCGAAAGCATTGGTGGATACAGCTGTAGATTTTTTAGGTCCTTTGCCAAGTGGCGATTATCTTTTTGTTATCATCGATTACTACAGTCGATACAAAGAGATAGAAATAATGAAATCAATTTCTGCACAAGACACGATTAAAGTTCTAAAAAAAATATTCGCTCGGACTGGGAATCCATCTAGTATTACAGCCGATAATGGCAGACAATTCGTTAGTAAGGATTTCAAAACATTCTGTACTGAACAAGGCATTAAGCTTTTCAATACGATTCCTTATTGGCCACAGCAAAATGGTGAAGTTGAGAGACAAAATAGGGATATTCTTAAAAGACTGAGAATCAGTCAATGTGAAAAATCGGACTGGAAAGAAGATTTACTAAAATATTTAACGATGTATAACAGTACACCTCATTACTCCACAGGAAAATCTCCATCTGAACTGTTCTACGGCAGACAATTCAGAGACAAACTACCTTTTTTAACAGATCTAGAAAATAGTTATGATGATTCAAAAACACGAGATCGAGACAAAGCTAGAAAAGAAAAAATTAAATTATGAAGACAGAAAAAGAAAAGCTACAGATAGAGAATTGGAAATTGGTGAGAAAGTATATATCAAAAATGTAATAAAAGAAAACAAATTAGTTTCAGAATTTAATCCAACACCCCACACAGTTATTAGCGCTGAAGGAAGTGACATAAATATAAGAAACGATGAAACGGGTCAGGAATACAGAAGAAATATTTTACACCTAAAGAAAGTAGAAGACAATGGTAAATTGTTGATCCTAAAGAAACATCTGATTTAGAAGTGTAGTTTTGATAAATTACTTTTATTAATATATAAATTCTTGTTTGCTTATTATTCTTGTATGTTGTTGTTTAGCTAATACGATATGTAAAATAATTATTATAAAAAGGAAGAGATGTGATGTATACAATAAATACAGTGCACAGATTATCTGTGACGTCTTGCTCTCGCTCTTCAGCTGTCATCCGTGGCGGGCAGACGTCCTGGTAAACCGTGTATTTACTTACTGAGTATTTAGTTGTTTTACTCATAAATAAACAGTGAATATCACAGTTCATAAATTGAATATTCAGTTTATCGAACACTCAACACATCGAGTGTTCAAAACATCGAATGTTTTTTTAATCGAGCTACTTAAATACTTTGAAATGACTTACTACTGATACTTAAATACTTTTTATATAGATTACGAGAAAACCACAAAATTAATAAATCACATTTTAATCTTTAATTATTGTAATGTATACAATAAATGGGTCCCGTACGTAGTTTCGAATGACGTTGTAGCGACAGGTATTTGTGGTGATCGCACTAATCAAAGTGGAAACTAGCCTTAACGCGCTACTCGGCGCTACGCTTTACGGTGCCGACAGGGCCTAATATAATTTTTCCTTTTCAAAGAAATATAGTCTTTACACGTTTGATATAAAATCTATAATAAAATAAAACGATCCTGTGATTGCACAGTATTGCCAGTTCTTGGATTCGTACAATAATTCGGGAATTTATATTACTACATTTTATATATTGTAATGTCTGTTAAAAGTTGCCCTTTTGAAAACTTATACGTGATATACCTATCCTACTAATATTATGACAGATGAACAAAAAAATTGACTAAAAGCAGTGTAAATCGTCGGTTTATTGCAGGATCTCATTAACTGCAAAAAAACACTAAATGCGTTTTTATCTGTAATGGACTCATTTTTACTCATTCTACAGATTGTAAAAACACACTAATCTCTATTTATTCAATTTTAGGAGTTACGGCCTTGCCATAAAGTTCATAATTGCAATTTTGGAAGACAGGCATTTACAAAGAATCAGTAAGCTTCGCAAGTGTACCATAAATAGCTTTTATATAGGTTTCGATAAAATTAATTATTTGCATTTAGTTAGTTTCTGTAATAAATCATTTATAACAATTGCACAAATATGATTTTTATAGAAATAAATTTTATAAGAATCGTAATACTTATTAAGATTGCCCTAAAATCATTTATTGCTTTTAGTTTTTTTTTATTTAGTCGATTGCATAATTAAGAGCGATTAAAAGAAGATAGTAACTTCTTGCAGGCTACGTAGCTCCTCGATTGTAGTTCAGTGAGTAATTCATGGGGAGGTAGGTAAAACATTCGCATAAAATAAAAAATCGCACCTTTTGCAAAAATAAGTTCAATCCGGTTTATATCCTGGTTAATCTTTAATTGTATGGTAGCTTAATGCTATTTATTTAAACATTTATTTCATTTATTTGATGCAAAGTACAGAAATATGCATTTAATGCACAGCCGTATAAAAAAAACATGTGTAAGGTGAAAAAAATTTCTTTATTAGAAAAATGTATTCAAACAAAAACAAACGATAAAATACAAAAACAAGAAAGAAATAAGATGCTTCTTAAAACTTAGTGCAACCTCGCCTTGTTCTTAATACAGTTTTCATTCGTATTGTCATGCATCTAATCAGCCGCATAGCACTTTATTCTAGCTACCAATCACCGTAAGTTGTATCATCGAACATCAAAAATAACGTGACAGAAGGTACATATCGCGTTCACAAAATTTGTACCGCAGTCCACCACTGCCAATAACAACCAATAAACAAATACTAAAGGTATAAAAAAGAAAAATAGAAGAAATAGAAAAATCAAACCTTTTTAATAAAAACTGATAGGCATTGATATATGATTATGATTTAAAAAACCGGACGTACATACAGGTCAAAAAAACACATAACCCTCCTTTTCGACCTTACTACAGTTGGGTAAAACAAGAAATAGCTTCATTTTATGGTTTGCGATGTTCTGGTATAAGTAAGATTCAATTTTTTTTACCACACATTACATTATTTTTAAATTTTTAATTAAGTATAATTATGAAGTTTAACATTAAAAACAAAAATTATTAAATATTACAGAAAAATGGAACCGATCTGTGGAGAACGATGACTTTTCTGCCTACAATTTTAACATCTGTATTTTATTCTATGTCCATTGTCCGGGGTGCACGCAAATTATTATAATTTGTATTATTTTTGTGAGGACATAATAAAATTAATTTCTTTCTTTTCTCTTTCTTTCTTTCTTTCTGCACGCGTTCTTGTCACGCACCACAAAAATGTATTTTCCATTTCTTCCTTTTTTCTAACTGCCGAATATCAGAATTATTAGGAAAATAATTGAAATATGTTATTAAATCAAACTATATTGCGTTCTTACATGTGGAATGAGATCCCTTGTGTTTTGTGTGTACTTTGATATCATAATTGGTAGGAATTCTGAACACACGATGATGTGGCATTTTTTAAATTTCGAAGTTGCATCAATAGTTTTCGGACGTTTTCGGGTCCTCATGTATGGGACCCGTTCATAACATATCTGTTAAATAGAATATCATTGACTCGATGTATTGAGTGTTGGATTTATTAAACATTCGATATTTTGAACACTCGACTATTTTAGACGTTCGATTTATAGTGGTCGGTCAATTGATGTTCGATTATTTAACATTCGATTTGGCATAGTACACCCATTCCACGCGGACAAAGTCATAAGCACAGCTATAATAATATAGTGTAGTAATATAAGAGCACGAATTATTGTAGGAATCCAAGGACTGGCAATACTGTGCAAAAACAGGATCGTTTTAAAATTCATAGATTTTATTCCAAGGAAGTAAAGATGATATTCGTTTAAAAAAAATTGTGAATATTAGGCTCTGTCCGCACCACAAATGCTGTGCTGGGGCCACACTATCGCGATACCGCAAAGATTTGCGTTGATACGTCTAGCCAAAGAATTCGCCCAATGCCCAATCGCGAATCATCTTCGCGCGAAACGAATGTCCTTCGCGCCGCTGTCGGTAAATTGCCGCATATATCAAAAGCTTTAGATTATCGCGACGTAGTGAAGGCTTATTTTAAGTGGCCAAGCATTTCGTCATGGATCGAACACGAATTTTTAGGGTGTACCTACTATGCCCGATAAATGACAAAAGGCTCGCCCCCTGTTACAGGGTGTATAGTACACCCCCTTTTTATGAAAACCTATTATTAGCAGCGTTTTCCCTGAAAGAAAACGCATATTAAATAAAATACTTACCTAATTCGAAGCTTTTAATGAGATAGGCATATCAGTTTCCCGTAGTATTTACCTTTTTAGTTCTTTGTGATGACGTATTTCCGTTAGCTCAACAGGCAGTGGCGCCATCTGTGAACTTATAAAAGTAATCCTAGCGCCATTTTATTCTCATTGGCTTTTATTCACCAGGCAGAGATAAAAAGTAAGCTTCGAATTAGGTAAGTATTTTAATATGCGTTTTCTTTCAGGGAAAACGGTGCTATTAAAAGTACTTGACCGTAATTCGAAGCTTTTAATGAGAAGTGTTTGTTTTCGCCTGGCGAGGAACGGAAAGGTTAAATAAAAGAGAACGCCAATGTGACTTAAATTACATTTATTGTTGTAATATACAAATAGGTAATTAAATCCTCCACCGAGGTTGATTATTTAGGGTGTAAACAACTATAGATTTTTAATCATTACCACTAAGAATAGAATTAATTCCTCCATTAAATAACTTATTAAACAAAAATACACCTCATGAACCTTAGTTAATTGGGTTAAACAATTCAGTTACATTAGTTGAATTAGTGGTAGACGCTGGCATAATTTCGCGTCTATAAAACTTTTGAAAGGTATTGGCGGAACGCCAATTTCCACGTGTAAGAATTTCATCCAAAGGATAGTTTAACCAATTTTTTGAAGCCACTGCTGACCGAATGCTGCCAGGACTAAAGGTAATATTTGCATTTTTAAATAAATGTTTTACCCAGCCCGCTATGACCGTTCGTGATGCAGGTTTGGGAGGTCCCCTAACAGTCAAAAATAGACTGCGACTGACGACTTAGCAGCCTCACGCCGAGTGTTCAATACTGAGAACATGGTTTCAATTCCAAATACGGGATTTAGTCTAGCATTTTCATTATTAATCATTAACTTCCATCCGGACTGTCTATAGTCGGCATTATCTGTTTTGGAACTAAACTCGGGCCACAATATTATAAAATCATGAGATTGGTACAATGTTCAGGATCTACTCTGAGCAACGTTAAATCATGGACACGGCGGCCTGAGCATAACAGCAACAAAATAGCAGTATGACGGGATATTTGAAAAATATTAGTTATATCTATTGAATATGTGGATATATAATGAACCAGATCATCTATATCCCAAATGGGAGGCTTAATCTTTTTAATGGCTTTCAAAGAAATTGATTTCAAAATATGCTTTACTAAGGCATGAGAACTTAAATGGCTTGCCGTATCTGCATTAGAGAGTGTCGATACCACCGATTTATGTAAGAGAACAGTATTGTATGATAACCCATGGATTATGTGCAAATCGGCTAAGAACTGAGCAAGTTGGGATCCTGAAGGTTTTTTAAAATCTATGTTTTTTGATCTTGTACATAATAGCCAACGCTCCCATGCTACTTTATAAGTTTTTAAGGTAGATGGTCTCCAAGAATTTTTTAACAAAGCTCTTTGATTGTCATTCCAGTTCTTTATCTCCTCGGTCCACCCCCACATTTCCAGACTTCAAGTGACAGATCCTCTACGTTGGGGGGTGGCAGACCGGTCGAAGTGTCTATCAGGTTGAGCCTCAGGTTCTGCAGAACAAATGGAGCTTCGAGAGCTCTCGCCTTGAGGTCCGCCCGCCAAAACACTTTGTGCCACCGTGGAACTACTAATAGGAACACTCCTGTTGATTGGTTGAGATGTGCTAGAACTTTGGGTATTAGGCACGGCGGAGGAAACAACCACGCAAGAGGGTAATGCCAAGCTACGCTGAAAGCATCGTGAAAAAGTGCTTGGATCTTGGTCCAGGGACACATAATTGTAAACCACATGGGCTCTCTCTGACGCAAAAAGGTCTATTGTAGGGGTGGCCCATTTCAGAAAGATTACCTTCAGGCACTTTGGAATTAGATGCCATTCGGGAGGCAGTCGATACCTTGATAAGTGGTCGGCATGATTGTTGTATCGTCCCGGAATGTAATGAATTGAAAAGGTGATTTGATGCTGGTCGAATAACTCCAGAAGTTGACGGGTTATGTTCATTAATGCGACCGATTTGGTCCCCCCCCTCCTTGCGAAGGTGGGCTACAACAGTTTTGTTGTCGCACTGTATTAGCACAGAGCTGTACTTCAGTACTCGGATATGACTTTGAACAACGTGTAAGATGGCTAACATTTCTTTCTGATTGCAGTGCAAATTCTGTTCTTATTTATTTATTTATTTATAAAACTTAATGCACTAATGTACAATGGCGGACTTAATGCCATGGGCATTCTCTACCAGTCAACCAAGGTAATGCAGAGATAAGCGAAGTAGGTGCAATGAAGTTGTAAATTATGATGGAGAAAAAGGGAGGCTTAAATCATATTACAAAAATAGGTATTCAATACAATAGATACTTAAATTACTTAAAGAAAAATAATATATATACAAAATAAATAATATTGGTATACTAGATTACATACATTTAAGTGGGTATAGAAACATATATATAAGTATACATAAATACTTACATATATATATATATATATATATATATATAATATATGTATATACATACATACATATATACAAAAGTTAACGTGATATTGCCGACAATCCATCAAACAAAAAGAAAGCCAGACTGCAAGGGGCTTAACAAATTATTGTGAAACACAAACTGGGACAGTTGCTTATGGACACAGGCCTCTAGCACTTTAGAAAGAAACGGAAGAATAGAAATAGGTCGAAAATGTTGGGGTAAGGATGGATTGGAAATTTTGGGTAGAGGAATGATAAAGGCTTTGCGCCATATAGAGGGAAAAGAGCCACTGCCAAGGAAGAAATTAATGATGTGGGATATGATAGGTATAAGGTAGTCAAGAATAGGAATAATCATACGACGGCTGATGCCATCACAGCCTACCGCGTTTGATTTTATAGAAAGGATTATCTTCTTGATCTCCCCCGGTGTCACTAGAGAGAAGTTAAAGGGATCAATATTTGGGCGGGGTAACCTAGCTATGTACTCAACAGTGCTGCAATTGGTTTGGTGATCTAGTAGGGTAGCTGATGCGAAATGTTGATTGATATCATCCAATTCAATCGCACACTGAGGGTCTGTACGTCGCTGTTTGCCAATACCTAAAGTGCCGAGGAACTTCCAGATATTGGCGGGAGTTGAGGAATTAATATTGCTGAGGATAAAGCGGCGTTTAGTGTTACGTATCATCTGATTACACCGATTCCTTGCAGTCTTAAAGAGAACCCAGTTATCGTCTGAACGCTCCCTTCTAAACGCACGGAATGCACGATCTCTACGTCTCATGGCCATTTGAATGCCTCTAGTCATCCATGGGGCGGGAGGACGTTTTACTTTGATTTTCTTGATAGGTGCATGTTTGTCGTAGAGGTTAAGAACGATGCTGTTTAGTATAGATACTTTTTCTTCGACATCCGTAGCCAACCAATTGATTTCAGAGGCATCATTACCCAACAAATCATAATTAATTTTACCGAAACAACGCCTGTGCAGAACTTTAGGACGGGTTTTAGGTGGTTTTAGGCGGTAAGAAAGTTGAATTAGGTGATGATGGGAGAAGCCGGGAGCAGGATATTGACCGTGAGAGTGGACAGAGGAAGGAGAAGAGGTAAGGATAAGATCAAGCCAAGCGTCAAGCCCTTCAGTATTGTGATGAGTTGCTTGTAAGGTAAGGACATTAAGGCCGACAGACTCAACAACCTGGAGAAGTTTACGGGAACGAGGGGAGTCGTGAGTAAGGAGATTAGTGTTGAAATCACCCATGATGATATGATGTGCATATTCTGACCCTAAAGATTCCAGAATCGTTTCGAGACTGGAGAAGTAATCAACAGTAGGAGGACAGTAAGCCACCCCCAAAATAGTTTTAATACCTTTAACCAAGACTTCAAGGAATAAATATTCCATAGAAGCAGAGTTGTTCGGGGCTGACGAAGAAAGAATTTTGTAGGAAAAAGAGCTACGAAGGTAGATGGCTACACCGCCCCCTCTCCTGCTACTCCTATCATTTCTGATAAGAATAAAGCCGGGCAGGGGGTAGGTAGTAGACAGCAGATGTGGTTTCAGCCAGGTCTCAGAGATCAGGATGGCATGAACATTATTAGCATCACAGAAGCCTTCGTACAGATCTCCATAGTGGCTTGGAACACTCTGCGCGTTGATATGACAGACATCGAATGGTTAAATGTCTGCTGCATGTACCCACCAAGAGTGTCTGTAATCGAGGCAAAGCTATCATCATTAGAAGAACTATCAGCACTATTAATAGAGTAAAAAGAATCATCTTCGGATAACATTAACTAAAATAATATATATATATATATATATATATATATATATATATATATATATATAATATATAATAATAATAAATAAAATAAGATATAATATTAACTATATAAAATTATGAAACACTAATGGTGCAGTGCTTTTCGCATCTCTGCACCACCCGCCAGCTGACACATACACAAACGAAAAAAATAAAAATTTACAAAATAACCCTACAGTAATACAATACAAAAAAAAAAGAAAACAACAGTAATTTTAAACAACTTGATTAGCGTAAGTTTACGAACGTTAAATGAGTGACATCTGTCAAGCCTGTCTGTCAAACGATGCCATGTCAAAGAGAGAGAAAAATACACAGAACAAGTACTAAAAGCATAGAAGTAGAGAATAAAGCGTACACACTCAGAGACAAATAGAAGTTTAATAGTGCTACGATACCTTCTGACAGTTTATCGATATCGATAGATGAAATTTGTCTATGGGCTATGGTAAATTAACAGACATGCTAATAAAATGAGGTCTGGTTGCATAAAAGCTCTCGTAAACGAACTACAAGAAACAAACGGCCGTTTTACACCTCACCGGAATGGCATAGGCCGGCAGCGGTGCCAGGAGCACTTTCAATGTGAAATAATTTTGAAGTTTTTATTCATGTTTCATGCTGTAAGTTCAAACACAATGTAAACTGTATAAATATGAATAAATTAAATAAATTGAAAATTGAAATATACATGATCGATCCACACACTGCCTCGCATCACGGATCGTAGTGCGAGCGTGCGTGTTCTTGTATTGTTTGTAAGTATCTCTCTTTGTATAGAAATCACGCGTGGTGCAACACACTGAAAACGCATTTAAGCGCTATGTTACTAATCACACGATTACATGCGGAGAAACACGTACTCACGCGCGTGGGTTCGGGGCCAGACGGTATGGACACCGAGTTCTGCAGTAACGCATCTGCACGCGTGGCACCGTCGCTGCGTCGCCACGCTCCCGCAGCGTAGTGCGGGGCAGTGTGTGGATCACCAAAATACCAGTATCGGACCTCTGTTTTTTTCTGACTTTCTTAGTATAGCATCAAAACAGATACCCCAAGGTAAAAATAAAACACAGCTGTAAGATTCATGTCACAAATGTATGATTATATTTCCAATAATATTGAAACACATTATTACTGCCCCTTAAAATTACAGTTTTGTTTAAGAATGTCCTGATTATTTGTGCATAAGCAGAAATATTTTTTGTTATGTTATGAATTGGTACTTTTAGAAATTTTTCCCCATCAATTTTATCAATAAATTTCTGTAGTCATCTAGATCATTTATTTATTTATTTATTATTTATTTATTGAAAAAGTATTTAGAATATCATTACAGATAAAAAATCCAATACGATATCATAAAAAAACCTAAAATTTAAAACAATATAACTAATTACTAATAAATATACTTACCTATTTATCCAATACTATACATTTTTGTGCAACATCTTTGAATTTTGACAGGGTACATTGAAAATATCAATTTCTATAGAAATAATATAAATAAGTCGTATGGCGCGTGACAATGGAGCAAATTTGAGTATATTCGTCCTCACCGCTGGAACGTTAAACGTGTAACAACATAATATATAACATAATTCTCTCTTAATTTGCTTCATGGATCTTCCGGTCTGATCTTTCGGAAACCTGCAAAAGAACACAATGTATGAAACACTATGAAAGGTAGTTACCACAAAATCGTTAACTACAAAATATAGTAATATTTTTGTCGTCGATAAAATATGCAGCACAAGTCACAACACTATTGAACATGACTACACAAATTGGTAAAAATGTAAAATACTTAAAAATTACTGAATCGAATGGCAAATAGACGATTATAATATGATTGCAGTATAGTAAAGTATAAATCACTTAGGTATTTTGCACTTATGTATAGGTTTTTAGTATATATTATTGGTTTGTTATCTACTCACCGATGGAAGTTCACGATTTAAACTTGATTTTCTTTGGGAAAAGAATGTAATTTACAACCTACAATAACGCAGGACATTGCATATCCAATGGGCTTAATTTTACTTCACAATAGCATTATGTAATTATTAAATAACATATATTATTTCACAAAACAGATAAACAACAATGAAAATTACGAGTGGCGGTATAATCCGACAAAATTGTCTAAAGGCCTTGACAAGTTGGAACATTTGACATTAGTTCGCTTTTTAATTCGGCATCCAAAAGTAACCAAAGGTAACCAAATTGACGTTTCTACAGTGTACACCAGCCGTCCTTAGCAAAATTATTTATCTCTTTCTTTTCAATGTATCCGGCTTATTTGGAAAAATAGGACAACTATATGAGGGTGATTAACCCTCCTTCTATGCTTTAGTACTTGTTCTGTGGAAAAATAACACTACAATGTGAGGTGGAAAATAAAAATTTTGACAACTACGTATTACGTAAACATGTAAACAAAAATTACGAAACGCATGAAGACTAGACATTACAACAGTCACACAGGCAATTAAGAAAGTTACAGATTAAGAGAAAACTTAAGGAATACACACTGACATCATCTGCGCGCGTTCTTGGTTCCCGCGTTGAGCCCAGGCTCATTCGAAAGCCCGGGAACACTCCTAGCTGCGGTCGAGCACGTATCAGAGGCCTTTGGATGCTTCCCCAACAACACGCCGAGTTCTTCAGGACAGACAATCTTATGCCTGCTTCCGTCCGGTGCCTTGACAACAATAACACCGTCCTGAGTCCAGCATGCTCTCACGCCAAAGTGCTGGCGTGCCTTTCCAAAGACTGTCTGTCGGACCCTAGTCAGGAACTCCCTGATCGACACTGATGAACCTTTTAGTGAAGTTTTGGCCCTCCAAGCAGCAGCCTTGTGTTCGTGGCGAGCGAAGCGCACCAGTATAGGCCGGTGATGGTCATTATTATTGGCGGCGCCAAGTCGATGGCAAACAGATGTTCTTCTAGGGACCAAGAGCCTCTCAAAGGAATGTTGTCTAGTTGAGCACCCCAAGCAAGGTCTGACGCGTCTGTGGTGAGAAAGTGTGTTGGCGGAGGGGGATGTAGGACCGCAGAAAGATGGCAATTGCGGATCCACCATTTCAGTTCCATTTGAACAGATTCGGGCAGTATGGCTTTTGTTGGCTTGTCCAGTAAGGTGTTCATAAACTTTAGCACGTGGCGATGATGTAATCGGCCTTGTGGAACTACAAAACTGGCAAAATTCAACATGCCTACCAGGCTTTGAATTTCTTTTAATGTTACATGTCTTTGATTTAAAATTAGATGTATCTTTTTTGTTAAGGTGAGGACCTTTTCCTTCGGTAAGGACTTTAGATTGTCCCATGTCCTCCATTGTATACCTAAATATATAAGGCTCTTTTGTGGGACTGTTACAGACTTATCTAGATTTACTAACCATCCCAGAGTGCGAAGGGTATCTAAGGTTATTTGTACGTGTTTGTGAAGAGTCGTAGGATCTTGATGTGCAATTAGGAAATCGTCTAGATACATTAGAATACGTATATTTCTCTGACGCAATATTTGAGCCACCCAATTTGTGAGAATTGAGAATGTTTTTGGGGCCGTGCTTAACCCGAACAGAAGACAAGTCATCTCCAAGAGTTCTTTGTTGTATATCACTCTGAGGCAACACCTGTGTACTTCTGAAACTTTTAGGTGAAAATATGCTTGACTTAGGTCTACTTTGCACATCCAATCGCATGGTTGAAGGAACTCTGGAACCCAAAACATGTTTAAGAGATGGAATTGCTCGGTCTTCACAAACTCGTTTAATGCCTTCAGATTGAAGATAGGACGGTATGATCCGTCGTTTTTCGTTACCAGAAAAAGTGGGGAGACGAAACTTGGTGACCAATGTACTGGTTTTAGAATGCCTTGAGCTTTCATTTTTTGAACCAATGTAGTCATTTTCTGTGAAACGGGTGTTTGGAATGGGCACTCTGCACTTGGGATAGACAGAAAAGGTTTCTGGATAAATGGGATGCGATAACCTTTTATCAGTTTTAATATAATTGCCGGGGCTCCCATTTCTTTCCAGCGTTTGTAGTACTGGAATAACCGACCGGCTTGGAATGACTTCGAGTCACTGTTCGTGCAGTTTAGACTTGCCTTTGTGGGCATGGCCAAAACAAGATCGTCCTCTTCCACCTCTTTGTGGTCCACGAAGCCTCAAGCCCCGGCACTGAAAGGATCCCCTCGCGTTATTATCAAACCAATTACTTTGGTAGTTATCGTATGATAGATAATTAGAATGGTATGCACCCCTCGAGGGTGGTAAATTGTGAGCAGGTCTAAATGACTCTGCATAGAAAGGGATCTGGGCTCCACTCGATGGACCCGTAAATTTTTTAGAGCCTGCGCATCTCGAAGGCTGAAGGCGAACGTTTTACGAACGCCACCTAGTTTTTCAAGTGCGGCTGAAAAGGCGTCAGCCTCAAAAATGTGGGTAGTTGAAGGCGGTATTTTATTAAGTGACAGTTTTTACCGCGGTATCCTTCACATTTTTGAGGATTAAATCCCTTTTTACATGGATTAATTCCGATCTATGGCCGCAAGCCATTTGCAACAGATCAGCTGAAATTTTGTGAAAATCGCCCTTTAGAAATAACTCTCCTATTTTAGTACTTAATTTTTCGATTCGCGGACGATATCGTGGTCATGGCTGAGACCGTGGAGGAGCTCAGTGCAATGCTCGATGACCTCAGTAGAGTCTCTCGACAAGTGGGCCTAAAATGAACATGGACAAGACTAAAGTCATGACCAATGTCCATGACCAACCCACTCCTATTACGGTCGGAGGCTCGATGCTCGAATTCGTTGACGAGTACACATACCTGGGACAAACAGTCCGATTAGGTAAGTCCGATTTCGAGAAAGAGGTCACTCGTCGAATCCAGCTCGGCTGGGCAGCGTTCGGGAAGCTACAACATATCTTCTCGTCCGCACTACCGCAGTGTCTTAAGACCAGGGTCTTTGACCAGTGTGTGTTGCCAGTGATGACATACGGAGCAGAGACGTGGTCGCTAACTATGGGTCTTATCCGAAGGCTCAAAGTCGCTCAGAGGGCGATGGAGCGGGCTATGTTAGGCGTCTCCCTGCGCAATCGTTTGAGAAACGAAGAAATCCGCAGGCGAACCAAAGTGACTGACGTGGCTCGCAGAGTTGCTTCTCTGAAGTGGCAATGGGCAGGACACATAGCTCGCAGAACTGACGGCCGCTGGGGCAGAAAGGTTCTAGAGTGGCGACCACGAACCGGAAGACGCAGCGTGGGCAGACCCCTCACAAGGTGGACCGACGACCTTATAAGGGTGGCGGGCAACCGATGGATGAGGGCGGCGAACGACCGGCTACGATGGCGAAAATTGGGGGAGGCCTATGTCCAGCAGTGGACGTCTTTTGGCTGATATGATGATGTGATTCTATTTTACGTAGGTAGTTAAGATATGTATTAACACAATATATTAAGTACTTATATTATTAAAAAACAAAAAGCCCGCCTGGCTAAAACAAAGTGAAAAAAAAGAAACCCATTTTTCTCGTGCTGACGTTACATACAAATAGGTACATAGAGAAAATATTATGTAGGTACCCTATGTCACTTCCACAATTAGAACGAATCTAATGACACCTCATTAAGTTAAAGGCTGTAGAGCGTGCCAAAGAGGTAGACATACATACTAACATACAAACATACTTACGTACTGACATACTTATTAATACATAATTAATTTTCGACATACTTTGCTATTGAAAATACATTCTTCATTCTGTGGATAGGTCAATAAACTCTTTGAAAGTGGTTTTTACAGCATAGGGCAATTGAAAATTTTGGCTTATAATACTTATAATACCTACAAACGTCGAAAAATGTTGGCGCAAGGACGGTAAATTTTGTGGTGCGTGAACAAGTGTTTTTGCTAAGAAGAAAAGAAAAAGTGACATTGCACTCTCCATTTCTATTATTTGCGAGCGAGTTTGTTCATCATCATTAGTAACTCCTTACAGTACTTACAATCGAACAATACGGCTAAATATATCTAGAATAAAATAAAATAAATATTAACTATTAAATATATTTTATTGCTTTTTAAAATTTCCGCCGGGATGATCGATGTATTCGGTGAAACCAGTTTTTATAGCACTTTTTCCAAGCGTAAGGCGGTATCTCCAAAACATGATTTTTGTATGTCTCAACGGCTTCGTCTCGGGTTAAAAATTGTTGACCACGTAATTTATTCTTCACGGTTAGGAATAAAAAGAAGTCGTTGGGTGCCAAATCAAGGCTACATGACGGATGACTCCTTAATTCCACCGTTTCACCCTCCAAATATTGGGTCGTTTTTCTCAAGTGTGACAGCTTGCATTGTCGTGATGGAGAATATAATTCTGCATTGTGGATTGTTCTTCCTAATTTCTGCAAAGACTTCTGGCAATCAAATGGTCGTGTACCACTCCGAATTAACAGATTTAAAATTTTCTAGTGGTACAGTAGCTACGTGTCCATCTATACCAAAAAACAGGCGACCATTTGCTTAAAGTGCTTTTCGCACGAGCAACTTTTGTTGGGTTCGGCTCATTTTGGAACACCAAACTGTTGATTGTTGCTTAGTTTCAGGATCATATGCATAAATCCAGGATTCATCACCTGTGTAGATATTATAAACGCTTTTGATAAACCACCAATCGACACGACCCTATTTTTGTCTATTGTCAAGTTGTGCGGTATCCAACGCGAACAAACTTTCTTGCAGCCAAGTGTTCGTGCAATATCTTAAGTATACTCGTCTTTAAGGTACTAATGCCCAAGGACGCCTCTATCTCCCGGTAAGTAACATCACGATATTGTATTATTAGTTCACGCACTGCGTCGATGTTTCGTGGCACAACAACTGACTTAGGCCGGCCATCTTTCATTTCGTCCGTGAGCATACGACGCGACGTCCACGATTAAACTCAATAAAACAGTGATACACAGTGGTCTTCGATGGTGCTTGATCCCCAAAAGTTCAAACTGAGTTGATCGATGCACTGCTGCTGAGTTCAACCACGTCGAAAGTCATAATAAATCATTACACAGAATTTTTTCGAGTTAAATCCATTGTGATAATCACGAGCATTTTTTTTAAATCGCGCCTCACAATGAAAACAATTGTCAGGCGACTGTTACACGTAAAGTATTTATTGTGATCCACCAGTAAATACTGATTTATCGTGATATTTAATTAACGTGTAACCTAATGTACTGATGTATGTCATTATTTATTAATGGATTTCTAGATTTTTTGATTCTGTATTGATGATCCGTCGGATTATTATAAATATTGATCGTGTAGCCTCGCGTCAATATTTATCACGTCAGTACGCGTAACGCTTGCGATGGAGGCGGACGACTTTGGATCTTGCAGAGGCGGACGCACTATCTCACTATCTCCGTTCAATCATCATCGTATCAATTCAATAACCCTTCTTATGTTTATGTACTCATTTTAGGTACATTTTCGGTTAATAAATACAAATTAATATTTTTTAATTGCGATTTTTACTGACTTACCTGTATAATAATTAATAATCGAAGAACATAAAATATCAATGTTTCGATCGCAAGTATCCATGACGCGAGTGCATAATGCGAGTGACATCATAGCTGAAAACCTTAGACGATTTACACACTGCCCCGCATCACGTACTGCAGTGCGGGCGTGCGTGTTCTTGTGTTGTTTGTAATCTCTCTTTGTATACAAATTACGGATGCAAGTTGCGCCGTGCAACACACTGAAAACGCATTCACGCGCGGTGTAGATGTTCTTTCGCCACGCCCCGCAGCATAGTGCGGGGTAGTGTGTGCATCGCTTTATCGTTAAAATTCCATCCCGTTACACGTGGAACCTATCAGGCTACGCGCCAATGTCGGTTTTGTTGTTTTACCCACTTTCCCCGCTTCCCGTTGCTGAGTCTCTCAGTAGCTTGTTTCAGAGCTAAATCGACTAATGAGGAAGGATGGTGTGTTGCTAGGTGGTTAAGACGTGGCAATATCTATTTAAAAAATGGCAGGAGCAATGGTAAGGCTCCATGTCCATAACTGCCATACAAAAATATTTTTGTGGATATTTTATTTTACGATATTTTAAGCTATGTTGTAGATTTTAAAAACCCGTGTAATTTAATTTTTGGCATTAAATTCAAATTTGTGTACCTTTCCCTTTGTTGTAACCAATTTTTTAATTTTGACTTTTGCCTGACCTTTTTATTTAAACTAAGCGCTAAAATAGTAGCCCTGTAACCTTTAATTTTCAGCTCTGTGGCCATTTTAGACGTTTAAACAGCAGGAGACCGACTACAATACTGACGTAATAAATATTGAACGTGTAGGCTGGTGTATTAATCCATCAGTAAAAACTGAAATCCATCAATAAATACTGTATTGACGGATCACAATAAATACTTTACGTGTAACAGTCGCCTCAGTCATATGAAACAATGCTATACGTATGAAACTAACTGCATTCTACAGCCAAAGAGTTCTATTTTCCAATGTAATAATTAGTTATTTTTTAAATATTATTTATGTAGTGGCCAGTTCCGGATTCTTAAATAGTAGCCTATGTACCAGATAATAATTAAAAAACTGAAATATGTAACGCTGGGTAAGTCCCCCGTACCTTATGTTATCCTGTACCGTTCCTACCTACTTATTTGAAAAGTTAGTAATAATCTTTGCTTTAGTATAATTGAAGAAATAAATAATATTGGCGATAGAGCTAAAAATTAAAACACAGGATTATAATATTATTTTATTGGACGCATATAGGTAGGTATTAGCCATGTATCTACCCAGTGATAGCATTGGCATTGGCATCCGTGAATGATTTCGACATTCCACACATATAATGAAACAGGATCATTCAGGATTGTATCGTGCTGAGTGCTACTTGTGTTGGTCAAATGTATCGGTGGTATATTGCAAGTGTGCTGGTCGCGTTAGCTACGCCAACTCACGCAGTGGTTGGAGGTGCTCCAGCTTCGCCACCTGAGCCGGATGCGGCCGTGGTTTTTACGCAACTTCATGGCTATAGCGCTCGCATTGAAGGCACCAAAGATGATAAGCTTGGATATTATAGTTTCTTTGGTATAAGGTAACTTAAAGTGTTATTTAAATTATTAGATAACTATGACTACCTAACTCGTTTTCAACACCATTATCTTCATATCATCACTTGTGGACATAGGGCTCTCCCAATTTTCACCACGTGGGCCGGCCAAGAGCCGCCCTCATCCGTCGGTTGTCCGCCGGCCGCCGCCCTCATCCAGGTCGTCAGTCAACCTTGTACGGGGGTCGAGTCTTCCTCGAGTATGAGTAGGTACAAAAAGTATTGTGCTTTTTCATACTGGTGAGACAACAACGCGTTATGTAATCATGATAAAGCTCCAGGCCTAATCAATGCTGTGTACCGTGATCGTCTTTCTGTAAGGTATGTACTTTACAGAGAGAAGATCATTAAGTACATTAAAGAAAGCGAAACGCTACCTTCCTTTTCATAGATTATTCATAGATAACAGAACCTGCTTCGGTTTGATTATCGCTAAAAAGTTGAGACGTTTTGTGTGTCATAGTTTATAGTTCCACGGAAATAAAACGGCAAATCATACTTTTTGACCAAGATTTAATTTTGTAGAACCAGGGCTTGTAGGTTGTAGGTAGAGATATTTGCGATTTATCGATATAAATAAATGTGCAGGGCTATAAACTTTGCATGTGCAAATTGGAACTGAATTGGGCGGCTTGGCTCTATGTGAGATATTATAAGCAAGTAAAGAACTTGCGAGTCTTGAGTTATCCGTTCTTACCAGCCGTTTATAATTTATCTTTTAATTTACAATAATTTCTGTACTTACCTACTTACTTAAATTATTTCCATCTCCACGTACATTATCATCGAGATGATAATATTTTTCTTAAACCCATAAACTACCTACCTTGAAACTCTCAGCTTCATAGCTCAAATAGTTTCGAGATATTGTGTTTAGCTAGTTAAAGAACCATTTGTTTTTTATAGATTAATTTATTTCATGTAAGTAATTGTGTATATGTAGGTATAAATAAGTAAATGTAGGTAATTATACAGTCGTCAATCAGTATCCAGTGACCAGTTTAGCGGATGCTGATAATGACATCCTCAGTTTTTGTAACTGACAGATTATCCAGCCAATCTAACTGTACGGTTTTTATAAAATTTCATTCATTTGATTAGGTACGTAATGTGCCTAACATAAGTTTTAGATAGGTACATTATAAGTTAGTACCTAGGTACACTACCTACCTACATAGTAACTAATTCTTCAGAATAATTAATAGTAGGTTCATCTTACTTACTGTTAAATTATTCACCAGGTATGCAGAACCACCTCTGGGACCTCGAAGGTTCCAACGTCCAGTCCGTCGGTACCTGGCGGGGGAGATGATGGCCTCGACCCAGTGTTACCCGTGTCCTCAGCGTGACCCTTACATGCCACAGCGAGTCATCGGCGACGAAGACTGCTTGTGTCTTAACGTTTATGCTCCTAAAATGCCAGCTGAAGATGAAGGTAATATCACGATAAAATGAAGAATAGGTATTGGTTTTTCGTGACATAATAAGAAATAGGCACTCCAATTTACTAGAAACAAAGCGAGAGTGCTTGCACACAGTGGTATAAACCTAAAGGGTTATTGAATCAAACGGTTCAGTAATTATTATTTAGTTTATGTCGCTCAATTACTTAAAACCTGGAAGTCCCGTCAAGCCACTAATAATAATTAGGCCGGCAGTTTATCGAGATGATTTTTGAGACAGTGCACCCCACTTATTGCTCTACGTTCCGGCAAAGTAGAGTCATAGTAGTCGGCTCATGTGAAAAAAAAACATTTTGGGCATAATTAATAATAATAATAATATTCTACCACATGCACACAGCGCCACTTAGCCCCAAATTAAGCAATTATATTTGCTTGTGTTATGGGTACTAAACAACTGATATACTACTTATATACATTCTTTTTGTAAATACATACATATTATAGATAACACCCAGACACAGCACAAACAATCATGCTCATCACACAAAGGTTTCTCCTGGGTGGGAATCGAACCCACGACCTCCAGCTTAGCAGTAATTAACTTAAATTAACTTTGTACCTAAGTACTTACACCTTTTTAAGCAAACTAAAGTCCAATATGGTAAAGAAGCGCAGAGTAAAAACAAATAAAAAAAAATATAGAAAAATGAACAGCGCCTCGTGTGTTAACTCTATGAACTAAAGTAAAATGACGTTTTGCATTTCAGGATGTCCTGTGGTTTTCTTTATTCACGGTGGCAATTATAGATCTGGCTCAACAGCCTCCTATGGTGTAAGTATCTACTTATTACCAAAAATTACTATGAGTTTTCTTTTAAACAGATCTCAAGAGTTTTCGATTACATAAGTAGGTATAATACCTTAGTTAGTAAAATAAAGACTAAATGACAATCAATAATGCGTTAAAAATTAAAAAAGCGATTGATTTACTAATTGGATTTATCACGAAATTTGATATTGTAATAACTATAGGTACTTAATATTCTTAAGGGGCAACATCTAACTCAAAAAGACACGATTTTGGTGACTGCGCAGTATCGGCTAGGGTCCCTCGGATACCTCAGCACTGGCCAGAAGGATGCCGGTGGCAATGTTGGTTTATTTGACTTGCACACTGCTATGGTTTGGGTAAGTTATTTTAACTGATAATAAAAGTCGAAGCTATTTTTTATATTTTAATTTCATAAAGAATCCATTAAGTATCTAGATCTAGATTTTTTTAGGATAATGATTTGCATTTTGTTAGTTATGTTCAGCAGTGAACTGCAACAGCAGTGCCTACCTGTCTAAAGTAAGTTGTAGCAAGTTCTGTAACTTACAATGTTATATTACAGCACTAGTTTAAAAATATGTTTGGACGCCCTTACAGATTCAAGACTACATCCAATTTTTCGGAGGTGATCCAAAACGGGTAATCGTAATGGGTCAAGGCTCTGGCGGTAGTGCAGCATCACTCTTGGCTATGTCTCCTGAAGGTCGTAGTGCTACAGGAGTGGCCGCATTGTCAGGTGCGCCTTTATCACCGGGGGCTGTAAGACCAGATCCTGCCAAACACGCGGAGACTATTGCCGAACGCACTGGATGTCCCAAAGCACCGGCAGAGAGCCTAATGATCTGTTTACGTAAGCTTCCCAAGGAAAAAATTGTGCTGGTAATTATCTGTAAATATTATACGTATAAAAAATTTGTTCGTATATCAAGACGGTAGACAATATTCTTTAGGTAACACGTAATGTTCTATTTAAGTGAAAAAATTTAATACTTTCATGAAGACAATCTGACGTAAAGTTGTTATTAAGTAAGAGAACTTATTTCTTTAAGTAACTTAAGGGCTATTGATATAATATAATATTAATAATATAATATTCACATTCACACAGCGCTATCTAGCCCCAAATTAAGCAATTATATTTGCTTGTGTTATAGGTACTAAACAACTGATAAACTACTTATATATATTTTTTTTTGTAAATACATACCTACATATTATAGATAAATTACACCCAGACACAGAACAAACAATCATGCTCATCACACAAAGGTTTGTCCTGGGTGGGAATCCACCCACGACCGGCTTAGCAGTCAGGGTCACTAACCACTAGACCAACAGGCCAGTCAAACAGAAACATTTACATCGCCAACAAAGCGGCAATATCTTCTTTATGAATTTTTTTTCTAAATGTCGACAGGCCGACGAAGATCTGAATATGGATATGGTAGATACTACAAAATTCTTGGATGAGGTAGCGGGACGATCAGGTAACTGAAATTTTACCAATTAAATTAACCTATTACAGTTTAGGCACAAATTAAGTGGTACATCTTAGCTAACAGAGACTGCAACACAAACGTATGCAACTTGTGGCTTACTCTGAACTAACTTTAACGTTATTTGACTTCTGGTCAAGGTACGAAAGGTACCTACTTAAGACTGTTACCTAACTAAAGTAATCATACGCCGTCTATTCTATTTAGGTGCTGGTGCACGAGTAGAAGGAGAAGACGACTTACGTGGTTTGCCGCCACTAGTGGAAGAGCCACCAGCTGAATCGCTGAAGAAGACACAGAAACGTGTTCCTATGCTAACTGGAGTCACGTCTGCCGAAACTTCTAGAGCTGTATTTGGTAATACTTGCTTATTATCTATCACTAAACAATATTATGAGTTCCACCATGTATATTTATTGTAGCTTGCTACTATCAGGTACTTATGCACAAGTAGGTAGATAAAATTATATATAAAATAGCCGCTAATAACATCACTATATATTTATTTATTTATTTATTTATTTATTTATTTATATGCACACACAAAACTTATAAAGATAGTACATAAAATAACAAGAGCACAAAGGTACTGCTTATTTCATCAGAAATTTCTTCCAGCAGACCTGCGACAGGAAAATTCATAAGAAACATAGACACAGTGTGTAGATACATTAAATAAAGATAACTAAACTAAAACAAAAACCGCAAAAATAAAATTAAATATAAATACACATACATATAAACAATATATTAAATGAACGTACTTAAATAATATATATATAATATATATACATACATACATAAATATAAATATAGATAATCACTGTAGTGTTAAAAGGTAATGTTCTTTAACCCGTTTTTTAAAGATAGAGATGGTGTTGGAATCTCGTATGTTAGGCGGAAGTAAATTCCACAACCGAACTGCATGAACAGAAAAGGAATAGGAATAAAAATCAGTTTTATGGGAAGGGATATTAAGAAGAGTTCTAAGATGGGATCTGCAAGGAGCATCGGAAGGGCGAGCAAACGAAAAACGCTCGCGCAAATACGCAGGATAGTTAGGATTAAAAAGAATGTTGAAAAGTAGACATAATATTCGAGTGTTCCTGCGAAGGCGGATAGGGAGCCACTTGAGTTCGCTGCGAAAGTGAGAAACATGGTCGTATTTTCTCAGACCAAAAACAAAACGGATGCATAAGTTTTGCAGGCGCTCAAGCTTATTTAAGAGCTCCTCAGTGGCATCCAGATAGCAGGCATCGGCGTAATCAATTATCGGCTGAATGAGCGTTTGGGCTAGAGAGATTTTAGTTTTAAAGGGCAAGACGCTTTGGAGGCATTTTAACGAGTGAAATGAAAAGTGCACCTTCCGACTAACCTCATTTACTTGAGCTCGCCACGAAAGATTACTGTCAAGTAAGACACCAAGATTCTTAGCCGTATCAGAAAAGGTGATTGTTGAGCCGTTGACAGTTAATGGTGTCAGAGATGATAAGTCAAGCGCATTGCGAAAGTATCTGCTGCCTATAATCATAGCCTGGGACTTAGTTGGATTAATTTGCAAGCCGAAAGACTTAGCCCAATTACTGATATTATCCAGGTCTAGATTCAAGGAATTAATCGCAGCGTCCGCTTCAGCTAATGAAAAATGTCTGTAAAGCTGCAAATCATCTGCGTACAGATGGAAGTTAGAAGAGATTACCTTGGTAACAGTGTTTATAAAAATGGAGAAAAGAAGAGGCGAAAGGACACCACCCTGAGGCACACCAGCAGTGAGAGCACACCAGTTGGAGAAAGTCTCGTTAAGGCGAACACACTGCGAGCGATCCCGAAGGTATGAGTCAAACCAGGATAACGCAGAGGAAGAGAAGTTAATAGATTTAAGGATCCCTATCAGGATATCAAAATCCACTGAGTTAAAGGCACAACTGAAGTCAAGTAGAACTAAAACAGTGAGCGACTTATTATCCATTGCCCAACGGATATCATCTGTGACCTTAAGCAGCGCAGAAACTGTGCTGTGACCGACACGAAATCCAGACTGGAAGGGAGAATTAAGAGTGTTAGATGAAAGAAAACTGGAAATTTGGCCATGTACAATGTGCTCGAGAACTTTAGAAAGGAAAGGTAGAATAGAAATAGGTCTATAATGAGATAAAGAAGTAAGGTTGCTTATTTTAGGCAGTGGTATTATGTGCGCCAGTTTCCAAGCTAAAGGAAATGTACCGGAGAGTAAAGAACAGTTAAAAATGTGAGTAAGGATAGGTAGCAGTATTGGAAGAATAGGGGTTATCATTCGCGAACACAAATTGTCATTACCAACAGCGGGAGACGAAATAGCAAGAATAGATTTTTTAACAGAGTCTTCAGAGATAGCGCTCAAATTAAAAATTGGGCAATCAGGTATAGGCAAGTTAGAGAGTTCAGATAAAGTAGAAGATCTAATATCCTGTCTCTCTTGAAGATATAATAATCCTGTCTCTCTTGACCCTAGGTCAAGAGAGACAGGTGGTAGGGAAAAATGCATGTTTAGCGCACACAAGTCAACATCTTTACAGGTATCCGTAGTAGATTTTTGAAATCAGTTGGTGTCAACTGATTTCAAAAATCTCCAGACATCGGAAGAGTTACGGTCAACAAGGGATTCATGAAAGTAGCGTCTCCTAGCTTCTTGACACAAACAGTTGCAGCGGTTACGCACAGCTTTGAAATGAGCGAGATTGTTATCCGAAGGTCTACGCCTGTACCTACTTTTAGCTTTGTCCTTAGATGCAATAGCATTTTTAATCTCAGCAGTCATCCACGGCGCAGGATTGTGTCTGATTTTAATACGCCGACGCGGAGCATGTTTGTCATACAAATCCAGCAACTTGGCATTAAAACAATCAACCTTTTCATCAATACTGGCTCTGTCGACAACCTGCGACCAGTCGATATCACCAGCATCATGTTTCAACGCCTCCACGTCTATACCCTTATAACTACGAAGATAGCAATACCGAGGTTTACGTTTGGGAGGACGGATACGATAAGAAAGATAGATGAGGTCGTGATAAGAGAAAGTTGCAGCGAGCTGCCCAAACTCAGCGACGTTGTTAGGTGATGAAACAATCATAAGGTCAAGTAAAGAAGGCGTACAGTTAGGAAATTTATGTGTTGCCGCTAACGGTAGAATTTGGAGATTAAAAGAGCATAGAAGAGAACGAAGTTTGCGCGAGAATCATTTTTTAATAGACATGTATTGAAATCACCCATTAAAATTACATGCTCATACATAAGGCAAAGGTTATCAAGATTGGATTCTAAAGAGTCAAAATAGTCAACGTGTAGATTAGGAGAGTAGAATACTGCAAGTAATAATTTTGAGTAATTTAAAGTAATTTCAAGAAATAAAGATTCAGCCGAACCAGAATAATGTGTATTTGTAAGCGAATAATATAAATATTTACATTGTTAAGTAGCTACAAATAACGACAATATTTAATTTTGTAAATATTTTTTGTTGCAGGCAAATTTAACAAATTCCTTACAAACCAACTGCAAAATGTGAAAGATTTTATAAAGAAGGATTTAGTTGGCGGCCTTCAGAACGTGGTGAACGAAGTAGGAGGATTGATCCCCTTAGTTAGCGAGGTGCAGAACATAATACCTGTCTCCCAGTACTACAATGCCGCTTTGGATCAGTCATTTTCACTAGCCGATGGACTTGCAAAAGTTGCAGAAGCAACCGGTAACTTCACTACTTGTATATCTTCATTTCAGCAGTAAAACGTCAACTGTTAGACACTGTCCTCTACAAAGCATTACATTTGAGAAGTTTATTTTCATAATCACTAGTTTTCGAAAGTGGATAAGACACCCATTGACAGTAGTCTTATCACAGAACATTGCCGTCCATCCTGTGTTGAATAGTTTTCCTACAATCAGTGTCCGGATACATTTTTGCACATAATTGTTTGCGCCTTTATATCGTTTCTAAATACCAATACATGTTCCACACTTTAATATTGGTATGTTATTTTTTTAAGGTGACGCCCTATTCAACCTCCCTGCGTACGAGACTGTGAAGCAGTGGGGCTCCGGAGGCAAGGCTTTTTTGTACAGTTTTGAGCACGTTGGGAATCTTTCTAAAGGATGGCACTTTTTACCTGGAGTTCCCTTAGCAGGTAACCATTGCAAAATTACCTAATTAACTTATTTCTTATTTCGAAATTCATCGAGAATTTTGCGATATCTACCTAATATAAAATATTATTATGTGCACAATGAAGCGCTTACCGTGCGTACGGCGTGCTACCTGGGATGACTGGTCAATCTTGGCATGGCATACATTTAATACTTAATCCAGTATTACCTTGTCGTTCAATATGACCGGGAAATGCATTTACCTACTTTTTTTTAATTTTAATTAAAATACGTAGTCAAATTTGTTAATTTGACTACGTATTTTATCTATATTTCATCTAGTATGTTTACTAGATGAAATTAAATAATTGAAATCCTCTATTTTCTTTTCTTTTCTTTTTTTAATCTTAGTTAAGTATTAAATTAATTGGTTGTTTTGTAATAATTACTTTGTATGGTTCTTTGGTTGCGTTGATGTGTTAAAATTGTTAACTCATACAAAAAACTGTAATTATCAGACGATTGAAAAGAGTGGCGTGAGTTTCTTGCCAGTTATTCTCACAGCTCTACCTCGTCAGCGAATTGGCTGTAGGTTAATTAGCTGACTTCATGTAATTTTGACTTTTCATAAGCATCATACTTTATGATCAAAATGAAATACTTTGACTTTTGACTTTGACTTACTTACTTAATTCCATTTGTTTCCATTGCGTATTTAACAGAAAAGGCCGATGATGGAATGATGAAAATACCAGAAAAAGTACAAGGACCTTCTCATGGTGATGAATTGGCGTACATTTTCGAACCACTCGGTCCTGACGGCCAGCCGGTAGGAGGCGAAGTATCGAGCACCGATGCCCGAGTGAGATACAACTTTGTAGGACTTATATCTAAGTTTGCACATGGACTAGACGATGATAAAGCTGTCAAGAAAAATAGCTCAACTGATTCAAACATATTTAATTCACTACTTTCTGGCGGTGATGGAAAAAGTGAGCAGTTTTTGAAAATTGGTAATGAAATTACTGTCGACAAAGATTTCAGGTAAGAATATAAGAATAATGTTATCCTTGTCGTCTGTCGCCTACCTGGTGGCATCACCATCGGCTGAGTGTACAAGCGAAACTTAAAAATACGACGATAGGCCTCAGTTTAGCGGAAACAATAACTTTATTTTTGTTTAAATTTGTTTTTAGATAATTAAACATTTTTAAGTTTTTAAACAGAGTAATTATAATTTATATTCACTATATTTTTCCAGATTTTGCCAACTGGGCTTATGGGGCAACATGGCAGATAGACTTCAAGGAGCATTGTGTAGTAATCTTCTGAGCAGTATACTAAACCCCGCTGCTGTACCAGGCCAGGTTGGTCAATTGACAGGACAATTGACGCAGCTGACAGGGCAGACCAACTCATTAACGCAACCACTAATGGGCAGACCGCAATCTAAGCCGCAATCTAAGCCGCAGACTAAGCCGCAGTCTAAGCCACAACAGCCATCGGGTGGCTTAGCAGGACTGGGTTTATTTGGTAGCAATAAACGACAAGCTACAAATGGACCAACACCATTTAACCTTCCGTATGATTTTTAAAAACTAGTCGAATTCACGATTCGAAATTATATAAATACAAAGGAATAATTTATCATTAGATCTTTTATAGAAGAGCCAGAGATATATGCCTCATCTACGAAGATATCATATTATGTACCTAGTACTTAGACCCGAGGAGATTTGAACTTTTAATGGTTTAATTATACAAAAATAAAATTACATATTACTTAAACATACATAAATAGTTTTTGTTCAATATTATCATGTTAACCTGTAAGCTCAGACTCCATCAAACTTACTGTACATTATATAGGATGAATTATAATTTAACCGCTACGCGAAAGTTGTGCATTAGAATTTAATGTTTATTCCGAGCTTTTGTAGGTATAAACATCAGTTTTGTAAGTCATAGAGGTTTCACCATACTTGTTCTGTGGGTTTCACACAAAAGAGTGGCAACGTCGCAATTTAGTGTCATATTTTTGGTGGTTAACAATTATTATCATTTAATCTAAGCTATATTGTATACAAATTTCACGTAATTAAATAATAATAAAAATTAAAAACCACGAAAATATGACACTAAATTGCGACGTTGTCACTCTTTTGTGTGAACGCTCTTATCATTTATATTCAGGATAGGTAGGTACTTTGAAACCTATAATTATTCTTATATATCAAGAAAACAGCATTTACATTTGGCAAGACCAGTTAGATATTGCTTTTTCTCAAATCTCCTTGTATATTGCCTCAATTTTGACAGAAATAATAATTTAATCACTTGTTAGCTTTTCTAGCTGGATGTATAGGATGGTTAAGATGTGACAAGTCCGGCCTGTTGGCTTCGAAGTACTTTATTTCTTTCATTCCATCTTCAGAGATCTTCCACAGCGCTGGATGGTTCTTCTTGAAGTCGTTGTACCATTTTGTAATCTATAGGTAAAGATAAGAAGTCACTATTAAATAAATAACAGATGAGCAACTGATACACTCGCATGCTTCAAATTGTCAGTGAGTGCACTTTAACGTAGTAGCCTATACATATTGTTTATAGTATTTTACGAGTCTCGAGATACAACTGTCAAGACTGAACTTTTTAATCATCAGACAATTAAAATTTTTGGTATGAGTTACGAATAAGTACCTAGTATATATATTACGTCACAAAAATCTCATATATAAACGGTAAATCATTAAAGTTTATAATTATGTACACTTTATAAAGGACCTAAAATTGGTTCTTGTGGGACGTCCATACTACTGGTACTATCCTGACGACCTATTTCCACTTAATGTTAACATTTTAAATATTTGAATAATTCGCATTCTGTAGTGTTAGTAAGTATCAAGTGCACTTAATCAATTTGGCAGTCGTTATTTGATCCTCCAAATTGTTTTCCTACTTTCACTGCATTAAAAATGAGGCAAAAATTAGTTAAAAAATCATAGTACAAACCTTGGCATATTTGGAGAAATCCACATCAACAGCTTCTAGAGTCATAGTGGTGTTGATAAGCGGAAAATCTGCAATAGTCAAATGTTCTGCCGCTGCATGACTGGTGCCCAAACGGCTCAGATACGTTTCAAATACGTCTAGGACCATGTGGACTCTTTTTAAGCCCCCAGGTGTGCGTTCATAGTCAAAGAATATTGGAGCCATCTGTGAAAAGTTGGACGTTGCTTCTAAAGATATCGGTGCATCCACAGAAATAATAATAGTAGTGCGGCGGCACTACCTACTACTCGCACCTAGGTACTGTCAACTAAGCAAGAAGCCAAATCTTCAAAGGTACCTTCGAAGGTATATTAATACACAATGATAGTACCTACTATCAATGTGTAATGGACGTAAAGTTTAAATTGAGGAGTAAATACTAAACATAAAGCATTTTTTATTTAAATTTAGGTACTTACTGTGTAAGCTGATATACTGGCGTAGTATGTTGTCAAATTGAACAGCAACCGATGATTTACAAGCGCTCTGTAATTATATTTTTTTTTGTATTAGGTAATTAAGCAGATTGAAATACTATTTAATTGATTAGGCTAATAAATAGGTAAACTACTTAGTAGTTTATTTATAAGCCGAAGTCCCTACTGCACTTTTTTCTTACCTAAGTAGGTACCTACCTATACTTACATCGTATTTGTAGTGTTTTTGGAATAAATGGAACACAAATCTTAGGCCTATCTAGAAAGGTCCTTTATTGCTGTCATTTCCTTCATAGTAAACACACGACACTGAGAGCCGTAAAAAATGCACTGCCAATGAATTTTGATAAACCATTATTTTTTAAAATGCTGAAGTTAAATAGGTGGACAAGTGCAAAGAAAAATACCACAGTTTTGGAGGAAAGATTTTCTTTTGTTTTTATGTTGTGCTGTTTGAATTAAAATGTTCAATATTAAAAAAGCATTATTACCTTGCCTTGGGATCTCGCGGGTACAAAGACGAGTCTGGTTTGTACTTATCGCACAAGTACTGCATGATAGCCACGCTTTCACTCAGGTAGAAACCGTCGTCGACCAGCACTGGTATCTCCTTTTGGGGGTTTAACTGAAATAATAGATAAACATAGAGTTAAAGCTTAATGACGAGATGAGTGTTCGAGATCCATTTGCCCACCTGATGTTAAATAGAAGAGGGGAAATGCGTTTACGCATACCACCCCGTCCGGGAAAACGAGGTGGCTATGTCGGGCTCGCTGGCCTGAGATGGTAGGCGGCCAAAATACCGACTAAAACCCCCCTGTGCACCTACTCTCGCCTTAATGGTTGGGCCGCCGGAACTTGATACTACATCAGCGGCCCAACCAGCGACAGCCCACATCGTGCGGGCACCAACACTGGTGACAGCGTCCGGGTGCACCGGGAACGTTGTCCCTACGAGGAAGGTTGCGGATGGGCCCCGTTTTCTACCCGCAACCCCACTATGGCGGCATCGTGCGCGCGTATGCGCGCCGACGGCGCCCCGTTCGCCGGCGGCGGATCGGATCTGCGAGGAGACTTTCCTCCCTGAGCCGCTCCGCCGCCTCCTTCTGCGAGATGACGTCCTCACAGAAGGATGCGATCGCACTCCAACATCTATCGCTACCGGCCATGGAGCGAAGCACCGCCGGCAGCGAGAGATCAACGCCGATGACTGCGACGAGGTCCCGACGCTGAGATGCCCACGCCGGACAATACTTCAGAGTGTGCTGCACCGAGTCATCGTCGCAGTCACAGTGGTGGCAGGCAGGACTCCTCTCCCTCCTCGCGACTTTGTGCAGGTAATGACCGAAGCAACCATGCCCGGTCAAGACCTGCACCAGCCGGAAAGAAAGGGTCCCGTGCTGCCTACCAACCCACAGGGACAGGATCGGCTGGAGTGCCTCCACGGTCCTAAAACCAGCGCGCGGCGCCTCCAGTCGAGCCGACCACCTGGCCATCAAGGCTACGCGAGCAGCTTTGCGCCACTCGCAAATTTGCTCTGGTAGAGGGGACCGTCCTTCTGCCCGAACTTCGACCGCACGTGGATACACATCGGCGAGCACTTCCGCCTCCAAATTCCACGGGGGGGTTCCGGCTAATGCGCACGCCGCGTCTGCCGGCACGGTGCGGTAGCCGCGTATAGCTCTGACCGCCACGACACGCTGCGGCCTGCACAGCCGCAGCCTATTCTGGGCGGTCAGAGACTCTGCCCACACCGGTGCTTCGTAAAGCGCCATCGACCGGACTACCCCCGCGTAAAGCCGACGACAGGTGACGCTGGGTCCGCCCAGATTTGGTAACAGCCGTCCTAAAGCGGATGCAGCCCCCTCCAGCCTCGGCGCTAGTTGGCGGAAGTGCTCGTCAAACAGCCATCGCGCATCCAACACCAGACCCAGATACTTCATCTGGGCCTGCACCCGTACAAGGACCAAACCAACGACTATCGAGGCGCCAGCGGGAAGACCGCGGCGGGGCCCGTGGAATAGAAGAGCCTCCGTCTTATTAAGGGCCACCCTAAGCCCCAGCGCCTCGATGCGTTCGACCACCTGGGAGACACCTGTAGTGGCCAGGCGTGCCGCTTTCTGAAAGTTTCTACCCCGGGCCGCGACAAGTGTATCGTCAGCGTAGCAGAATACGCTGAGCCCGGGGGGAAGGACACCGCGCAGGACCCAGTCATAGCCGATGTTCCACAAGAGGGGGCCAAGGACAGACCCCTGTGGAACACCGGCCGAAATCACCCTGCGAGCGACGATGCCATTTCGGTCCTCGTACAGGACACTTCGTTGCTCGAGGTAGTCCGCCACTAGCGATCTGATGTATATAGGCACTCCATGGAACTGGAGTGCCTCCCCGATGCTGCTGAATGGCAGACTATTAAATGCGTTAGCGATGTCCAGCGACACCGCCAACAGCACATCCCCGGAGCCTACAGCCTCCTCGGCTGCAGCCCTCACCGCCAAAATGGCATCGACCGTCGAACGCCCGGCACGGAAGCCGAACTGGGCGTCCGACAGATCGGGGCCAACCTCGTTCAGGAGTCGGACGATGCGGGCAGCGAGAATCCTCTCTAGCAACTTACCCGCCTCATCCAGCAACACAATGGGCCTGTAGGCTGCAGCGGAGTCCAGGGCTCTCCCCGGCTTGGGTAGAAGCACCAGCTTTACCATCTTCCAGGACTCAGGAAACCTTCCAGACACCAGACAGGCGTCGAAAAGCTCCCTGAGGCAGCCTCCCATGTGGTCGAGGATCATTGCCAACACGCGGGCCGGAATTCCGTCCGGCCCAGGGGCGGTGTTCTTAGAGCGAATTCGCTGAATAGCCGCCACCAGCTCCACTTCTGTGACAGGCGGAGCATCCTCACGGACCACCTGGACTTCGGCCTGAACGACCATCGCCGGGATGCCTTTCCTGCCTAATTTAAGCTCACATATTTCTGCTGGACAAACATTGGCCATAGCATAAATTCTTTGACTTAGACTTAAAAAACAATTTGTTCATACCTTAGCATATTCGTCAGTCATGTGCTCTCCATTATTGAAATTAACGTCGACCAGTTCGAATGGTATATTCAAGGCGGCCAAGACTTGTCTGCAGGACAGCGACGGAGGGCCATCAGCCACTGAGTACAGTTTGAGTGACATGGTGCTAAAAACATTTAATATTTTGGTCGTTACGTTTGGTACCTACCTAATACTAAAAAACAATTATTCTGTTAGAATACCTACCTTATTACAGCACTGTCCGTGTAAAAAAATCAACAATGTTACAAAAGCTACACGTTGTCATGGCTTGGCCCAGATTTAAGATTTAATTAGGTACCTACAAGGCTGTTCATAGTAGAGATCGGTATGTAACTACGTAGGTACCTACTTTGCAAGTTTCTATACGACCGAATATAAAATATTTGAAGACTGCAATCAGAGAACAGTGTGCACTTAATACCTACCTAGTTAATTAATCAATGTATGTACCTACAAAGCTACTTAACTAGTAAGTTATGTTTAAATATACATAGTAAACCGATAAAAAAATTTTCACTTCCGGTTGAGGAATTATCGGCATCGGCATCGGCATCGCCAGGCAAGGTAGCCTATGCAAAAAATATAGGTAGGTACTTAGGTACTTAGCACAAAATTACAGAACGATATACCTACTTAAGTACCTTATAGGCACCTATGTTTAAATGAAAGCACTTCACTTACCGAGTTTTAAAAAGAGTAGCGCAAATAACAGGACTATCGCCTGAGTGTAAAGTTACTAGCAGTAATGTGTTTACGTCGAGCGTTGGCCTTAACACGACAAACTCCTTTCACTTAACTCAATGAACTGTACACTCCTACATTGGCTAAATTTGATACTTAGCTTTGAATAGCCGCCCGCATTCTTGTTATTTATAAAATAACTAGGTGCGCCCTGCGGCTTCGCTCGCGCGGAAATTGTTATGTGTTTAATTTAATCAATTAATGTAACTCAGGAACCAGACCGATTTTCGGGATAAAAAGTACCTATCCTATGTCAGGCTCCGGCATCAAATCTATGTAAGTATAGTCAAGCATAAAAGAGTAAATGCCGTTCGCATATTCCAAAACAATAACGTCTATTTTTGCTTGCAAGTGACCTCAGTATAATATTTATAGTCATAATGGGTCATATTGGAAAATTTATTTTGATGGAATTTTTGTGTTAAAAGTGGTAAAGCAATTATGTGATCGACTATACAAATCCATTTTCATCGAAATCGGTACAGCCGTTTAGGCGCTGAGTGGTAACAAACACATACACCCAAACACACACACAAACTTTCGCATTTATAATGTTAGTAGGATATACAATAAATGGACACGTTATCTGATAGCACTTATAGGTAGGTAGGTAGGTAAATTTAATTATCTACCGTATCTACCTACGATTAGGTAGGTATTTAAACAATGCCTACTATTTTATAAGTACAGTCTATCTACGAGTAGGTTAAGTCACCTTTTTTGGGCCAGCCTGATTTAAATCTACTTAACAGTTAAGCTGCCAGCAATTTGAGATGATTGCTTATGTAATAGTAACCACGATTCCTGGATGGCCATCTACAAGACTAAGCCGGCATTAAGTGCCTTAAAACCTATATAATAGAGCAAAAAGGCGCCGAAATTATGGTTGATGATTACAGGAATTATAATTTTATAGTTGTTTACTGCGACTTTACTGCAAGATACAAGATAGATAGGAACCATCTTGATTTAAACTCTAAATTCATTCTAATGAATAGATATAATATTAAGCCATAGGTAGTTAGGTTATTCTTGTTGGTTCAATCGAGTTCAATCAAACATACTTACCTACAACATCATAAGTTTATTTTTATACCCCGTTTGAAAGCGCAGAAGCCTAGGTACAATTCTTTTTGATTACAATGTAACTTCAAGGTTAATATTTCTAGCAACCTGCCAGAGTATCTCGACGAGTACAAAAAGTCGTGACTTGTGTTACATGTAAATTGCTGCATAAAAGAAAAATATAATTTTATACTTTCTGTAATATTGTAGATTGCAGACCGCATAATAATGGTTTAGGAAATAACCCTAGCAATGCCTGTTTGTTTACAGTCAAATGCAAATTTATAAGTACTTACATTGTATTAAAAATCTAGTTAGACGAGTTGGCAAATGATGACATGAAGTAATGACTTTTATCTTAACGACTTAGGTATCTGTTATTTTGTATGTACAGTAGGTATATATCGCAGGTAGGTATTACTGCAATGAAGTACAATGATTAAGTAAGTACATATACCTACTTTAAACCAACCGCGGAACCGTCCATAGAGAACAAACTTGTAAGTAGGTAAATGATCTATGTCATGCATCATTAGTAATCATTATCAAGGCATATACTTACTACTCATCATTTTGCCCTTTAATATAAGTACTAAGTTAGGTTCCAAGCTTACTTCATATTAATGTAAAAAATACCAGAACTGCTTTGAACAGAAGAATGCCCAAAGAGTGCACTTTTGGTGTTATATGCATTAGGTACCTACTCCTAATCCTCTAAAACATTATTGTTTATTTAGTAAGTAAGTACTTAGCTACCTATATCAATGTCATAGACTTTAAAGGGTTAGAAACCACTTTCGTAATAATCTCACAGCTTCTATGACTTCCTCAAAATTAGGTCCTATATATAAGTAGAACTAGACATCTTTGTCTTTTAGAACCATAGAAGCGGTACTTCAGCTTAAAATGAGCTCAGCATTAAGATATTTTTACTGTCTATTAGTCTCTCTGATATTAGAGGGTAACTATGCGACGGTTTTGCAAGGTAATCTTAGGAAAGAAAGCCTTCGTGTGCGAGTGCGACGTCAAGACGGGTACGTGTACGACAAGCCGAGTGTAACGTTTGATCTGCCCTCGCGGTCCACTACTCAGCTCAATCAAGCACCAACTGTTGACAGGACACTGAGGCAGCATATGTTTTACGCATACCCGGTGCCAGTGAGTGACACTATCAACATTGGGAAAACGGCCAGCACCACCACCACTGCAACACCCGCTCCGTCAGGGACTGCTGGCTACAACTATAAATCGTCAACCACAGCAAACGCAGGATATTCTTATGGCACACCTGCTCCAACTGCAGAACAGGAGAACATCTCATCACAGGTTACGAATACTGCTTCTCAGACTGCTGTAGTAACCAGTTCTCAAACTACAACGGGTAGTTTGAGAACTGGTTCTTCTCAAATCGCTTCGGGCTACGGTTATAACGCCCCGTCACCAACTTTGATCCTAACTCTCCAAGGTTCGCCAGATGTGTCGACAAACGCTCCTAAATATTTACCTCCTGTCACAAGCGGTGGCACTGCAAGTACTAGTAGCGGCGGCAGTGTGAGCGTTGCTGGCGTCTCAGTCACTAGTTCCAATACACAAATTGGTTCAACTTCTGTAGGAACTCCATCAGACAATTATTTGCCTCCTGTGAGTGTGACGAACACTGTTTCTGCGAGTCCAATAGTGACATCAATACCAAGAGATTTTATACAGTCAAACCAAGGTGGCTCTGTTTCAATTCCAAGTATGGCTTACTTACCACCAAAGTCGTCACCAACGCCTGCATCATTCCAGGGATCCTCCAGTACTTCTCAGCCTGCAACACCGTCAGGAAACTATTTACCACCTATAAATGTAGAATCAAACACTGGTACTGTCTCTTCACCAGTACCTGCATTGGGATATCTACCACCGGGGTTCTTTTAAATATTTTTTTGATCGTAGGTAGGTACTTATAACTTATAACAATGTATGATTGTTTGTATATAAAATTATTTACTTATATGGTAAATAAACTGTTTTCTTAAACCCCTGACTTGTAGGCAAAATATAATTAAGTAATTGGGTACTTACCCAAATAATTACCTACTTGACTCAAATCGAAGAAATGGAAGATTAATGAATAATGACTGTCTCTGTGGTTCTGTGGTACTGCGTAGGGACTGCCATACAGAGGTCGCGGGTTCGATTCTCGCTCATTGTAAATATTTGTGAGTATGAACATGAATATTTGCATTGGTGGTGTTTCTATGTATAATATGTATGTATTCACAAAAAAAAGTATTTAGGTATGTATATCCGCATTCCAGAACCCATAACACAAGCTATACCTACCTAGCTTATGTTTACTTTGGGTCTAGATGGCGTTGTGTGTAGTCGTTGTGATTATTTATTTTTATTATTTAATTGCTGCTATGCAATGATAGATTTTAACAGGCTCACTACGAATTATTTGGCGGATTATATGTTAGTGTCATAATTTCTATTCTTTACTCGTTCGCGGAACGCTGACACTGCTGAAGCCTAGGTAAGAATTTTTAGGATTCAGTACTACGCATAGATTATACACTATACTACGAAACCCCAGCCCATGGCCCGACACGCACGTGACAGGGATTTTTTGTTTTACCGGTTTTACCTAATAAATTGTTCTTTGTCACATTATTTTCAGTTTTGTTTTTCTAAAATAATAAAATATTGTGTGATTGTTACTTTCATTCTTACTTTTTCATTATAAAGTCTAAAATTATAAAATAGATAGAACAAAACGCACTACACCTGTCATCTGTCAGTCAAACGTCAAAAGCACGAATCTAAAACGTCGCTACAAAAATAGCATCAAAGATGAAAGTTATTTTTAATATTTCTTTTTTTAATTGATTTTAAACTATTAAAGCAAACATAACGATGAACGATAATGCAAAATATAATGATTCTATGAGCATCCTATCCAGTGGTTGTAAAGTGTGTGTTTGAATTAAACATTTACATAAGTTATGTTTCTACTAATGCAAACATTAAAATTTTCTCGAATAGGAAGCAAGGTAATCCTGAGGTAATTATATGTATTACTTCATTAGACATAATATTATCATTTTATTTGTGTGCTTAAGTTTGATTATTCGATTGCATTGGGTAGTTGTTCAAGGTTCATGACCTTATTGCGTTAATTATTATTCTTTGTCCCATTTTATGTAAGTCACTATTTAAATTACATGAGACAATATTAATTTAGCAAGTAGTGAGCAATCGTGTTAAAGACTGTACAGTAAAATATAAGTGTCAGTGTCTCACACATGGTATAAACAAATATAGAGCAACAAATGGTTCCAGGAGTGGTGGCGCGGAGGCTGCTGGTGCCGACCATGGTGCACCTCGACATGACAGCTGCTCAACTAAACTCTAACACACTCACCATCAATGACCTGCCAAATGAAATACTTATATACATATTCTCAATGGTTGACTTTGAATCATTACTGGCTGTTGCAAAAGTATGTATACGATGGCAACAACTCTGCCTGACCCCCTGCGTCTGGGACAACACGCGCCTCATAGTATGTATGAAGAACTACATCAGGATAAGTGAGAACATTGTGCCTTTTGTCGCCAAGTATTTAAAGAATGTCAAGTTACAGTACTTTAAACTGTACTCTCAAGTGAGGTCTTCCTTAATTAGCTACTGCCCTAATTTAACTCATCTAGAAATTAGCATATCACAGGTTGACAGCTGTATTTTTGATGACTTGGATCATTGGCCAAATTTGAAATTTTTGAGTTTTAGAAACTCACTTATAGTACAAAATCCTGAGAATGCTAATGGCAACTTTGTATATCACCTACCGTTTGAGAAATTGAAATACCTGGAAACACTAATATTATCAAATTTTGCATTAACACATAATAGTTTATACAGCATGTTACAGTGCACCAATTTAGTCAGTATTAATATGGAGAAAATGAAGAACATCCCAGCAGATTTCCTTGAATCTCTTTTGAGAACTAAACAGTCCACTTTGAGAGCTTTACATATATATGGGGATACATTAAATGATGATATAATCCGTTACATATCTAATTGCAAGGTTTTGCAGGTTGTTCATATAATGACATGTAAAACACTGTTTGATTCTAGTTTGTTACACTTGTATAGACTTAAGAATTTACATTCACTCAAATTACGCCATGGTTACTTTTCAACTAGTGCTCTCCTTGCGTATTTTGCTAATAATAACTTTCAAAATTTGACTTACTTGAGTCTCTCAAGGTGCCTCCATGTCACTATGCAAGTAGCTAAAGCCATAAAAACTAGTGCCCCTAATCTTAAGGAGTTGTCATTCTATCTTTGTCCGTTTATCATAGCTCCTAACTTTAACAGATCGGAGTTAGAAAGGATGTTTAAGATACAGTTGTTACTGGATTGAAAACCTTGTGATTACAGTAGGCGGTTTATATATCCGTCCAACTTATATTAAATATTTATTTCTGTTAAGTACACTGCTAAATACACCAATATAAATAAATTGTAGTATTGTCTCTTTGTTATCATTAATAGTAGGAAATTATGTAATTTTAAGTTACAATTATGTAAATACAACAAATTAATTAATTGCACTTCTAATGTGCTTCAAGAAAGCAAATTTAGGAAAATTCATGATAAAGAATTATAATTCTTTTAGTTTGTAGGTTGTGTTGTGCTGTATGTATCAACTAATATTTATTTTACAACAAATCTTCAGTATTTAAAAATTAAAAAGTATTAAAGATTGTAGTAACATCTACATAGTAGATATTTATTTCTATACATGACAGCTAATGTGTTAAAAACATAGATTAATGTATTATACAAATGCTACTGATGGTGTTCTGAGATAGTAGATACACTAGATCTGAACCTTTTTATTAGTTACATGGTATGTATTGCTTTATGGAGCAAAATCATGTATAAGTCGCAATTTATCACTTTATATTTATACAGGCATATCTCATAGAGTGTAACTGTTTGCCCACAAGCCCCTCTTGTAAGACTAGAAGCCACATCATGTTACATGCCCCAGTGAAGCAAAAGTGCTCAGTGATGTGACAATCAAAATATCTCTCGGAGTAGTTGGTCTGTTTGTCAGATATGGCCGCAACTCGTTGAAGTTTAAAGGGTTTCTATGCCCAAATAGCGCATAAAGCTTCAGCTTAGAAAAGTGCTATGATATTGATTTCGAGAGCATTATATTAAACCTTTGTGTGATGAGCATGATTGTTTGTTCTGTGTCTGGGTGTAATTTATCTATAATATGTATGTATTTACAAAAAAAAATGTATATATGTAGTATATCAGTTGTTTAGTACCCATAACACAAGCAAATATAATTGCTTAATTTGGGGCTAGATGGCGCTGTGTGAATGTGGTAGAATATTATTATTATTATTATTATATGTATATACAAAGTACTCCTTTGTATAAATAATACGTTATGACGTCAATGGTGAGTTTAGTGATCGTAATCTTACGAATATCTTCTATAGCTCTCATAGTCATTGTTCTCTACCATCTAAATAAGTCAACATTTTGTACACTGAACAAGAACGAGAATACAACAAGAAAAATAATATAATTGCGGTATTAAATATACCTACTTAATATATTTTATAAATATCTATTTATCTTGTTAAAAATATTAAAATCATACATTCCCATGTGTGATAAAGTGATGAGACCAATATTGTATGTGAAAAATTGCACCTTAGTGACTTTGCTCAATGAAGCGATTGATCATCATATCCCTTTCATACCTGGACGAAGTTTAGTCAGTAACAAAAGGTATGTAAAGTATAATTTTTGCCCAATAAAAACATACTAGCGGCATAGCATATTATGTTTATATTGTACGGAAAACATTGTAGAATACCTACAGTTAAATGTTATTAAGTACTTACATGTAGGAAAATATTTTATGTATGAATGACTCGTTAGGTAGGTCATTGAACAGAAAATTAGTTGCTATTTGTCAATATGGAGCAATGACAAACAAATTGCTCACTAGATTTGCAAACTAGACAATAATAGTACCAGGGTAGGAGGTAACAACTCTAAAAAATAAGCGTCTAGCAATTTGAACCCAAATGTCTACGCTGTAAGTGATATTTTACCACTAGGGCTAAATTGCCGACATGGGGTAACCAGATATATACCTATATTACGGATAATGCCAGTAGGTATATAGGCCTACGAGGACTGCTAATTATTTATCCGGCATAAAATAACTATCATTGACTAATAAATATTGTTTTATTGCTTTTCAAAATATTCGCCGTGATTATCGATGAACTTTTGCATTCGGTGAAACCAGTTTTTATAGCACTTTTTCTAATCACAAGGCGGTATCTCCAAAACATGATTTTTTAATGTCTCAACGGCTTCTTCTCGGGTTGAAAATCGTTCACAACGTAATTTATTCTTCACGGTTGAAAACAAAAAGAAGTTATTGGATCAGAAATAATTATATTGTCGTGATATAATTATGCGTTGTGGATTGTTCTTTCTAATTACTGCAAAGACTTCTGGCACACAAATGGTCTTGTACCACTCAGAATTAACAGATTTACGATTTTCGATACCAAAAAACAGACGACCATTTGCTTTAAGGTGCTTTTCGCACGAGCCACTTTTGTTGGGTTCGGTACCTATTAGAACATTCAAATTGTTGATTGTTGCTTAGTTTCGGGATCATATGCATAAATCCATCATCACCATCACAGATTCATCACCTGTGTAGATATTATAAACAGCTATCAATAAACCACGATTGTATTTTTTATCATTTTTTTGCACCAATCGACACGAGCCTGTTTTTGATCTATTGTCAAGTTGCGCGGTATCCAACACGAACAAACTTTTTTTTGCAGCCAAGTGTTCGTGTACAATCTTATGTATACTCGTCATACTAATGCCCAAGGAAGTCTCTATCTCTCGATAGCATGACGATCTTGCATTATTAGTTCACGCACTGCGTCGATGTTTCGTGGCACAACAACTAATTTAGGCCGACCATCTTTAATTTCGTCCGTGAGCATACGACGTCCATTAAACTCACTAAACTAGTGATGATACTACAGTGGTCTGCGATGGTGCTTGATTCCCAAAAGTTGAACTTAGTTGATGAATGCACTGCTGTTGAGCTATGTAGACCTAATGTCCAACAGATGACGTCTTTCAGCTAAAATGAATGCTATTAGAATGAGCAAATTTAGGTTTATCGGAGTTTACCTACGTACCTACCTATTTTAATTGCTTAAGCTTTGAGTAAAGTCCGAATTATGATTAAACCAAAGATTTTTCTCTGCCTAAAAGTAAGTAGTTAGTTAGGTCCGGGTAAGATGCACCGCAGCCCTGCTTAAAAGATCTGTGAATAAATTTGAAAGAAATGTGTTGATAAAGATTTAGACTTTAATTGTGCGACATAGTGTGAAGAACTAAACCGTTTGGTTTGTAACCCTCTATCTGTGGTTTCCCAAACTGTCTTAAGACTTGTTCGGAATCCTTCCTCCATCTTATTATCTGTGATATTAATTATAATCTTACTCCTACAAAGCTTAAATTCGATAAATCTTAAGATTTCTACTTACTTTGGTCAGAAACATTGATAACATTCCATTTCTGTTTTCACTAATCATATTTTTTTACTATCTTCTGTACAAATTTCTTTTCTGCCGACTTTTATCCCTATATTCAATTTCAGCCATACTTCTCTATCAGCATCTTGTCTTTAAGAAGTTCTTAATCAGTTATTTGTTTCATAATTTTCACTTTCCTGTACTTCTAGCTCTATCTAAATCTGCATGGGTTTACTCACTAAATTCGAGGACTATTTTTCGCGAGCTCCTCTTCATACATACATAGCTTCACGACTTTTATCCCCGAAGGGGTAGGCAGAGTGTTTAACCATCCACTTTTCGCCATTTTATTATTCGGTCTCATGTTACAGAGGGCGAGCCTGTTGCCATTTATAGTAGTTCCAAACTCCGGGTTAATACTGAGAATTTTCCGACAGATAAACCCAATATCACTTTACCTGACCCAAAAGCATCGATTGCGGTGGCTCAGTGGCTGTCATTTACCCACATCATCATAAGCATATTTTGTACCTATATCTTGGTACACTCAATCTACGCTTTCTTGGGTTCCAAAACTGAAGAATTGAAAGTTGTAATTTTGAGATCTATTTGACATTTTTGGCATATTTTAATGTAGAAATTGCCCAGATTATCATACTTTCTTAAAACGGTGCGGTGCCGTAGCGTGGTGCGTTGCCGTGACGTGGCAATTTACGTTGCCGTATAGTAAAAATGTACGTCACGACGCCGCAAAGTTACACGTCGCCGTGCCTAGTAAATTTTCGGTACATTCTTATGGACCGCACAAAACGTATTCTGCTTCTGTTGTTATTAAAAAATCTATGTTCTCCGACATCTTTTATTCACAAGTACAACTAATCACTAAGACAATGACACATCAACTGATCGAGCGCATCGTACCCGCGTCGCCTGCCTACAACGCCGTCCGATGCACCGTTTCACGCCGACGTACCGTGCTAGTGCACGCCACGGCAACGCGCCGCGCCGGGACACCGCACCGTTCCACGGCGACGACGTCGTGCGGACGTGTGGACAGGCCCTTAGTGGCTTAGTAGCTACATCTTATTGTTAGTTAAAAAATATTATCTACAATAACTCATTATTAGTAAAAATTTAAGCTTTGAACTCTTTGCATAAAATAAATGTGTTGAGTTTTCTACAACATGTTACCTAGTTATAGATCTTGCAATTCACGAGCGCGCGTGGGCTTTCGATGTAGTGAAGTTCTATCCGTATTACGTTTCATTGTGTGCGTGAAAGCCGTTGCGCGTACGGTCAGCATATTACAATAATTAAAAAATGTACTATCTTATTTCGTGCTTTGGGTTATAAAAGAATAAAACAAATATATCTTAGTTTATATACGTATATAATCGGTTTATTTTTACAAATATTTTTATTATATTAATAATTTAACTAATCAGATATGTCACTATCTTCAGACTCTTCACTGTCAGAATCATCACTGTCTGTTACATTAATAACAAGCTGAAAGGCATGATCGAAATATTTCATGTATTCGCTTTCAGTCTTTTCGACGTGCTTACAGGTGTTAAACCATGTAGCTTGACCAATATTATTGAGGCCTTCAGAAATTAAATTTTGCACAACGGTCATGTTCTGCCCAATGTTTTTTAAAATGCCCCAAATGTTTTCTATTGGGTTCAGCTCCGGGTGATATGGCGGTAGACGTAGTATATCGAAACCCTTACTTTTTACTATCTCATCAATTTTAAACGTAATAAAACGCTCTTTATTTTTTTTTATTAAATCATATAGTTCTATCTTGCGACTATTTTCAACGGAATGCTATTATGAGTCAGCCAATTTTGCATTTCAGCCTTGCATGAATTTGAAGTAGGTATTTTACTACTTCGGGTATTATGATAAGATGCGTTATCTATTACGATAACTGCCTTTTCTGGTAAATTCGGCAAAAGCTTCTCATTTAGCCATTTTTCATAATTTTCGTAGTTCATGTTTGAGTGATAATCACTAGATGTGGTAGCCTCTTTGTAAACTAAAGATGCATTTGGAACAAAACCGTCACTGCTACCTGCATGCACAATAATAATACGGCTCCCTGTACTTAATTTCTTTGTAAACTCTGGTTCTTTCTTTTTCAAATCCTTTGTTTTAAGTGTCCAGGTATTCTGTCGCACGTGTGACGTTAGAACGTATGTTTCGTCAGTGTAAACAATGGGACGGCCTTCTGCGCGGTACTTTTGAATTTGCTTCAAAAAGTTAAAACGCCATAGTTGGATTTCGTGTCTTTCCTGGAGCGCTTGCCGATTGTTGCCAATTTTTCGCCATTTGTAACCCATTTGTACGAGCAACAAACGTAATGTGCTCAAACATCCGTCAAAACCAATCTTTTCTCTTAAAATTGACTGCAGTTTTGCTAATGTTGGTATCTCTTTTTGGACGATGTGATAATTTTGGATAGTGTTGCGAATAATTTCGATGTTCATTTTGTCCAAATCAAATTTGCTATCTCTTTTACGCCGTTTTTTCATTGGAGAAATAAAATTTGATGAAGGTGAAGGCAATTCTTTTTCTTCTTTTAATATTTTGGTTACTGTGCGTTCAGAAACTCCTGTTGCTTCGGCTGTACGTCTCCTTACATTGGCCAAAGGACTCAAATCACAATTTTCCGTATTGTTTGCTTTCATGAAATTATATTCTTCTCGAAGAAAGTGAAAAACTTTGGCGATGATTGCTCGTCCCTGTAAATAAACGAGAAAAAAAAAATAATAATATAATACTTTTTTAAAATATATGATGATCTACTCACAATTCAATCGAAAAAATATTTTATTTAGGAATGTAGGTGCTTAAAAAATCTTACCTCGCTATGAATAACTTTTCGCTTTCGCTCGGGAATAGGCTCTGACATGCTGACAGTACTTCCTGGCCGTTAGCGTCGCCAAAACTGAGCACAAGTGACCGGAGCGACGGCACGCTCGCTACTGACCGCTCCGACGGACACACACACAAATGCAAGTGTATGCATACATGTTCAACTACAAAGAAGGCCCACGCGCGCTCGTGAATTGCAAGATCTATACCTTTGCGTTAGCGAACATTGGCCAAAATAGCTGTAGACGCGCAATCGTCAAAAACAATAATATTTACTATAGGTACCTACTCAAAGTTCTTGGGCAATTTAAAAAGTAAACTCGCTAAAACTAAGTATGCTTTTTCTTCTGGTATTAGGGGAGAAGAGGGAATTGGAGCCTACTAACGAAAAAGTTTAATAAAAGTAAAATTTTTGACTACTTAAGAGACTCTTTATTAAAAACTTAATCTTTAGTTATTTGACTATCATTTAATCACAGCGTTAACGTTACATTATCAGACATTTGGCTACAGATAAACATTTTTCAAAAAAATATAATCGCTTCCATTACCCGACTCTGTGGGCAATGAGAGCCCCCATTACACATAAATTCCCATATGTGTAATGGGAGCTACTTAATTATTAAGTCAGTCTCTAAATTTGCGATATCAGCCTGAAATATCAATATAGCGGAAATATTAATATAAATAAGTCTTATTTTTGTTAGATGTGTTAGGTAGTGGACTCACAGCTGAGAGAACTTTCGCAAAATCTAATTTTTCTGCAGTTATGGGACAAGCAAATGTTTGGTCATCTAAGTTAACTGTAGTTGCTTACAGAACGTTTGCCTGTTGTTCTGTATCGTTTGATATGGTGGGGTGGGTATAGAGTGACGGTTCTTGAACGTCGTGTGTTATGGATGAGGTCGTGGCAGTGTTTGCAGAATCTGGCTCCAGGCATGTTTTACTGGCTCCAGGGATTCTAGCAGGATTGATGTTAGGTAACAGTTTTTGTGTAATATTTGCTGTATATGCCTCCTCTTGTGCGTCATTTAATATTGATGGACTTTCATTACGGTCAATAGGAATCTGCCCTTGTTCAATATTTGGCGTAGTTTGGGTCAGAACAGAGCTATTAATTTCCAGTTCCTGTAGAATAACACTAGATGTAGGCGGAAGTGTTTCATAGTCACCAGTATCACGAGATGTAGACGGAAGTGGAACAGAGTTACCAGAACCCAGCTGTTGAGAAATGTGTCTCTGGGACTGAGCAACAGCAGCCAAACTTTCTTGATCATTAGCTTGGGTCTGATTTTCACCAACGGTAACAAAATCGTCTTCTGAAAATATAGCAGGGTTCATGAGAAAAAATGCTGTGGCTAAACCCAGAAATTCCCTTGTCTAGGCTTGCTACTCTGGCATAAGCTTTGTTGAATAATCCTGCAATCTCATATGGTGTAATTTTTACCATATTTCTGGATTTTATGTACATGTCGCATTCCTTGTTGTAGGCTCTCTTGAGCGGTCCAAAAAAAGTCACATCCAGAGGTTGTAAGCGATGTGATGAATGTGGTGGAAGAGAAAGCATTACGACATTGTTCGCTTTAGCCACCTCCCAAGCTTCTAAAGTACAATGACTGTTATGGTTATACATAATCAAGAGAACAGGTTGTTCAGCAGTAGGTTTTGAGTGCTCAATGAAATGTCGCAGCCATCTATCAATATATGCTTTCATTTGTCCATCCATTATGAGAACATGTATAAACAGCTCCTGGTAGACCATCTTTTTCTAGCTGCGGTGAGTGACGTTGTCGAGGGAAAATAAAAAGAGGCGGGATGAAAGATCCTAAAGCACTCGTAGCACATATAACCGTGACGTTTTTACCTCTTTCCCATGACGTGACTGCTCTAACTCGTTTTTGCCCCCTAGGCGCTATCATTTTTTCTGTTTCCTGGACCGTCGTTACGCCAGTCTCATCCATAACATTCTCCACATTTTCAAAGAATCGATCCACTTCGATTTTGTTAAATCCAAGTATTCTATTAATGCTTGTAGCTGGCTTCTGCTCGTTCTGGCTTCCTTATGCTTAGATCAGGATTTCGTTGACTTGTCTTTGCCCGCAGACTTCTTGGCCTCGTTAAATCGATCTGCGACACCAAATTTTTCAGCCATGGCGTAACATATCTTACAAAACTGAACCTTTGTCAGTCCGTAAAATTTATTAGACATTTTACGAAGGTGATCAGCCAGAATGGCTTCTTGTCCTTCAGTGAACACAGAGGGTCTTCCTAGCTTTGGAGGACATTTGTAGCTATCATCGTTCGATTTAGCTAACCTAAACCTCTTTTTTAAAGTGCTGTAGGGAATTCCAGTCTCTTTTGATACCTTGTATACAGATGTACCGCCACGCCGAAGTATTTTGACAGCATTTTCCAAGGTTTCAACAGTCCAAGATACTTTTGAAGTGGTGCGTTCACTTTTCCGTGGCATTTTAGTATCTGAAATAAATAAAATACATTAAAATGCATATGGGGGGACAATGGAAGCTACAAGGGGTAATCAGAGCCTATTAAGCTCTGATTACCCGAACACCACCATCTTGAAATCAAATAAAATTATATTCTTAATATAGCCTGTAATGAAATTTTACGCACAGATTCTTAAAATTGATAACATTAGGTATTTTACAACTTCGTTGTAAAATAAGATAGGTTTGATCGTAATACAGACATAATTTCGTTCTTACCTGGTCGATCAAATTTCGTATTTTTTATAAGCGCAGAGCAAAAAATTGTCAACCGTCCGTCGTCACGTCACGTATTGCGAGGCACTGACAAGCCTAACGCGGCGCGGGCGCAAACATGGCGGCGCGGTGTGACAAAGGCGCCAGAGCGGCAACCGAGGTAATACGAGCTATAGTTTTGTTTCTAGTCGCACCGCTTCCATTACCCGCTGGCTCCATTAGCCTCCGTTCCCCTACCCGTAACGTAATACGTTAATAAAATCAAGGTGTTGTGAAGGTAGTTTGTAGGACACATCAGGTATGGTTGTATAAAAGTAGAAGAAGAAAATTCAAAATGAACGTATAAATGATCTGTAAATCGGATCTGATTAATTCAAGATGTTTGGTGACATACAATACCAAATAAATTATGAATGTGATTCATTCACTATCGACATCCCGCTTCATTACACCTTGTATTAATTAATTACATTACTATTAAAATAGTTCTTAATTTTACACTTTTCTGTTTCGAACTCAGTCAATTATGTCGTCAAGTGCCTTAACAGTTTTATAGAACTGTTTACATGCAATATTCCTTTACTAAACAACGAAAATTTTGCACATTTTGTAAAGTAATAAAAATATATGCCTGTTCAGATTGTACACACTTAGGTACCTACTTATGGTTAGAATATTTACCAGGTAATAAATGTTCATGTGTCACAACCTTCATTAACTTACCTATATGTTGTACCTAAAATAAATCACCTACCAGTTACATGCACGATTTCATAAAAGGTTTCACTCTGATTGTAATCAGAGTCCAATGACGAGAAGTCATTGGTCCTAGACAGGTAATAAGTAAAGCCGCTTCCTTAAAAATAGTAAAAGGTAATTGTCACTTAGGAGCCCATTGTTTTGACTAATCCATAAAACACTTATACCAGGTACTATGACAATATGTATTATAAAACTGCTGGCTAAAAATAGAAGTGATTGAGATAAATATAATGGAAACAGCTTAAATAGGTACTATATTGTATTTTATTTATTTATTTTGGTAGCTGTATTTTTACAGGTAGGTACATTGATGAAAATATGTTTTATAAATATGCTTTTGTAAAATATCGAGTAAGTATTGTAAATATCAAGCAAGATCGAATTATTGTTATGAATAAATATGTATTAGAGTAAGTATTAATTTGTGTTGGCATAGGATTTTATTTAAATTCTTACGTGTATTAAAATGTTTATTACTTACGACTGTAAGTAATATTAGGTGAAATAGAATGTAGGTATATTCAGTGTATTATTTATCAATTTGTTATGAAAAGTGATTTTATTAGCAAATACGTTTGTTTGTGCTGTTTTGTTGTACAAATATTATAATATTAATATATTTCCAAACAGCTTCACGAGTTTTTTTTTACTAAAATTATACACATTTATGTTCTTGTGGCAAAATAAAAATAATTGGTAATTGGTAACGAGCTTACGCATATCTGGATTCTAAACCCGGTAACCATGTTATGACCGCCCAGCTAAACTTCTGAAATGAGGGTGTTTAGGATTTTTTTTTTGCTACCAGTTGGCGTCACTTCAACTGTCACATTGGGCCAATCAGGGGTTAACTTTCAATAAGCGCTTGACAGCTAGACCTGACACATGGGTGCTGCCCCCTTGTGGGCGCCATTTTAGAAACCCTCTTAGCAATTTTCTTTTGTCCTTATGCACGTGAATTATCCATTTTATAAATTAAACATTAAAATTGCCGAAATGAACATTGAAAAATATTTGTTTTGATAGCACTGTCAAAATGGAAAACCTTTTACCAAAGTAGCGCTAACTGGTGCCGAAATTTTTCCTAAACACCCTCATTGCGGTAGTAGATCCACGCTGGTTTCAGCATGAATGGGCCGGATCGTCCGGGGAAGTACTACCCTCTCATAGAAGATCGACGTAAGAGTAGTAGAATCCGTACTACTGCGTTTCGCTCGGTGAGTGAGAGCGCTGGAGGCCCAACTTCCCCCTTTTCCCCTTTCCTTACCTCCCTCATTCCCTTCCCCTAACCCCATTCCCAGCCGCCATAGTGGAGGCCACCATACCAGCAGTTTAAGACTATGACTTTTGGTATGGTGGCCACCACTTCTGGATTCCACTAACTGCTTACCATCAGGTGGGGTGGAGTCACTTTGGTAGGCTAATTTATAAAAAAAAAAAAAATGCATCCACAGGATATGACAGTTGGTACAAAGTTATAGCAGTAATTTGTGGTGTTACGATGAATTGCCTGCGTTACTTGCTATTATTAGCTATTTAACGATAGTAATAAAAACGGTGAACAAATAAATAATATTGGTTCACAAAAATAATAATATCAATCTCGGTGGCGGCGATAAGAGCCTATCGGAGAATTTAAAAGTGCCGTGATTATTATATTACTTTCGATAAGTTATTACTTTGTTTGTTCTAATCCCGAAATACCGATAACAGTGTAGTGTATGATATCCTATCTACTTACTCCTAAGGTTCCACTAAGGAACACGTGTCAACACTTCTCTAGTCTTTCAGGCTTTTTATTTATCTTAATGTCAGGTAGTTCCAGCAATCACGGCTCGGAATGAAAACAATTATTCCATATTCACTCTCGGAAACTATTGTTGTATTACAAGGGAAGTAGCAACTCTGGGTCATCTACGAGTACTACTAAAAACTAAGCCAGGTAAGTAACCTCAACTATAACTAATCTAAGTTTCGAATGTGTTGATATCGACCATCGATGCCGTGATGCGAATTTGATAAAAAGATAAAAGATTAGGGAATTTACTCCATGCTTGACACACATTTTTCAATTAATAAAACAATAAAATTAACATAAATATTTTATTATATCAATATGTAACAATTGATATTAAACAAATGGTTCCACGTTGATTTCTACAGCGGCGCAGGGGTTGGTGAGGTCAAACGCGGCGAGCACGTTGGGGTGAATGACCCCCACCTTGCCGACCACAAGTCCACGCACCAACACTTCCGCGCAACGACCCGGGAAGTACGCACGATCTGGAAAAAGAGTTACTTTAATTAAATAGTTATAATTTATTGTTCTATCTAGTTGCCGTATACAAATATTTTTGTACTTTGTATGTAACTTAAACGCATAGTATAGATGTATTAGTATAAGGTATGTAAAATAGTATTGTTATACAATCCCAAAACTGCCTACTTATACATATTTTTAAATTTAAACTTACAGTTTCTGAGGAATGGACTTATTCTTTACGTAATTTGCACACAAATGTTGCCCGTGACTTGAACTTTGGATATAAGCAGTGATCGGAGTTACGCGGGCTAAAATAACTAAAGTTCAAAGAACAGAGGCATAAAAAGACTTCCTTATTACAATAATTTTATTCTGCCCAATTGAGCCGAAAATTGGAACAAATTGTCACAGTAAGCAAATACAAAAACAAAAAAAAAAAAACGTCTGCGGCTTCATACTTACATTGTTACGTAAATTTTACGTTTTTTTTTTTTATTAAATAATACAAATTGTGCGCACTGTTTTTTTTTTAAAACACAAACAGAAAATTATTTCAATAGTGGTTTTATTGAATTAATTTGAGATGTACTTTAGTAATCTGCCGAACCTAGATTTAGCGAAAAAATATTTAGTCCTAAGGCCTCCGTTATTTTTCGAGCAGTAGGTATTTTAGCTTCCATAACTCAAATCACTGGATAATAAGGCTCGAGCCTAAAGTTCGATGCTTCAATAAGTTTAAGGCTTGAAAGCTCGAGCTTTTTTATTTTGAACTAGTTGCTATAATATAGAATAATATTTGTTGCTATAATATTTGTTGAAATATTATTATTATTATTATTATTATTATAATAATATGTGTGTGTACGGAAAGGAACAGCAGCTGCAATATAGAATATCCAGTCATACATCCTAATCCGCTGCAATGAATACAGTCGGACACGTGATTGTTCTTAGGTGATGATCACGGATTGAAAAGTCTTTCGGCTTCTGTAGATATTCGTGAGATTTTTCATAAAAGCGTTTCTATGCAAGAAGATTTACTTAGTGGCGTTAGATCTCTAAGTTTTGCTCACCCCGAAAACCAGTAAGTATAAGTAAATCATCTATGGAGGCTTGTTATTAGCAATATGTCTAGCAATTGAAAGTTTAACTTTTAAATAATTGTATTGAAAAAATGAAAATGAAAAATATTTAATTAACAGTTAAAATGTAAAAAATATAAAAGTAAACGAAGATGCAGTAACAATCAAATTAAAAAACGAAAACAAAATTAATACGTCCGTACATAGTTGAACATGAAGAGTGGTATTAGATTGTAAGGGAAGCTTACAATCTAATAAAAAAATAAAAAATAAAAAAAATAAATAGGTACCTAGCCTAGACTTAATCTAAGGATAAATTCGTTTTTAATATTATTTTACGGATGGGTATACTATGAAAATAAAACGTTTGTGTAAATTTATACTTAATACAAATTAAAAATTAGGCAAAAGCAAATAGCTAAATATGATAAATTTTAGTTCACTAGTGGAAGCTCATTAGCTTCTGCTTGTTGCATTTAACCAGCTTCAGTCAACCGTTTTCTTTTAAAACCGATATTTTTTAAAGTTCTATAAGTCTCAAGTGAACAAAAATATGGTCTTCGATTTAATTCAAATATATAAAAAGTAGCTTTGCCGCGGTTTCACCCGCATTAAGTTACATTTTTGTTTTTGTTACGGCTCTGCTCTCGTTGCTCGTTGCGTGATGTTATATTTCCTATAACCTTCCTCAAGGGCTATCAAAGGCAAAAATAATTATTTAAATCCGACTGGTAGTTCCAGAGATATGCGCGTTCAAACAAAAAAACAAACTCTTTCGCTTTATTTGTTAGTATAGGTAGATAATACATACCGTCACTCTGTCTCAGGCAGTACCCCGCGTCCTTGTCCCACGTTTCTCCGAGCAACGACATGACGCGATCTAACAGCCCGTGTACGAACTGGAAGCCGGCCGTGCGCCCGCAGTACAGCGCGCACAGGCGACGTTCGTTGCGAGCTCCAGTCTCTATAAAACAAAATATATAAATTTGAACACGATATTGTTCCCAGCTCCTTCTTTTTACTTTTGATTAAATTCGTTGCGGGGTCCAAAAAAGGTAGGTTTAGCAGTCCCCTGGACTCTCGAGTGTCGAAGCTCGGTGTTTGTAAGGGTTCTTCCCTGTTAATAATGGCTAACAGAAATCATAGTCGATATGTTTGACAAGTGATATTTTAAGTGTTTATAATGATCATTTTAGTCGATAGCCGAGCACTGGACTTAGGCATTCACGAAGCATCTTAAAAAATCAACTACTTAGATATTACAACGTATCTTACATAGCAAAGTTTCTTGATAAATTCAAGGTTTTTATTAGTGGGTAGTAGTTTAAAGTGCTCCTAAAGAAAGCATCGTATTTGTCAATCGTCCTCTTGGCGTATCCATGTATTATGTCGTACCATGTTCAACTTTATTATATCTGTAGTAAGACATGATATTAGCACCTTTTCAATATCTATCACTACCAAAATAATTAGTGTGATATCCATTTTCCATTTTATAATTATAGCCCGTTACTCTTTGCCAGCGCATGTGTTCCCATCTAACTTTGATCCTGGGTCTTTTAAGCGAGGCGTAAAAAGGCATCTCACTAAGCCGCCATAATGGACGCCACCATACCAGTAGTTCGGCTTTTGGAATGGTGTCCGCTGTCTGGATTCCACTGATTGCTTACCCATCAGGCAGAGTGAAGTCACTTTGGTAGGCTGATATTATAAAAAAAAATATAATTATAGACCTATGTCCAGCAATGGACGTCTTTTGGCTGATATGATAATGATGACGAATTATAGACCATATTATTGATACGTATCAGGAACAAGATGTGGTTTATTGACAATTCCAGTTACGCAATGACAATTTTATTAGGACCTCTACGTGTCATAAATGAATTGTATGTTAAATCACTGCGTATTTACTTAATTAATCTGTCCTTGTACTAATTAGAATATGTAATGACATGATTTTAATATTTCGTTATTTATGTAACATAATGTTCTAATAACCTAAATTAGTAAAATATTTGCTTACAAAACTACTGCGCACATTATAGCATTGAACAATAATAACGGAAAAGGAGTGATTCCTTTTCCGTAAGAAGTTGCAGATAAATTGCTTTGGCTGGTACATATTATTTATACCTACTTAACAAGACCGAACTTAACGCTGTGGTTCTACGAGTACTAAGAATTTTATCAATGAATACTAAATTGATATCTGAGAGGATACACTGTACTAATACAAAGATTACATTTCTGATATATTGTATACTAGCTGACCCGGCGAACTTCGTACCGCCTAACAGTCGATTCTTTTATATTTTTTTATTGCAATTTTAAATTTTTTCACCGTAAGAACCATCCTCGTACTTTAAGGTATATTATAAAAAAAGAATTAGCGAAATCGGTTCAGCTGCTCTCGAGATTTACGCTTAGCAACACATTCAGCAATTCACTTTTATATTATAGAAGATGTAGACGACCAAACCGTGTCAGTAGGTATTTACTATTAGTATCAAAATATAGTTTAGTGTTGCCTGCTACTTGAAATTGATCAGTTTGCATGATACTTGAAATTGTAACAATCTGGCGATTAAAAAAGGTAGCCTGAATTTCTTGTTAGTTCTTCTCATGGCTCTACTTTAACGAACTGGTTGTAGGTTCATTGGCTGACATTTTGTTTTTGTTATTTGACTCTCATAAAATGTCAATCCATACATAATATAAAAGGCCCTGACTGACTGACTGCCTTAAAATTTAGAGGGTGTGTCTGTCATAATATCTAGAAGTGTACTAAAGGATTTTAAAAATACATCCCTTAAGTGTGTGAAAAGAGATGAAAACCATTTATGCAACTTCTTTGTTTTTTAATTAAGAGTTTTGAAAACTTGTTTCCGAGTACTACTTTCAAAATAAAAAAAATACTCTTATCAATGTTTTTGACTTTGGCTTTGGAAGGGTGTAACTGAGAATGAAATGTTGAATAGGAAGATATTTGAATTAAAGTTATTGTTGTGCAAATTAGTATTGGGAAAGTTACTGTTGTGCAAATTAGTATTGGGATACTTAAAATGTTGTTTTTTATATTTTTGATAGGAGTGGGTTTGAGTGGGTGAAATATTAAATTATTTTCATTGTTTTCAACGGGGACGCCGGCAGCCGGACGGACGATCCACCCGCAGTGCTTGCGGACCACTTCGACCATTTCCCCAGAAAATATATATAAATATTAAATAGTCAATTCCTTGTTTTGAAGTTATAGTTCAATGCTTGACGCAAAACGAATAATGTGTATTAAATATTTTGGACAGAGATGGCTATAGAGGTGAGATATATGTGACCATGTTTAGTAATTACTTTAGCTGCCCCAAATAGAAACACAAAAAATATGGTTTACAAAGTACAAGCACAGCTATGCCCTGTTCATAGCGTCTCTTAAATATATAAATACTATGCAATGTCTATGGGAAAATTAATAACCACGCGAGCGAAGCTGTGAGCAAAAGCTAGTTTCATATAAATCGACATGAATGAATTAAATTGAGTTTGACTTACCAGCGTCTTTGTCTTCCAACACCACATCGCTGATTTCAAACAGTTTGAGGGGTAAAGGCATCTTCTTATTAGCAGCAAGGGTCTTTAGTAAACCAGACAATAGTAACGTGCGCACTACTTGGAACTCCAGCGTTTTTGGGTTAGCGATGTGCGTCGCGGGCACATCTTCGATTTTCACGCCGAGTTTAGTTGAAACATCGTCTCGTGAACACTGAAAAAGTTATTAAAATTATACAAAACACTATTTTTGTAATATCGAGTAATGTTAGACATTAAGTCACATTTTAACTTGTCGTTTTGAGCTTATATTATTATAAAAAGATTTGTTGTGGACACGAAAAAAGAAAGACTTGTCAAACATGGCTATTTTAAAATTAGGTACTGTTTATCAATCAGCGGACAAAATTTAACACTGGCTTTACTGTGGTCATAGAAAACCTCTACAATTATTGTATTGTAAATTATTGAAATTGGTCCAATACATATTGTATATTTTTATTACTATTAATATATATTTCTGTATTATCTTTATATAAACTTCTTCGTGCACTCAATGTGCCTAAAAAGAAGTACAAAGTTATCTGAGATTAGTGAAAGTTTTGTTCATAATAGGGGCAGACAACACTCACCAGAGTGAAGGTGAGCGCCTCCGTGTACCCAGCATGTGCGCACTCTTGTCGTAGTTGTTCAGTCAACTTGTTCACGGGCAGCTGTCCCCCCGCCGTCACTACTTTAGCCACCCGCCGTTCTATGCGGTTGTAACTACAAATTATACATTATTATTATTTCCAACTAGCTGTTGCCCGCAGCTCCACCCGCGTGAATGCCGGTTATATCTCTGTTTATACCCTATTTCAACCCCTTAAAGTCAGTTTTCAAAAGATAGCCTATGTTGTTCCCCAAGGTCTAATCTATCTCTATACTTACAAAACTTTATCAAAATCGGTTTAGTGGTTTAGGCGTGAAAGCGTAACAGACAGACAGACAAAGTTACTTTCGCATTTATAGTATTAGTATGGATGTATATAGCTCAGCATACGTTTTAGGTGAATGTTGGTGTTTACACTACAATATGCCTGGATAGATAATTGATTAAGAGAAAAAAATATCTAGCATAGACACTAACATTTATTTTCTTCGTATCACATAATTAAACCAGACCCAGTTATGCAATGACAGTAATTTGTGTAATGGTAGCGTATACTATGCGGTTTAAAAATGAATGTTATGATTTATTTTTGCCATAATGTGATGTCTTAACAACCAATATAGATTGCTCAAAAAGCATACAGTCTACAAGTAAGATGCAAATATCAACTAAATATTAATATAATCAAAAAAATCAGAAATCTAGAAGGAATATTTATTTTGAATATTAAACCTAAAAATATAACAGAAAAGTAGATTAAGAAAGAAATAAAAAAAGCGGTCTGTATTTACCCATAAGCGATGGCGATATCCTCGTAGATGTCGCAGGCGTGTATGACGTCATGACGTGTGGGCGGCACGCGCACGCGCAGTGCGGATGACTCGTGACGCGTCACTAAGCACATGCGCGACAACATCGTCGCTAGCTGATCGCCGGTTACACTACAACATAGACGCGCACAATGTACTTGTACTATACATATATAAAATAAAATACATAAAAGTTTAGGGACAAAAATACATCCTCAACATCATCATTTCAATCAAAAGACTGGACATAGGCTCCCCCTAACTTTCGCCACATTGGCCGGTCGCAAGCCGCCCTTATCCATCGGTTGTCCGCCACCCTTAAAAGGTCGAAAAATACAATACATCCTCTTAAATAGATAAACATTAAAATATTTCAAATATGCTGTTCCCAAGTGGGTTCTCAACACAAAACTTATAATACTGTGGTTCTCAATAATTCATAACGTAAGTCCTAACACCTAAGAAAACATAGTGAAATAAAGTATTAGTATACCACACTGTACGTGTACGTGCGTACGATGCGGACGTATACACTAATGTCGTACGTTATCAACTATTACTATGTATGCTATATATGTTTTATGTATTAAATAATTCATTTTCAAACTTTCAAAAATAATTTTAAGATATATTTCGTTCTGATTGGTAACCAGATTTTTTTACATCTGCAATTATGACTGTAATTTATAGATAGATATGACAGTAAGTATATATTAATATAGATATAGACAACCTCGGTCTTACAACAAACGCCTACGGAAAATATCATAGCAATAGTGACGTATTACATCATTCAGATTTACAAACGCTTAAAATATTAAAATTTTGTAAATTACTGAAAAATATGTTAAACATAATAAAATATAGCATATGTTATCCGCCCTGTTTGTAGTTTTCTAAAGGTGAAGCTTCAGTTATGTAGATCTTGAGTTAAATTGTAGCAAACAAACAAACAAAATTTTTTTTATAATATTAGTTTAGATAACATCACAAACTTACTCAATACCAATATACCGGTTGGCTTTATCAACATTTATGGACTCTTGTCGGTATTCCATCTTGGGATACAGCTCATAGGTGCCGTCGGGAGCGAACACCTTGCATTGTTCCACGGAGTACTGATCCGAACAATACTTTGAAAACATACTCACTACCGTATCTAACACTATGATGGCCTGTAAATTTAACATTATATATATGTGAACACTATCACACACTGTTATCTAGTCCCAAGCTAAGCTGAGCTTATGTTATGGGTACTAGATAACTGAAATATAATATACATACATACTTTTATTTTGTAAATACATACTTAGAATACACCCAGACACACCCAGACTGAAAACAAATACAAATGTTCACCACACAAATATTTGCCTTGGGAATACAAAAATTGTAATAACCTGGCGATTAAAAAGAGTGGCCTGAGTTTCTTGCCAGTTCTTCTCATGGCTCTACTTCGTCAGCGAACTGGCTGTAGGTTAGTTTGCTGACATTTTGTAAACTTTGACGTTCATAAGTGTTAATTTAATTAACCTTTATGAATAAACATATTTTCAATTTCAATCGAACCCACGACACTCGGTGTTGCAGTCGGTTACTCTAACCACTAGACCAACGGTGCAGTCACATTAGGTGTTTAAATGTGCTTTTTTGATACAACTTTGGTCGGCAAGTTTTTATCACTTGGTAGTGATAACCATAACCTATAATCATGGCTATGTTTTCTAAGGATTGCAGAAATAATGCTTAGAAAACCTAACTAAACCGTTGGCGACCATTTAGGGAGAAGGGGATGAAAAAGGAAAAGGAAGAGGACGGGGTAGTTAGGCCGGCGCTTTTACTCACCGAGCCGTAGAGGGTAGTAAAATATCTTCATACCTTCGTTAAATCAGTAGCTGTACACTCAATGAAGACATTTTTGGTGTTAAGTGTGATCTTGCTGTGGTCTCCATTGATGATGGGTGGCATGGACAGGATCAATCCGTTCTTATCTTTGATCACTGGGTACACTGGACTGTTCTTAATAATACCTAGGTACTGCTTTAGTTGAGCGTGAGTCTGGAATGTTATTGTTTGTTTTATAACTTGTAAGAAATTTTTAACCAATATCTGTTAATTTACAATAGAATTTAGTAATTTATATATAATATAAATAATATAATATTGTATTGCCCAAGTGATAAGGTTTAAAAAAAATTTACAAGTGGAAAGATAAGGTTTCTCTTTAAACCTATTTATCAACATATAGTTTGTCTATGACGGTAATAAACTGATACCTACAATACTATTACAAGACTTTGCATCGATAATCATCAGTACCCCAACATTTTTGTTTAGCACTAGGGTTAAATCACATCTGGCATCACGAAACTGCACTTTCCTATGCTTTTATCCTTTTCTGGCACTGAGACTTTGTCATTTGTTAGAGCGAAAATGAGCGACGGAACGCGACAGCACACTATCGCTCCCTGCATTAACATTACAAAGGTTGATACTCACAGAAAATATCTCCATAAGTTCAGTAGCGGTTGTTTCGTTCTTCTGATTAAGAGCTTTGAACTTGATCTCGTTCGGTGGTAGAGCGTCATATACGAACGGCCCCTGTATCGTGTCCAAGTCATGCGTGCCGATAGCCACAAGAGTTCTCTTTCTACATATGTTTTGGTGCAGTTTGTCCTGTAATTGTTTAAAAATATTTTTGTGTATTGCCATTTAACAAATGGTAAAACAGAATGTATGTAGACTATGTGGACTTGTTAAACGTGATGCGTAAACATTAGATAAAGATAAGTAGGAATAGACTAGTACCATTACTAGTAAGAGAACAGCAAGCATTCATTGGTTTTAAATTTATTCATACCATACTTTGAACAAGATGCATTTACCTGAATCACATTATTTGTAAGAATGTCACATTACATTTAAATGTGCAAGGGAATGCTCTAGTCTATACTCACATTAAGGTTACCTAGTTCAGTTAGAGTGGAGCTGTTGAGAGGTGGCCTATGTCTCTTTGGCTCGATTTTTGCTGATAAGCTTAATAAAAACAAGTTTGACTAACCTGTAAGTCAATGAAGCTGTCATACGACTCCTTAGTAAAAGTGATGCCTCTCAGCACAGCGGCTACAGCATAAGGTCTAATTAGTGCAGTGGCTGGCGTCAAGTGCAATGCGTGACTGTCTTCGTATTTCTTAAGTGTGTATTGTGGAGGAGATTTCCTGTAAAAAAACATCCATTTATTAAAAGATAATGTTACACTTTACTGACTACATGTTAAATAAATCTCTCAGTTTCTCTCACAAACTCACAAGCAAAATACGCGCACAGACGTGGAGTTGCGGAAACCAGCCCTTTGATACCAATACCAATAATCTTGTTATTTACATAATATATTTTTAATAAGTAAAGTAAATTGAACTGTTACTGTTTCTGTTAATATTTTATTTAAATCTGGAGATAGTCATATCATTAAATTATTCATAGACTTACTTTCCTTGGAACACCAGGAGTCCATCCACTAGCCCTTCCAAACAAAGGAGGTCATATCTGTTGGCAGGGATGTCTATCCTGTACAGAATCTCTTCTGATACCCCAACCCCGGCCCCTGCCTGGTCTCCCTGCTCCTTTATTAACATCTGCTTCTCTGTAGTCTGGAATAATTACACTATGTTACTGTCTCACTAGTTATAGTCCTTGAAAGTTACTTTTTGGCATTGGTCTTTAAAATCATACAAAGTACAAACATGAAATTTTTAGACAATATAACTGAGTCACTATAATAACAAAATAACAATAAAATGGACTTAAGAGCATTTACACCTTATGAGTGGCAATGTCGCAATTTAGTTTTATATTTTGTAGTTTTCAATTCGATTTGTTTAATCAAAGCTATATTTAAAAAATATGATCTGCTAACTTTTTAAAATAAGGTGAAAGCTGTATAAATAGTATGAAATCATTGTGTTTATAGTTCTATTTATATGCAAATAATACATTGGAAACTTTTAGCATTATGGCTACTTAATTTTGATACAACTTTCCCCTAAATGCTCTTATAAAGGGGTTCCACATACAAGAAATTTAAATGTTTTCACATGTATTTAGAAGGTAGGTAAATAATGTAAGATATTTTTAAAATATCTATTATTTTGATATTTGGAAGTGTGATTGACAATCATAGGATGAGAGTGGTTCACGACTGGCCAAGGTGGCGAAAATTGGGAGAAGCCTATGTCCAGCAGTAGACGTCTTTCGGCTGATATGATGCTGATGATGATTTGGATAGTCACTTATCTATGATCATAAAATGTCTAACAACCATCATCTGAAATTGTTAGTAAAAATGTACATCAAAAAACTTGCCACTTCATCAAGCTCCAAGCCAAATTCAAAACAGAGATCCTGGAATTCATCATCAGCTGAAAAACAAAAAATTACAACCTTTAATTCATTTTTATGCACAGGACTATAATAAAAATCTTTAAACATAATTGTTAATAACAGAAACACTAACTGTAAATTCTTCCTAAAGCGGCAAAAAGGGAATCACGTTTGACTGATATTGTCGGCATCTCAGATTCTCAGAACGTTTCTTTTGATTTGGAATAAAAAAGGAATAAATCTACAAATTCACTTCAAAAACAGGTAGCATGTCATGTCAATGTCAGTTGTAACTTGTACGTCAATGTCAACTAGAAGTGGGTGTTGCAAGCCTACAGTTTTATTAACTAGGTATTGCTCCAATACCCAATAACTATATATTGGCCCATAGAGAAATAAGTTATCGGTCAAACTAGTTATTCTTTACTGCGTTAAACGGAACAATGCGTAAATACCAAACGCACCACAAATAACGGGTTTGAAAAATTATTTATTCCTTACTGCGTGAAGTGCGTGAAACGAATAACCGAATTTAGGAACACAAAAGAATATTAAAGGATGAGTAACTCATTTTAAACTCTATTCTAGTGAGTTAGGGTTACATTGATATAATCCAATTTGTTTTACAATTTAGAAAATATTATTATTGTAGATAAGTATGTGCATACGGCTTTAAACCTTATTGCATACTTTATGAATGCACTTTGAAGATTTATTGTTTAACTTTAATCTCACTTTAGAACCTTGCCCTTGAACTGGACATTTGCGATGAAATGAACATTTTGAAATAAAATAAACAAAAACATCGATAATATAACTCGTGTTATGTATTCTATTTTTTCTTCATAACATATAAAATAAGCAATATCTATTTAAACATACTTACCTACTTAATGCAAAATAATTATTGTTAAACCATAACCAAATACTTATATTAATATACCTACTAATAACAAAAAGTTATTAGCGTCTACACAAATTTTTCATAATAACTAAACTCATAAATCGTTATAACTTAGTTGTCATCTTGTAAGGTTTCAAATACGTTATATGTTAAACAGTTTTCGAATAGGTATCTATTCGATGCATTTATACTAGGTACCCCAAACCGAATGGGTTTAGGCCAATATCTAGTTATTGAAATAAACAGTTTCAAAAACTGTTATCGATATTTAAAACGATAAACAGTTAAGGTATTGCAGAAATGCGTACCGACCCACCGCTATGTCAAACCTCAATTCTATAGTACTTGTTCTGTGATTCCAAACATATTCTGACACAATAGGACATAGTTTCAAGTGGGCACAAATTTGGTAACGATCGCCAGTCCAGCTTAATTGTACAATAGAGGTCAATGATGAATGATATCACTGATATCCATCTCATCCAGGATTATGTCTTTATATAAGGTGCAACAAAAAATGTACTCTTGCAACTTGTTATACAGTTATTTTTTATACAAGTTCTAAGAGATATCAGTCCAGTCAAAAAATCTCCGTTGTCAAACATAAGACCATGGACGTTTAATCAAACTGGACTGAGCACTTGCAAAATAATAAAAGCAAATTCCAAAATTCAACTCAATTTCTCCTGCGACAGATAATTTAAAAATTATTCAGTCCTTTTTTATGACAACACTAGCTACGCCTCACGGCTACTCCCACGCGTAACATTTATGTTTTGCTGTATCCCTCAGGAACCAGACCAATTTTCAGGATAAAAAGGCTATGTCCGTCTCCAGCATCGAATCTATTTATAGAACAATTTTCATCCGAATGAAACCGCAACAAGTGACAGCAAGTGCTCAACAACACAGACTAAAATTAAAGCACAAGTTCTATCCAGCTTGATTTTAATGTCTGCTCTACACAATGGACCATAATGAGCGATTAAAAATGTGGCCATCATCGGCATTCCCACGATCATGGGTTGCTGTCTTTATATACAATCGTGACTGTTAAAGACAGACGTCGAACTTCGAAGTGATAGCAGCTGCTGCTGCTTTATTCTTTTAGTATGAAATATATCTATATTTTAGTGGAATAAACTTCGAAAATAGTCATGAAAAAAAGATAGAGGAAGTGGTGGTGTAACACAAATAAAATAACACCACGCACTACTTTCTTACTCGACCGCTGCCGTGCGACTGACTGAACTGAATAACGGTCGATTGTGAGTACTGAGCGTAGATGCACACGATCATTGGTGCATATTTCTTTGATGTACCGACAATTCACCGATTACTCCCGATTACAGGCGATGATGGCTATTAAGACGATTAAACTCTTCCTTCATCATCATGAGCGTCTGTACTCGGCCATCATGGTCCATAGTCGTTATTTTGAGCAATAAATTTGTTGTGCATGCATTCATATTTTTTTGACAATCAACGAGAGCAACAGAATAGCACAGCTGGATAAATAGTAGATTTCATTGTGTACATTTCAGCAACCCTGTATTTGTTTTTTATTGTTAAAGTTCGTCGTGGTAAATGGTATCAGGCTTGAATTATTAAATGGAGTGCATCTTTTGTTGTTAGCTTCTTACTTAAAATGGTTCTCATCTGATTTCATACTGTCTTAGTAGAGCATTTAATAATGAGATTTACGTAGTTTAAATACGTGTGTACACAGTACGTAAGTCACGGCCCAGAGCCTATCGCGTAGGTACTAATAGCGGCAGATAAATTTTGCCATATAGAACATAAGAAGGCATCTAATTTATATTTTAAGATTACTTCATATACCAAATATAACATTTAATATTCAACAACGAGGGGATTTATTTACACTTAACATAAAATTAGCTAAAAGGCGCAAAAATCAAACTGTTAGAAAACAAAATATGGCATCAAGTCAATGTTATTCCCAAAATTTGTTCACATATATTTTACACGAGAATAGGTAGGAGTAGATACCTAATTGTAAAAGAGCTAAGTTTTGACAATCTTGCAATAAAATTTCAAGTTTGCTCCTGATTTACAAAACTGTGTTTTAGTAAAATTTATATTTTAGTGACCTCGTTAGTGACCAAGGTCTTGATTACTGTTGGCTGTTTATACAAACGAAGCCAAACATTTGTTAAAAATTTAATTATATTATTTCTTGTTGGTAAATCCATACTTTCATACTAATATTATAAATGCCCAAGTAACTCTGTCTGTCTATCCGTCTGTGTTTCTGTCTGTCTGTTACGCTTTCACGCCTATCTGTCTGTCTGTTACGCTTCGGTAGAATAGATTTTGTGGAACAACAGGCTACGTTTTATCGCGATAAAATGTCTTGAAGAGGTTGAAGTAGGGGAAGAAAGATTTTTGTCATCATTGTGGGATCTGCCCGCGCGACACGGTGTTTCACACGCTAGTGGAGTGTCCGGCGTGGGCGGACCAGCGCCGCGACCTTGTTGCGGTGCTCGCGACCATGTTGCGGCGCTCGCGACAGTCCAACTTTCGCTGGTGGCCGTGGTTCTGTTTCTGTCCATGGTACATAGCGAGAGGGCTTAGGAAGGAGTCACCTAGTTCCGCCCGTCGCGCACGCACCGGACGTTGCCGTAGGGCACTTCGGGATCTCCAGCCACCATATGAGGTAGCCTGCGGGAGGCGATTGTGCAATCGCCGCTCGAACAGCACAGGCCCGAGAAGGCGGCGTACGTGTTCCACGAACGCCTCTCGGTAAAGGAAGGGGTACTAAGCTTCCCAAATCAGACAGGGCCCGCTCGCGGTAAACGGGCCATAGCCCGCGGATGAATGAGCGAGCGTCTCCCATGACCCCGACACTCTGGCCGTCTGGAAAAACACCGTGGGTTTTAGTCGGTATGCCAGCCGCGTTCTTTTTTAGTCGGTCGAAGAGTTGCACATAACCCCTGCTTTGGCCAGGCGGGTGCGTACGTGTAATGCGTTTCCTACGAAAAAAAAAGGGGGAAGAAAGTTTGTATGAAAATACGATATAACCGATGTTCATGCTGTCAGAGCTGCTGGCTCCTGTCCTATGCACCGAATAATAATAATAATAATAAAAATAAAATAATAATAGTTAACTATCTTCATACAAGTAATAATTATATAATACCTGGGGTATTGTCTACCAGTCTACCATAAGGCGATGCAAAGATATGTCAAAGCAGGTGCATAAATAAATAAACTTGAGAAATGAGTCAATAAGTACATAATGTAGCGCACATCCCTAGTAGACGTGTTGGTTACGTCACTAGCCTGATTGTCTCTTGTCGGATCCCTGGCCCTGCACCATGCCACTCTGGGTGCCTAGTACGTGATCGAGACGTTTACAGTATTTGGCTCTCTGATTGGTTAAGAGTTTGGAGCGGGGCAATAGAAGCAACGACGTCGTAAACGTAAACTCGCAAAGCACTTTTTCTAGTCGCAGTTGTCATCCTAGCGTTCGCACTGGCGCAGCAGCTCGATGAAAAGAAGCTTTTAGTTATTTCTATTTATTATTCACATATATCACAGAATACTAAGTTTATTATTTTTTGCTTCTTTGGTTTTTGATTTCATTTATAAAAATGATTTGACACAAATTAACCAAAGCTATTAAAAATATTTACACGTATCTGTAAAATACTAAATCTATGAAATAAACCTATGGTTAAATCATAATAAACTACTGAACTTATAGTATAAATTCATTGTACTATGTCCAAAAAGCAGTTGGACGGTACGAAGTTCGCCGTATCCGACTCCCGAGATAAGCGGACAGCTAGATTTAAAATTTAAAACATAAAAACTTTTGTAATTATTATGTTAGATGTTAATATATTTTTGGCCAAGCATTTCTTAAGTGATAAAAGATTTATTTTTTTCATATAATTAAGGAATGAACAAATGAATGAAAAGCTACTAAATGTACTTTAATCAATTATTTTGGTAACACTACAGGTCACGTGATATCAGTCTGGTTTGGTTTTGCAAACGGTGAGTGTAGTCAGTGTAGTGCCTTGTCATCAGTTCTTTGAGTTTTTGGATGATTTTCTTTGGCATTTTTATTCAAAGTGAGTAATTTTATGAACAAAATCATTTGTACAGCATGTATTTGTTTTATTGTGGTGTTTATTTGTGTTTGTGACCTGTGCATTCATATGACGAAATTGTACCTTGTTCCGTGACTAGTGATATGACGCCATTTTCTTCGTGAATGCCAATTACTATATTCTTCAATATTCTCTTTGTTTCTGCTTTGTTACGAGACTTTAAGCAGTAAAGATACTGAATCCGAACTAAAGCCTCATGTTTTTCATCCTATTTAAGTGCTCAGGACGTTCTGAAACCAAGAGTGCACTTGTTCATGTAGGTACGCATTTTTTTGCATGACACCACCTTGGGAGGCATTTCAGTGTGGTTCTTCCGTACTGTAAGCTTTTTGTAACTATTCATTAGTGTACTCATGCTGCGTTATAGGTTTCAGATGATTTCACAATTAGTTATTACGTAGTTTATAACCACCTACTTATTAGTTCTATGTACATATATATTTATTGTATGTGGCTGCCCACGAGTTTATACTTCCTGTTACCAGGTGGCACGAACTCGTTTTATGCTATATTTAATTATTTTTAATTGTAGTTACTAGAACTTGAATATTGAAACTGAGAAATAATGCAATAAAGAAAACAATGCAGGATATTAAGAACTTGTTTAGAACCTATAAATTTTTACAAAGTTTGAGTTCTGGAATGACAACAAAGCAACTTTGTTTTTATTAAAAAACTAAAGCTTTATTATTCAAATAGAGCAGATAAAGTATTGTTAAAATGTATAGATTATATGGTAAGTACAAGAATATTAAGTTGATAATAATTTAGTCATGCTATCATGATTTTACTAGGTAGGTATATTTAATTTTCATTATTTCTACACCACTGTAAGTATTTATGATGTACTGTAATATTACTATACACATTTCATTAATGTTTACTTCATCTCATGTTAAAATTATCAGATTCAGACTATCTCTTTTGTTGTATGCCTATATGTGTAGCCTTGTGTCTACATGTATTACTTTATGTTTTAATAGAGGCAATTGGAGTTCAATCACACTTTGTGGATATAGGTCTGCACTCTTTTAAATTGGCACAATATCAAACAAACAGAATACACTTTTCACACTGGCATTGACTAACTGATGAGTGTTTTTTTTATTTTTTGTGTTTTCTAGAAGTTTTTGTATAACATTTTATATAATTACTTTTTTTTTTATTAATGTTGACTGATGTATGGTTTACATTTTATAAATAGCGCATTATCAAATTGCAATTTTTAAAAGCACTATTTCATTATTATGTACATAAAAATAATATGCCATTGAATTTGTAAATAAACAATGGTATAGTAGAAGTATTTTTTACTTTTATAGTATTTGTAAAAGATTTGTAAAAGATTTTAATACTTAATATAAATAATATTATTGCATGATAAAAGTATTTTTTATTATTGTTTCAGTAAATTGTAGGCGAAAATCTCTTCTTGAGAATGATTTTCAGAAGTAATTACTACAATTTTGAGTCATAGTAATGTTCATTCTCTTCAAATGATACAATAGAAGGATTTTAATGACTTGTATTAAATAGGTATGACCATACTTTAATAGATCCTACTTATGCAAGATAAGTTTTGTTATCTGTGTGTTAAATTGAATGATAAGTTATAGCCAACATGTTGCTATTTTTATGTTTCGTCATGATTCCTTTTCATTAATGCTACTTAACAATGATTTGCATATTAATGCCCATTTACACCTTTCAAGTTCTAAGTAATTTTCATACTGTTATAGCCTGTTACAAAGAAAAACAATGAAAATGCCTCAAATATAGATTTTGTGCAAATGGCATTTACAATAAACATACTCATTGAACTCCTGTAATGCTTCTTTGTGGTTGTGGCTCGAAGTTATTACATTAATACTTTGTTTCTAATATTGTCAGACTGTAAGAGTAATTGTGAAATAAAAAAAAATTGTATGACACCATCATTTTCCTAATAGTCTTTAATATGTTACTACCAAACTTCATCTACTTAACGAATGCAATTATGTACAGTGATGATATTAATTTTCATTAAACTATGCTACTTTACACAAAGTAATTAGTTTTTAAGATCATTATACAAATGATATACAGACAAATCAGTTTGAAACAGTAATTCAACATTAAGGTTGATTTTGTTTTCTTAACAATTTTGAATACTTAATATTATAAAGGCGAAATTAACTTTGTCTGTCTGTCTGTTATGCTGTCACGTTTAAACAACAAACAATTTTTATAAAATTTGGTATAGAGATAGATCAGACCACGGAGACCAACTTTTATCGCAAAAAATGCCTCACAAAGGTTGAAATAGAGGATGAAAGTGTGTATTAAAAATCATCAATGTATAGATATTCATGTGGACGGAGCTGAGTTATAACTAAATTAAATTTTTAGGATTCTGTACCCAAAGTGTAAAATGGAATCCTATTACTAAGACTGCTGTGCGCCTTTTTGTCTGTCTGTCCATCCATCCATCCATCCTTCCGTCCATCCATCCATCCATCCATCCATCTATCCATCTATCCATCTATCCATCTATTCATTCATCTGTCCGTCTGTCACCAGGCTGTATCTCATGAACTGTTATAGTTACTCAGTTGAAATTTTCACAGATAATGTATTTCTGTTAAACAAATATTTAAGGAGGCTTGACCGTGACGTGACCTTCTTGCCAATTATAGGGTTCGGAACTTGGCCAGTTTTTTTCTTACTGATGTTTTCAATGTAACAGTATGTGTGCTGTTGTTTCGTCTGCCTGCATGCAAACTCGGCACAGCGGACTGTCTGTAATTCTCATGACAAATAGGTGTTTCTTGAAAGAACCATGACCGGTGATGGCGGCTGTGACTGTGCGAACGGAGCACCCGTTTCGTGAAGTGAGCATTTTGCTCTGGCAGTGCTTCCTTAGCCTGCCTGCACTTGGTGTGGTTTTTCCATTTATTATTGTGTTGATATGTGGTGTACTTTCTTACCAGGGTACGTAGGTGACCAAAAGGGATGGCAACAGTGGGTTCCGGTTCCACGGCATCCATAGCTGAGCCTTCTCTCTCGAGGTAACGTCGTGCGTCGTTACCTCGGGAGCCGCTATGCCCTTTGATCCATTGTATAGTGATGTTATTGTGGTTACCTACCTGGCTTAGTTTTTGGTGGCAGTCGTATATTAGTTTTGGAGTTGATTGTATGGCTTCCTAGCGCTTGAAGAACAGACATGCTGTCCGAGAGGATGCGGATCGAACGATCCCTGATTTCTCTTGCTAGGATCGCCGAGCCATCCAGGGAGACAGTGTTTTCGGCCCCCAGTGGTGCTGATAAGTGTACGTTTAAATCTTCGGAGAAGATCCTTGTTCCTGTGCCTGTTTTTGATCCGTCTGTGAATACCTGGAGTTCGCCAAGTCGCAATCCCTCACAACTCTGTTCCTTATGTAATTGTATTTTGTATTTCTTATCAAAGACAAATTGTTTCGGTATCATCCGTCATTGCCGCCTCCTGTTGGATATAGAGGGAGAGCGGTGGGAGCCCCAGCATGGCCTCTAGTGCCACCGTCGGTGTGGTCCTGAATCAGCATGTAATAGCCATGCATGCTAACCTTTGTATCTGTTGAAATTTGTTTGCCGCAGTGTCTAGTTTGGTTGTCGTCCAAAAGACTACTGCCCCATAAGAAAAATGTGTTTAATGACAGTGTTGTAGACCCAAAGTACTATTTTGGGTTGTAGTTCCCACTTCTTACCGATCCTCGTCCTACATTGGTAGAATTTAATCGATGCTTTGTTTATTGTGTTGCCTATGTGGTTGCTCCATGCTAGTTTGCTGTCTGGGGTGACGCCAAGGTACTTAACATCGTTTGACAGTTTTAGTTCGGTGTTGAAAATCCTGGGTAATGTATAAAGTGACCTAGGTTGCGCTTCTTGGTGAACAAGTCGAGTCGTGTCTTGTTGGGGTTTACCGAGATGTCGTACTGCTTGCACCATTTTTCAACGATGTAAAGCGCTTGTTGAGTGAGGTTGCAGATGGTTCCTGTTACCTTACCTGATATGAGAATAGCAAGGTCATCGTCATAACCTATGGTGTAGTCATGATGGATCTTTAGTTTGTTGATGAGGTTATTTATTACCAGATACCACAAGACAGGACACTTCCCTGCGGGCAGACTCTGGCTAGTCGTACTGTCCGTTTGATCAGTGAATTTGTGATCTACTCTGCTAGTACTGCCTTTACTCCGTGTCGATGGAGCGCAGCTTGTATACTAGCAAAGTCTGTTTTGTCGAACGCTCCTTCAATGTCTATAAAGGTGCTGGTATGCTTTTTAGTGCTCCATATTTTAGCTCCCTCTCACATAGCCTTTCCAATGACTCTAACAGAAAGGAGGTCAGGCAGATTGGTTAATGTGATTTAGGGTTTGTGTAGTCTCCCTTACCTGGTTTTGGTATGTATATTACTTTCACTTCCCTCCATCCTTTCGGTATCTGCAACCATGTCACAAAATAATGTTCCAGGTTCAAAAAACCATATTTTATTTGCTAATCTGTTTCTAAAATTTGTAGCATTAGAATTGTCATAGCCACACCTAATGATGTAATAACAAATTGGCACCAACACAATAGAAATTATGTTATGATGTATTAAAATAAATACCTTTTCACTGAGCTTATGTAATTATAGTTCAGATCAGTCTGTTGACTAAATATAATAGCATTGCACTTCCCTTGACTCTACTTTAATAAACTTATGTAAGGCAAACGCCTTAAAATAAAACAAATTTCACTATTCACTTATTGAAAGATAATTTCCTTTATAAGTAGCCCAGTATCAGTGTAATAGATAAGGCAATTTGTAAGCATATTGCTCCAATGTCTGTTGGTATTTTCCTAAAGTGCTGCCATTTAGTTGTTATTATTTATAATAAGTCTAGATGGACATTTTAAAGTTTTACGTAAACCTGATGTCATTTTAACATATACTTAACAAACTTTTGCCCGCGGGTTCGCTCGCGTGATTATCGTTTTTTCCATAGACATTTCTTATATTATTTATATACTGTTTTCCATACTATTTCTTGTCTTCCATTCATTCAATCCCTCTGTCATCTACCTAAAAATATCCCCCGTAAAAAATATATACAGTACACAAATGCAAATTTTTACTACAGTAACTTAAAAAAAAAGATATTTCATATCCTCCATATATCACTCGTATAGTCACTCCTGAAAATTATATTTAGAACTGCATGCTTCGTTTTGGTTAAAGCACCGAAATATAATGTTTCTCAACTATAACTTTTCCCTAACATCCTCTCACTTTCCCTGCACTTCTCCTCACTTCCCCCTCACTTACCTCTTACTTACCCCTCACTCACCCCTCACTAACTCCTCACTTATCCCTCACTCACCCCTCCCTCTCCCCTCATTCACCCCTCCCTCTCCCCTCACTCACCTCTCTCATACCCCTCATTCACCCGTCACTTACCCCTCACTTCCCCCTCACTTCCCTCACTTCCGCTCACTTTCCCCTCACTGTACCCTCATTTACTCCTCTCTTCTCTCTCACCTTTCCCTCCCTTCAAAAACCCTCCCTTCACTTCCTCCGGCCTCAAAATTATTAACAATAAACTGGAGCTTTGATCCTTGATATAGTAATTAGTTTATAGTTTGTGTTATGTGATTCACTTAGCAAGTGAGTATACAAAATGCACATAGCAACATGTTTTCCATTCATAGACTATTTATATGTATTAAAGAAATTCGTGGGATTTTTTAACATGATAATGCCCTGCACAATATCAAAGTCTGTGAATACAGGGTGAAAATATGAAAAAACATTTCTAATTCTTCCATAGTCCTCAACCAATATTGACTGCCTCTGTAGCTGTGTATGAGGAAGTAGGTTAAATACCCACTTGAGAAAAAAAAAGGTCATAAATATTTGTCTTAAGTCTGGGTGCAGTACCGTCTTTACCATGGGCACACGTGGCAAGTGCCCGAGGCCCTTCGATCCTTAGGGAACCGCCAATTTTTTTTAGACATTTATTTTAAAACAATTTTGTCGTGCACATTACATTTTATTCACAAAAAATGTCACAGGCCTAATACAAATAAGTCATATAAATAATTGCTAAAGATACCGATAGAGTAAAGATGATTTCTTTTTCACCATCCTCACGCACTTACACACTTCCAGGCAGTGAATAATTTTACCTGGAAAGTTTCCGGAGTATTTTGAGAATTGGAATGTTTGTAGATTTGGATGTGCTCTTTCCGTATTTCTACTTTGTTACCTCGTATCTCTGCCGCTCGCGCCGCTATATTGGAAAAATAGCTCTTTGATAATATCTCTTTTCAGACTTATTTTACAATAAAAACATGTATTACAAAATAAAACTAGAGAAAATTTTCTACAATTTATTGTTTTCGTTTTTGTAATAATTTTAGTAAAATCAATAGTTTTGGAAAGAGTGTCAAAATCTATAAACAAACCAATTTTCAATACTCCCGGGAAACTTTAAAAGGGAAAAAGTGGAAAATCATGGAATATTCAATGTTGAGATTATGTGTTGGATGTATAAGCATATCTACTCAATTGCATGAAAAAACCAAACGCATAGGTACTAATATAATCAATGACATAATTATTATATATTTGAATACCCATATTAAATTATCATAGTAGAAAACTAACTGTTTAAGGGTTGAAACATGTCTGGCAGCACGAATCCGCATTTGTTTCGCGTGTGCTACAGCGTGTTGCTTGATGCGTTTTTCTTTTTACATTTCATTGACGTTTTATGGTTATACAGACGACAGCACTGGGGATATGTATTATACAGGCCTGGCGAATATCCCTCGGTCCATTGTAAAGAAAAGTTGAGAAAGGCTTGTGTCTAAAATCGAGTGCGCTCTGCAGAGTCTTCGATTGGGGACGACTAAATGTAGTCCAATTCAACCCCACCAAGAAACAATTCTGCGTGTTCACCGCTAAGGGAGCTTCATTTGTAGTCACTCCGCAATTTCAACACACAGCCCTAACAACATCTGGAAGCATTGGGATCCTTTCCTTAGAATAGACATCTCCAGTGACGTCTAGTTTCGCAGACATATTTTTTTCCCGCCATCAATTGAAGGCTAAAGCCGAGCTGGTATTCAAAAAGCTCGTGGTGTGCTTAATAGGGCGAAGCGCTACTACACTGCAGAGCAAAGATAGAGAAGTTAGCCCAGGGCCTCCTAAACTCACGGTCCGGCTCGGGGAATACACTCCGTTAAGGTTTTCTGGAAAATACTACACTGACAGGCACGTCAGCGTTCCGCTACCTCTCTGTGTACAACCACATTTTGTTTGTATTGCCGAGCGCCTCGTCGGTTTCGCCGCATGCGCGTTCTCTCTCTCTCTGTTTCTCGCTCTAATAAATAAAAATTTTGAGTGATAGAAAAGTATTAAAACATTGAAAAATCCGATTCCTTGTCAGATGTTGTCGTCAGATGTTGTTGAATCCTAATTCGCTTTTTTACTTTTCAAAAGAGCCTCAAATTCTTAGGTGCTCTGGGGCCACAGCATAGCTTAAGACGGTCTTATCTGGGTGTCCTTTGTCTCTGTTAATTGTATGTTTGTAATATCTCCCGTGACAAAAGGTTCTAGATTATTGAACTATGCTTGCTGTCAGAAAGACCTGTATTCTTCCTCACTAAATTAGTCGGTTATATACAACAGATCCCTTCGTGGCTTCACCTTAATAGATCAACTTTAATCGGCCGAGTCGCAAAATCCGTTTTATCTGCCAAGCAGACTAGACTAGTTTTGGAGATTTTTTGTTCAGTCAGTGAGATACTTTTTCTTTAATAGAAGTATGAATGTTAGCTGTTGTAAATTGTTGCTGCTGTATTGCTGATGTATTAATAATTTTACACCATTTTTGTGATCTAATTACCTTGATTTTTTGCCTTTTCAATTTAACTTTTGAATTCGAATATATCGAACGTTAAGTCGGCGTCGTACAAGCGATCGTTTAACGATCCGCAAGGCGAGCAGCTAGTTACAGTTCTGGGAGTGTGCTGTGCATGTCTTTTCGATATAAAATAGCACTCAATTTTGACATCTATTCAACCTGTACCTTGTAGCTTCGTCTTATGCGTAATGCCCACTTACAGCCACAAAAGTTGTTAAAGGTCCATGTCAAAGGTCACACTGTATTTTACCATAATATTTTGTACTATTGTTGAATGTGTATGACTATAGAAAAATATTTGTGGTATGGCTAGAACCTTAAAAAAACAGCTGTAAAATCTTAGAATGCATGACTACAAAATAAATAATCGAGATTGCATGCCTACATTTTTAAAGACAAAAGTAGTGTTGTTAAAGATGCCTCTTCTAATAGATAGAATATTATTTTTGCCCCAGGTGGTGTAACCATTCATTGTGATGCCGGTGGATGCTGACCTCAACCGCACAGACGTGGTGTCGCCTGGTTGTGAGCTGAAGGGCCTACGCACTTGGAAAGACATTTGTTTGGTACGAAACTCACTCTTCCAATATCAGGTATGCACTTCCCTTTATCACTCGTTTAGTTTTTATTACGGCGAAAGGAAAGCGCTCCTCGACTGGTCATGTTTCTTTTGAATCTAAATCAAGCATTTTGTCGCATGCAGGATTTATGTTAGCACTTATTACGTGCTTTGTTTAAAAATTTCTTTGTTTTCTTTAATTAGCAAATGACTTTGCAACAAACGGCGTTGCTAAGATAAAACACTACACAAAGATACATTTTACTTTGTCATTGAAAATATAAGAACACCCAATGATATTCTAAGCTTTATCAGTATTTGTGAAACCGATAAGCTTGGAAGAATACTACTCATACAGCAGTTTTTAAGGCTATTATGTCAAAAAAGTGTTGCCTTTGAGCATAACTCTGACTAAAATAGATATATAAAAATTGGCCGGTTACTTTGGTTGAACGTACTAGGTATATTTGTTTACTCACCTTTGTGCGTGCCAAATAATTGTATGCTGAAACATTTCGCGGAACACGTGATGCGTTTTGCGTCTTTTTAATAGGACATCACTTTACGAGCTCCACGTGCTCTTATTTCATTGAACTTATTTAAAATTTACTTCTCGGTCCTTGTCTTTGTTACAACGAAGTCTTCAATTAATAATAATAATATCAGGGCGAAGTTTTAGCTGGTCAATAAAATTAGTTGTGCTTTGTTTACATGAGCATTGTAGATTATATTATGGTTCCAATGTGATGTTGAGGATGGTGCGTAGCTCGCGCGCTGATAATTCATGTTCGAGACGGTAGAGCGGCGGCGGGCGCGCGGTTAGCACGGAGGTCACCGCCCCGACTCAGGACTAATTCGGGGGAGATCGACGACTCGTTCGTCGCGGCTTTGTCTGCGTTCGTCGCCGCACTTTGGATGAAAATCGGGTTTTGAGGACTAAGTTTTTGAAATTATATAAAAAATGTTGTTTCTTAGTAGTAAAATTCTGTTTAGTATTACCTACTTCTCTCAAAATTTTAATACATATATTATTGAAATAACTATTATTTCAGAGATTAAAATAAGGTAGGTAAGTAAACATATTAATATCATCCTACGGTCGGAAAATCAAAACACAATTTTCGTATCAAGTTTGGTATTTTCTTTAAATTACGTCTGAGACTAAACTCGCCATGATGTTGTCACTTGGCCTTAAAATCTTACCATTCCCATAAAAAAAAATTGTTTCATAAAAAAATAGTAAATCTAATAAGTTTTAAGTCAAATTGCTACATATCGACACCCTTATTTGCAAAACGGCTAACTCCGTAACAGCAAATTTAACAGGGGTCACTTAAAACTTATTTATTTCAATATTATCACGAATATGTAAAACTGTGTTTTTTATACAAATGCTGTATAAATGTAAAATTTGCTGTTTTATGTACATATAGCGGGAGAGTTTGTTTATCAACAAAACAATAAAAATTTTGAAGTCGACGAAATTCGATTTTCGATCCAGTGTACGTCGCCGCTGTACCGGCCATTCGCTAACGCATGGCTTTGTTTGTTGTGTACACGCGCTTCTTCGACGACCTTCTCGCCATTATCGTAAAATTTTTGTCATTGACAAGTGCACAAATCTGTATAGGTAAATAATGTTTCAACATATTTTAGTGGTTATTTTCATTGCATCGCACAAGTGTTTATTCAGTTACAGAATGATGTTTATCCATCTACGCAGTCTTAATACCAAGTTGAACGGCCGGCGACTTTCAAGTATTGATCTTTATTAGAAATTTCACTTTTATCTCAGGGTTCACTGGACTTTTATTTTTTTTATAATGTTCTCTCATGCAAAGAAACTGCACTGTGTAAACAATATATAGATATTACTAAATATATTATATATATCTACCTAGTAGTTTTTTACAGTGCAATAAAATGTTAACAAACACAAACTTGGAAATACGTTTCACATAGTTGTTACGCGGTAATATTTCCTCATAATACCTTTAATTGATTCGGACAGCGTTGGTAATAGCGAGATAGACTTGTTTAGTAGACGTGGCTGGAACAGGTTTTTATTTACTTGATCATTGTTGTCGTCGTAAAACCTGCTGAAGTAGCCTCGTGTAGATAACCAAAATAGACCATACCTATGATGCACTTGCAAATTTAACTATATAGTACACTGAGATTATATTTGACCGATTTATATTTGACATTTCTTGTAAGCTAGTCATATTTATGCGTCTCTGTCATAAGACTTGTAGCAGATAATCAGCTTTGTGTTGTTCACGTAATTTTTCGCACTTTAACAGTGCTAATACAGCTCAGCATAAATTTCAAAACAAAGGCGACGTCATCGAAAACAGAAAATGTAGTTTCAGGAGAATTTTGATGACTCACTTTGATTTCTCCAAACAAAATATGAGTCATGCCTTGAATCGGTTAAGTCCAAACAGGTCACTGAGATTTGGGTTGCAATCAGAGGTCTAAAGAGTACTAGGAGTTGATATTGGATTAATGTGTGATTTAAAATGCTATGTGCAGTGGTGTGTCGAGATGGCTGAACGCGTCGCGCTCGCGTCAGACATGTGTTTGTCAGGCAGCGATCAGTGGTTTGTTTGTATTGGTGAGTGCGTGCGCGTGTAGAATGGAATGACGCGAATAGTTGCAGGCGGCGGGCGGCGCGACCGCTGGTGCTCCTCGCTCAGTTCTCGCTAGCACGTCGAGCGCGTCGGAGCTCGTGCCCGCGTGGCCGATACACTTGCTACATGTTACAAATACAGTTTTCGACATCGGGTGCTGCTATTGCACCTTATCTTGCAAGATAATTGTGCGAATTAGTGCGCCGCGTTTCTTTAGTACGATTTTATGGTCAGTGATATCGTTTTGTGACTTTGAAACGCTTTCGAGCGTAATTTCTACGTGGCCATGGGCTCGTGTTCCCACTCGAAGGTAATATAGTTAAGTGTGCGTTGTTTTTGTGTGTATGTGTTTCGAGATGTGTCAGAGGAGCCTGTGCGCTAGCTAGACGAGACCGTTTGAAGGCCGCCGCTCCGACCTTGGTGTCAGAAGGTCAACGTCCTCACGTGTTCAAAACTTTCGTGCAATTTGTAACACTAATTATTTGTGAATACCCCAGCAGCACTTTTAAGTTTCGGATAACTGTGCTATTTAAGTATAAAATAACATTATGTAGAGTGCGATCTATACGTGGGTGAATTGTGATTGTACGTTCATCAATGTCACATCGCTTCGACATAGCTCTGTTAGCTAACACCAGTGAAGGTTGTACCGTATTAATGCGTTAAAAACTATTATCGTTTCATATTCTTTTGTGTTCATTTTGACGATATTGGTAAACGTTACAAGTCGTTATTCTAATACGTGTGTGCTAGTTATTAACACGAAAGATTAGAAACTAACAAAACTTACATATTCTAAGTTATGCCTATTAGAATTTTCTTATTATACGAATAAAACCGGTATCGACAATAACAAGTAGGTATGGCATTCATACTATATTACCTATATAAAGTCAGGGAAAACAAAATTGTAAAACGCAAAATTCACAAATTAATGTTTATGTCACTCTTTGCAGAAGATAGAAACACAAGTAAGATACGTATACTTTGATGTTTAAGACATGTAAGCTTTGATATAGTTAAAAAACTACCAATGCATAGAGTAAAATCTGCAAAAAAAAATTTTTCCATTTTTCCTGTACTTATTTACCTAAAATGAAAGTTTTCAAGGCATCTGAAGAAGAATGATGCTTACACAAACTGATGTTTTATTAATTTATTCAAAGTTTATTTGCCTATATACTTATTATTCAATTTGATGTTAAGGATGCTTCAAATGTCAATTAGTTTTATAGTACGTACCTATTTATTGTAGTGTTAGTTTCACCATTAAAGTGAATATTTAAGGTAAAGAGTCACGTTTTTAGCTTGTGTGTTATCATCAATTAATTATTATTGCGCGTTATTATTTGTCGTCACTAGTATTGTGTAATAGTAATTTAATCGGATTCTATTAATTTAAATTACTTTCAAAAATGTAATATTACTTTACTTACCTACCTATTAATCGTAACAAACCAGATACGTACCTAACTGGTTTTGGTTGTTAGCCGATTTAAACAGAAACTGGCCTTCTTCGTACTCTGAAAATTTGAAGATTTTTTTTTCAAATCAGGAATGTTACCTGTTTGTAAATTCAATGGCATTTGCAACTATGCGCGTTTTTGAAGCAACTAGTAGCAAAATGTGTATTGAGCATTGTGTTTCAAACAATGAGTGAGCTCGTCCATTGTGTAGAATCGACGAAAGAGAGAGCGATATGCTCACATCACAATGATACGAGAGTGGAACTCGCGGAGTGTCACAGGCACAGCTGCACTGCGTATGCGCGATCAGCTGACGTCGCGGCGGCCATCTTGCCGTGCGTGTGCTCTTTGGCGCCGCGTCATTGTGCTGTTGATGACGCAAAATTCTTTCTTTAGTAAATGCTAATGTCATTGTCCTTGCCTTCCTGGTCATTTGCATTGTCGCATAATTATTGGTTCTTAATCGAACCAGATTTCGAGGAATAATCCCCTATTCTTCTTTGTTGTGTAACCAAACGGAAGGCGATAGACCCTGGCTAGTCAATTTTGGTAAGAAACGTTTCCGCTAAGATAGACACAGACATGTTTTGCTTGTTCATGGACACTGATGCTGCTTTATTGCCATTCTAAAATTTTGCTAAGAATTGAGAACTTGTACTAGGGAAAAATATCATTGACCTCGATTAACGCGTCATCGCGTGTTTTCCGTATTTTTGTTTAAGAGGATTGTTACGTTTGATAACACACGATTAGCCGAGTCTAAGTGACAATATTATTGTGTTATTTTACTGGCAGATATCCCGTTAGAATGTCGTTGTACTTTTTTCTTGTTTAAGGGGAAGTGACAAAATATTTTTCTACCTCTGTCTAGATTCCGAAAGTAGGTACTGTAGGTACTCCATAGAAAAATGCTTAATTTTAGGGCAAGTGTTTGAAACTTTTTCGCTTCGCTCTTTGAAAAATCCCAGATATGGCATTGGTAAGGCGTGGGTGTATCATACACCTGTAAGAAGATTGCTGTACTATGTTATGATACCTATGTCATCGTTAAAACTGTCGATATTATTTCACTAGTAGAAATGTTTATCAATATTATATATATATATATATATAACTAAGGTAAATAAGGTACATAATTATATGTGGGTTATAAGAAGATTACTATGCGTAGGTATGCTTAAATAAGTTGCCAACGTCATTGTCGCTCAACAAAGACGGGTTTTCGTAGGATTTTTCTTTGCGGTGCACGATTTTGGTGTCTCATACCGTTACCGTTACCGTTACCGTTGATCAAGTGGTCAGACCTGTATCTTGTCTCAACAAGACGTAAATTCGGGCACTGTAACTATGTATAGATCTGAGTGGAGCTTTCATGTGTGTTATGGGGCTCGTGTCGACCTACATACATGCTTACAAATTTGGTCTGTGGGAGGTAGTCTGAATATCGTTTTATTTACTGATTCCGTAAATATCTGCTGCGAATTAGCCGACAAATATTATTGACATTTTAAATACTAAATACGTATAGAATTTTGTATGTGCGTCTGTATTAACCATTATTTTGAACTACCTTGAAATAGATGTAGATCTTGACCTCGTAAGCGTAATATTTTGTCTCGTAATATTTCACATATATGTCGTTATCTGATTGATGGTTGACCAAACGATGGATGACTTTATTGTTCTGCAATTCTTGAAGGTCTTGATATTTTGTCAGTATCTACCGGACAAAGAGGTTTATTCCTTTACATAAGCCGGTTCGTACGTTTTTAGTCGTCTTTATACAGGCCTTGTCCTAGTGTGAGAATTACCTTTAGTAAGACCGTACACATACACAGGTACCTTATACACAAACAAGAGTTATGACTTATGATATGATGATCTGTATTATTTTAACAATTATGCCAAATATGAGGTCTAAACTTTGAAGAAATGTGTAATTTAAAAACAGAAAATTTTAGCGACTTAAAAATATCGATTTGTCAAGGATTCCGCTAAAATAGATCAAAACAAACATTAGAATAGAATAGAATAACGTTTATTTCTTTTACTTCTTGGCTTCTTGCAATTTGTGGCCCACTGGGAATAGGTATAGTATAGTTCTATACCTACTTAGAGCCCTAGTAAAGTTAATACTGAACAATATGACGAAGACCATTTGAGGGAGTTGCACACTGAAATCTTTTAACCAATCAATTAAATGATCATTAAGATAATTAGCTAGATAAATTTGTATATTTTTCTTTTCTAATGATTTAAAAAATATAAAGTTTTCTAAGTCAGTGTTATTCGTAAATTGTTTCTATGTACCTAGTTGGGAAGTTTTAAATATAATATTATTTCGTGATCATCATCATCATCATCATATCAGCAAAAAGACGTCCACTGCTGGACATAGGCCTTCCCCAATTTTCGTCACCGTGGCCGGTCGTTCGCCGCCCTCATCCATCGGTTGCCCGCCACCCTTATAAGGTCGTCGGTCCACCTTATGAGCGGTCTGCCCACGCTGCGTCTTCCGGTTCGTGGTCGCCACTCTCGAACCTTTCTGCCCCAGCGGCCGTCAGTTCTGCGAGCTATGTGTCCTGCCCATTGCCACTTCAGAGAAGCAACTCTGCGAGCTACGTCAGTTACTTTGGTTCGCCTGCTTAATGCGCCTGCTACTTATTTCGTGATAATGATTTAATTTCCTTGATCAAAGAAATAAAAAAAAAATTTGTACCTACTAGAGCCTCATTTTATTTTGCTTGGTGAGAATGCGCTCATTCAAGTATTGAGCTGTATTTTATTTAAGTGACGGCTTCATTTACACATCACGAAACATTGCGTTTTATTTAGCGAAAAATAAAGGTTAGGCTAGGTAAAATATGTTTATCAATAATAAGTAATATTCGTTAAATTAAACAAAACGGAATGTTTTATTAGGATCGGAAGTGCTTAGTTTTAAACGTATATCTTAAATGTTTTCTTGCGCCTTTTTTATTTTATATGCCTAAAAAAAACAAGATGGTAAATTTTTGACAGTCTATCCAATTTGAAGATCTTGTGAGAGTTATGTATGGCAAAGAGAATCTAGGTATAATGTTTTCGAATTTGTTGGATCAACAAACTGCATTCGAATGAGTTGTTAAATACGAGGCAATTTAATAAAATGTTAAGATTAACAGAGGCTTTCTTTAAACAAACTTCAATCCAAGATTCTTAAAAATGCCGATTTTTCGTTCGGTACTGAAGCGCTGTCAATAATTGACATACTGTAAAAGCGATTGAACGCATTGCATAAAATCGGGTTTTTTAAATACAGATCGTATAAATAAAGCCACTGTAAGTAAGCTGGCCAGCAGTTAGCTAGTTTGCAGTTACCTAACTTTACTCGACAAGTTTATACTCATTATCTGAATATTTGGTTCTCTTTCATATTATATTCGCCTGTTACTGTTCGCAAAGCAAACAAGCGATTGTGTTGATATGGTCGAGTGAAATGCGTAATTTTGTTTCCTCACAATCCGTTCCAAGGTAGTTTACGCCAAACGTTTGATATGTTACGTTTTCAATATAAAACAAGGCTTTTTTGGTTACGACATCGTGTATGGTTAGTAACTTCATAGTTCATTGAATATGGGTAGTATTTATGACGCGGTAAGGGTGGTAGTTAGCACCCGTCATGTGTCACATGTGGAGTCCGCTGGTATCAGTTGTCACGTCATATGGTTGTTTGTGTGTGTTCGCGGCTGTCAGTGCACCATGAAGCGAGTCGCGCTCGAATTGCGTAGCGAACACTCGGCAACTGGGTCAGCGGGGCACGGTTCACGTACGGTCTGCCCGACGCCGCCGTCGTCGTCGCGACGTATCACACATTCAGACAAACACACATTATAGCTACGAATCACTTATTTTGCTCGTCTCTATTCTGATTATATCGCATACGAAATATTTGCGCATGTTAATGTTATGCAATATTATAAAGAGGTCTAAAACGCTACGTTTTATATCATAGTTTCCGATCGATCAGTAACGATTAACAGTTTATCTGTTATTTAGGCAACAGAGTAAATATAGCCGTTATTGTAATGCTATAATTGAACGTCACGTTTCCGTTTAGCTGAATAAGTTGATACTCGCCTTGGCATAGTTATTTCGTATCAATATGAATTGTAAGTTTTATTAATTGCAGCGTACTACCTACTACCTGTAATTTTAAGAGTACTTCTTAATAATTAACACTAATATTAATAATTAGTATCAACCATTTATATTTAAAAGTAGGTTGCTAATATTTAGTAGGTACTTAAGTTTACATATTTATTGTTAAAACACGTTCATTAGGATAGTGAGCAAATTCCAACGAGTTAATTTGTTAAGTTGCTGTGTCAGGGTTTTTTCAACACGTACGTAAGTGGACTTTGGACGATCGTTACTTCGTGTTACGTGATGAATGCGATCTGATATGTACATGAATATAAGTGGTGTGCGCGGGCGCCGATCGGCAGGCGGCAGGCGGCGACCGTTCCGACACTTTGCACCCCTGCGTGCAGCCCGGTCGATGACTCCCTAAGTCCCCGAGCCCGGTGCTAACGACCTCTGTTGCACACTCTTCGTTCTTAACACTATATTAATGGCAATTATTGTTGTATGTTTAATAGCTTTTTGTTCTATAGGCTAGTACCAGCTGACCAATTTAATTAAAGCAAGCTAGCCTACGGTCCACCCGATGGTAAGTGATTACCGTAAGCTACAGACAAGACTTCGGAGCATTGCACTTGCACAATGATAAATAAGAAAACAACTAAACCGTTGCCGATCATGAGAGAGGAGGGTATGAAAGGGTTTGAACCAAGAGGCAATGAGTCTCTAGTGTACTGCAAAAACTGTTTTCGCTGTTTTCTTGTAATATTCATCAAATCTTTAATAAAGTGAATCAAAGTTTTTATAAATTCAACTGTTTATACCCACTTTAGATATTTATTTCTTACGTGGCACGACGCATTAAACAAACAACGCATTTTTAAAGACGACGCATTGTCTTAAATATACGTTTATTACGCCACACCATGTACCTACTAGACTTTGTAGAATTGTTTGTTACTTTGGAGGTTGGTGCAAGCTTTGCAAGAGGTTATCGCAATGTCGATAAGGTGACAACAGATGGCTATGCAAGTTACTGTTTTTACTGTAGCGACCTTGGTGTGGGGCGCGGGCAGCGCGGCTGATCTGTTTCGCGGGCGCGTTCCACTTTTGTGTTAGCTCTCTCTTGTTACGCAAACCTATCGTTATGCATATTATGTTTGCCTCTACGAAATCATATACAACGCCTTATCGCTTTCTACGGCGAGAATCATTTAATAAGTCATTGGTTACTTAGACGTTCGTTTTCGAAATCCATATCATTGACGACGATGAACGATTTAACGTAGATGAGAGAGGATGTTTGTAAATACTTGCAACACCCAAATCACAGATATTTGTTTGTTTTAGGGCCCGCTGCGATCCTGACATAAAAGGAACACATACAAGAACTCATCGGCAAGGATAGCCACTTACCGCGGACATACCAAGCCGGAGATAATTACGTCTAAATTGAAACGTTACTAAATGCAGTAAACTTGCCGTTACTATTGTAAAAAAACATTGTGTGTTACGAAAAACAAGTGCAATATACAATTAGTGCAATTGTACTTTTGACTAAACTCGAGTGAAGTGACTTTATTGTATTGAAGTGAAATTTATCGTGGAACAATGGAGCGTGAATCGAATCCGATGGAGACGTTGTGCCGCTCGGGGTGCGGGTTCTACGGAAACCCCTCAACAGATGGACTCTGCTCAGTATGCTTTAAGGTAATGTTAAACCACATCCAATACGAGACAAATCTACAGATTACATTCAGACTTTTCAAAGTCAAAGTCAAAGTCAAAGTAATTGTGTCCTTGCACGACGTTATTTCTATAAGACTTGTGACTTCTACAGATTACTTACCCACCTTGGATAATAAATGTAGAAGAGGTTTAATGCTATGTATTCATAAATTTAAGTCTAGCTCCATATTTATATTTTTTTGACAAAATACTGTCCCTTACTTAAGATTGGTGAATGAGACAAATTATGTTTATATTACACATGAAGTAGCCACCTAATTACCTAGAACTGTAAAATTTAATTTAATTCAAATGAAGTTAAATGCATGTTTTTAATGCAACATGACACTTTAATCGTGTGCCCGCTGATACCTACTAGCCATTTATGTATTGTGCTCTGTAAATATTTGTAGTGGCGAGCGAGACAAATTTCCAGGCGTCCCGCTCTCGCCGCCGCTGATTGGTTAACGAACTGATTGGCGCATTCGATTGTTCGCCACGTTTTCGTAGATATTATATTTTATAGATAATAATGTTGTCGTGATATGTTTCAGGAGGCTTTGAAGAAGAAGCAGCAGCCGCCCGCGTCGTCACCTTCGCCGGTGTCGACGCCTTTCGTGGCGGCGGCGTCGACGCCGTTAGCGGCGGCCGCGCCTACCGTGCCCAGCCTTCCCGCCCAGCCACAGACGCACACAGACGTGAGGCCACACTTCTCATATAACGCATGCTATTACACACACCATCTGTCATTGACGCCACTCCACCCGCTAGTTTAGCTTATCTAAGAGCGGACGGACGCACATTAGAATCTTTTTGTCTGCGAGCAGTTTTCACTTGTTATTCCATGGTATTACAATGTACGGAAGGTCGTACATTACAGGGCACGACATCGCACGCACGGGCAACACTACAGTCTAAGGACTGTCGGATCTGCTAATGTACGCCCGGCCTAATGTCACAAGTAGACTAACATTTCATTCAATATCAGGACATACATTATCTTTATATATATGTATGATTGTATTTGACTACACATATAAACAGTGGCGAAGGGTTAATATTTGTAAGATAAACCGGAGTCTAAACCGGCACGCTCGATCTAACATGTTACCTGGTTTTTATTTTCATAACTTTGAAAAACGTGATTGCACTGACAAGATAATTACTTGCCACTTTACTATTATATTAATGTTATAAGTCTTATAATATATAATTATCGCAAACAAAATATATTACATTCGCTCTCTAGAATTTTCTTTTTGAACTTCCAAGAAGCACTAGCACGAAAAATAGCAAATTGTAGGTTTTAATTTTATGATATAAATCCGTTTCAGAATATGGAATCCTATCCATCTCTGCCCGTATGTATTGTAAGACATCACCTGGTATTTCCTTAGTCGGGTTTAACGTACAACGTTGCCTGCGTACTGAAATTGAATATCACCTTGCAGTCACTAACGAACCTATGTCCAGTTATGGCAGTTTTCTGGTTGAAAGTGTTATTTAATATGGTTTTTATGTTTTGTATATACCAGTAGATTGGATATAATATTATTTGCAGTAGTAGCTAGTACTATTATTTATTCCGTGGTGGTAGACACATGCACTTTTAATGAGAAAGATTTGCATGATGCCTTCGCCTCTGATATCCAGCGCTTAACTGTATGTTTGTTATACAACCGCGATGCAGGGCTTGTTCCCTATTGTGGCCGTTGTCTTATCTATTGCCCTATTCTGAAAACAGTCAATGAATTGGTTAAGCTTTTGCATTTGAATTCCAGGAATGTATGGCGTATGAATATGAAAACAATGAGTCATACTTAATTTCTTAGTGCAATACTTACCAAACAACATAATAAAAACACGATTATACCTATTTATTTAGACGGCTAAGCATATCGGGCGTGTTTTTTTATATAAATTAAATACTTAATTAGGAGTATAAGTATATTTTATATGCCTAATTAAGTATTCTAAAGGTAAAAACAGAATCCTTACAGAATAACTTGCTGACCTGGGGTTAGAACAACAAAAGTTGTTCAAGACCTGTCAGGACCATTTTCTTAAAAATATATGAAGGTCAAGCTGAAATTAATATCAAATAGGTAAGTCAGGTTAAGGTCTCATAAAACCGGAAACTTGCTTTCGAAGTTAAAAAATATACTTTGATGTGCATCGATGTTTGGGTGATATTTTATTAACTGCTATTTAATTTGTCTGGAAATACGGACAAAATTCTTTGACACTTGAATCCCGTAATGAATAAAAAGGACTATTGAATCATGGTTCACTGCGATCGGTTCGGTGGAATCAAAACTTTTGTTTAATACCTTTTGGTAAAAGATAATGGATAAGTCGGACCTCACAAAGCCATGGTCAATCTGATTGATTTAAACAAAAGACCGACTAGGTAACAATCTTCGTTTAAGCATGCAATATGGCATCATAGGGCTGGCATGCTACATGCGGCATGCTCAGAGCTGTCATTTAATAGCTAGAACAGCTTTGAAGTTTGAGATGCCTTATCGATGAGTTTTGTAGTAGGTACCTTTTTGTTATCACCATTATTATTATTTTAGTGTGTAACATAATGTGTGACCGAATTCATATGGGTAGTAACAAAATGGTTTGTGTTACTATAGAAAGGCTAATAATTAAATTAGTGTTGGTAATGTTAACTAACTTATTAATAATTACATTATTTAAATGGTGGCGTTGATTGGTTCCAAAACGTCCAATGGTATTTACAGGTAAGACGTGCTAAAAACTTATTTGCAACGATATTTTACATATGTATAGAAAATACGTAGGTATATATTTATAATATACAGTGTGTGAGACATATGAATAACATTCTATCACTTGATAAGACTCCGCGACGTATTAATATTGGTATTAAATGACCGGTACGTGAAATGCGAATTGATTAAGGTAATGACTCACACAAATAAGTTGATTCATAAAATAGTGAAAACGATTTAAAAACTGTTAAATTTTGTATAAGAAAATTTATAAGAGGAACAGTGAGTTTTCTTCTTGAGTTGGAACCGGCTGAAGTAAGAACTGCCAATCTATACAAGAACGCACATAAAAATTACATACTGTGTTGTGTTTCTGTTGGCGAGCCTTCCATATCTGGCATCCTCCCCTTAAGTTCTGAAAGTACGAGAGATTATTGGTAAGATACTGTATTAGCTAAAATAGGACTCATCACTTACGCTGCAAGCATATTTTACTTAGTAGCGAGGTGATACAATCGCTCTTTGGCGATAGCGTCAGTAATCTGTCTTTTTTGTTTACAGACCTAATATATAATTGTAGAAAAATAATAGCCTAGCATCCGGGTTCAAATCGACAAATACCCTTTAGCATCGTAATATTGAGATCTAGGTGATAATTTGTTATGGCAAGCCAGAAAGTGATAAGATAAATATAAAATTGGAAGTTAACTTACTATATAATTTATAGAGACATTAATTACGTTATCAATGATTGTCGTACGACGAATTTACCATACGCTTAAAGCGGTCTCACAGCAAGAGTACGTGTCACTCGAACGGTAAAATAGAATGATGTTGCGCGAATTAGTTAATTGTTGACGACATCTCAAGAAACATATTTATATTTATATGTAAACACCTAAATAAATTGGTTTGTCAAAAATCATTAATTTACATTGTACATTGTTGGTGCGTATGTGGACCAATGATATCGCAGCCGCCATGTATCTATCATTAAACCTCCTATTGTAGTTTATAGATAAAACTCAGTTATATAAAAACTTTATCGTATCAAACCACTCACTGGCAGTAAAACATATCTTTTTTTAAAATAAGAATTTTACGTCACGTTGACATTGCAGTACCAACAAGGAAAACCAAAAAATACACCTTTTATTTATTTACACAACGCAAATATACTTTATCTTTGATTATTTTTAAATATAATCCGTGTTTGTTATTGATTAGTTTTAAAATGTAATATTTTTTGTATGTTTAGTCCCCCAAGTCATTGACTTAAGATGAGGGGCACCTTTACATCGTAACAACTAGTGAAGTGTTTACTGCTCCCGAACAATATATATACGCACATACATTTATAATTAAATCAAATCCTAGATCATTGGCTATTCATCATATAGTGTCACAAAAGCATCTAGACCGTCGGAGTTTAAGTGTTAGTAAACCATGTAAACCTGCGGTCAAAATGTCCAACTTGAAGTTAATAAAAAATCTGAATAATGGAAAATGACCCTAGTAAAAAAGAATCTAAGGGGAAGAGGATTTTTAAAAAAGCAGTTCGTCGTAACAGTAAATCTAACAACAGCAGTCAGAACTCGGCTCTAGAGGTGGGCGTGTCACGATCAAAGAGCTTTGAGAACAAACGTCAGTCTCTTGAAATAAATGATAGTACGCCACCCCCGAAACCAGACGGCACCAAGGAAACCGTAGAACTTGCTGGAAAGTCGAAAATAGAAGACAAAACAGCTAGTCCGCATGAAGAAGCAGCACCTATTGTCGAGTCCAAAGGCAGGAAGAACGTGGACATACAGGAGAACCACAACATAGTGTTCGGCACGTCGAGCGCTTCTAAAAGGAATGCGAAATTGACATTATCACCTCCGAAACTAGAAATAAAAGATGACCGTCCTTCAGAAGCGAGCGGAGTTAAAAAGAACCTAAAACGGGTCTGTTTTATTCGTTAATATCGGCAAACGGCCGGCAGATACTTGTTACACACCCCTCTTTTAACTAGTTCTATTGAAAATCAAAGCGAAAACTCCATGTTTAGAAGTGGACGTTGTACGACCTAAATGATGAATCCACATTCACAAGATTTATAACAAATTTACGTGTCTTTCATTGGTCATGTTATGGACAAGTAGCAATTGCTTTCGTTTAACAACAAATAATGTGCATGAATAACTTTAATATTGTTGTTTCGAACGATCGTGGATTAGAACACAATAGAATTGTTAATTCATGACATTGTCAAACGAGGTTATAAGTTCGGTTATTGAGATCAATAATTATTGTTAAACTAACGTTAGCACGTCGTCGTATCAAACTTAAGCATTATTACTTAGGACATGCATTGCATCGAACTACTGGAATGCAAATATATGTATTTTATGACGTTAGAATGTGCGTGCTATTTTATTAATAAGTTGTTCATTTACACATGTAGTTATTATAAACTAACACATAATTTATACATATGTATCAATTTTTTTATAAATATATTGCAATTAATTTCAGAAATTGGAAGAGGAGAGCGGAGCGGGCACGAGTGGGACGAGTACTGGCACGTCGGACACCGACGCCGATGATAAGGACCCTAGCAAGGATAAAAAGAAAAAGAATAGGTGTGCTGTTTGCCGCAAGAAGGTTGGACTCACAGGTAAAGATTGCACAGCACTATTTCGGTCTAAAAAAAATGCGAACATAAAAGCAACTAATAGGCGAAACCATTCGACTTTTGAGCGTAACTTTTTTTTATAATCCAGGTGAATTAAATTTGTACAACCGAGCTTTACGTTAGATGGCTTTTGAAAAAGATAATTTATGTAGTAATAATTTAAACATAGCTAAAATCGACAATGCTAATTAAAACAAATAGTGGCAAGGTGACAGGTCGAATGTGCATAATACCTACATTGTAATACATTTCGAAATGTCTAGAACATTATTCATAATATCCATATTATAATTTCACTGTGATGTTGAATGAAATATTTAGATAGGAACCTATTATTTATAATACCGATACATATTACAGATATTCAACATTATTTTATCTAAATGTTAAGATGTTGTTATTCGGGTTTAACTGATTATGCATTATTCACCTATAGTTTATGTGAAATATTGACAAGTCCATACTGGTGACCCTAGCTAGAAGCCTGCTCAATACGTCTGTTAATCTAAAGGTAAATAATACATTATTAGCATTAATACCTGTATTGTGTACTTAATGCTACGTTTGAAGCAGAATATGGCTGCGCAGCTAGATGTTTCACGAGCCACTAAATCGGCTTCATATAACCTTCATGCTTTAGTATTTCATGACATTTGAATCACTGATAGCGAACATTACACCATTGTGTGCTAAATATATTCACGCACAGCGCACGTCAACTAAGTCAACAATGTGTGTGTGCATTCAGCAAATAGCAACAATTGCGCTGTAGACTAGCGTATCGTCAAATTATTACTATTACTTACGTCAATTAAATAATGTAGAACAATATTAATGATTAGCAAATTGTACTAATGAACTAGATATAGTACCATACATTTAAAAAATGTTTAGTATTAATATTGGAGACTATGCCAGTTGTGATTCTCTCTTTCTGACTATTTATCCCACATGGTAGTGGGGTCAGCCTTCCTAACGTTTTCCACTTCGCCCTATTCACGACATCGTCTTCGGAAACGTTTCATTCCCTCATGTCTCTCAGCAACACATTTGTCCAGGTTGTTTCTAGTCTGCCTCTAGGTGTTTTCCCGGGGTGTCTGGTTGCCGACGTAATCGGGTGGCCTTCTCTTGTCATGCTCATACCATCTCAACCTGCTTTACTGGTGCTTATTTGACTGCACCGTTGGTCTAGTGGTTTGGTGTAACTGACTGCGACGCCGGGTGTCGTGGGTTCGATTCCTGCGGAAGGCAAATATTTGTGTGATGAACATTTGTATTTGTCTTCAGTTTGGGTGTTTTCTATATATTCTAAGTATGTATTTACAAAAAAAAAAAGTAGGTTTATGTATTATATTTCAATTATCTAGTACCCATAACACAAGCTCTGCTTAGCTTGGGACTAGATGACGGTGTGTGATAGTGTCCATATATTATTATTATTATTATTATTATTATTATTATCGACGATATCGCGTACTCCCAAGTCCCAGTCTCCCACGAATGTCTTAATTGTGGATTTTATCCAGCCTAGTAACGTCTCACATAGACCTCAGCATTTTGAAGTGATGTCAGTTGTGACTATTTATGCTAATAAAATAATTTAAGGATATATGTAATGGCGCAAGGTCGTGCATAGTTTAAAACAATGCCAAGCGAACGCAGTATTTATTTTAAGGAAAGAATATTATCATCTTTCGTTCTAAGTAGGTTGATATAGTTTTGTTAGAATAATATTCAACATTTTCTCTTAAGACTTTTTGGCCATAAGTTCTTTTTTAAATGTATTTTAATCGAAATTGCTACTTTTGCCTTCGGTAAAAGGCTTGAATCTGTCTAGCCACAAATCTGGGTTTACATGCTCATAACGATGTCCTCTAAAACTGACCATAAATGTAGTCCAAGGGCGTACAGGATTTGGGCTAGAGGACGTCTTCTTAGGTAGGTCTCTTATAAATCCAGAATGTTGCCTTCTTGACTTTTAATTAGATGATAGTTAGACTACGAGATACCTAGTATCTACGACATATTAACATACGGCTGATGAAATGTCTTCAAAATAACGACCCATCGTAATTATCAAAGTTTCTAACATAATTACTAGGTGCGTTTCAAAATTTCAATTACGAAAAAAACATCAGAAATATTAAAATTGTAAGTAATAATATTATTTAATGAATAAAATAGTTTAACTTTAGTTTCTTTTTCAAAAGTATTGTTGCATATTTTTACTTTCAAATTTATTTTAAGCACTTGCTTAAAATAAATTTGATGTAAGTATAATTAATTAATGATTTTGCAAATTAAAAAGAATATTCATAGTGCATAATAGTGTTACACAGTATACTTACTGGCATATACATCATTTTAAATTAGCCTATTATCTACATACTATTAATTATTCTGTGATATTACGGGAATTTTATAATAAAGTAATAATTTAAGTAAGTTGTAAGTCGTTTTTAGGTCCTTAAATATTGTTTCAAAATAGTTAAAGTACTTATAAAAATGCACTTGCTAGTATAGTAAATGTAGATAAAGCTTACACCTTGAATCATGGTTGATACAGGAGTAGCACGCGAAATAGGCAATACAATTATAGTGTAAAGTTATAGTCTATTATTTTAAAATGTATAAGTACTAATATAGTATAAGTGTTGCTGTCTATTGCTACACACCATCATCATCATCATCATCCACAGCTCGTATCCCTTTGCTGGACATGGACCTGACTTAGTTTGTGCCAAATTCCACGCTCTTGCCAGTCTCATTCATGTTCGACCTATGATAGTTGTGATATTATCATCTGCCCATTTCGCCGCTGTTCGACCGACACTCCTTGAGCTATTTTGAACCTAAAACAAAAAAGAACTAGTCTTGAAAGTTACTTTACAAGATATATACTAACTACTTTGGCTGTTACATATATCTTGTATGTATGTATGTCTTTGTAGAGGTTATCGCAGTTTGTTGTTTTGCCTTACATTGGCTTAATTTGACAGTTTACACCAAATATTTTCAATTAGCTATAATCTAACGACCTCTAATCTATTTAATCCATCAAGAGGTGTGTTGGCTGCACGAGCGCCACATATTAACATACAACATACAACCGAAAAACATTACTTTTTTTTTACCAGTCACGGTTAAAATCTAAATGTTCGATTTATAGGATCCTCATGTATAAGCACTATATGCACAAGTCTGCCTTTTAAAGTTCTTAAACAAAAATACTACATATAAGTAAAAAATACTATTGCCCCTACTTTTGTAATCGAATCATAAATTTAAACCGCGATAAAACGAGTAGACTAAATTTGTAGTTGCTTGATTTTATATCTGTAGCTGGTGCTTTTTTCCTTGATAGTGCGAAATCCGTTTAGACATTACACCTACCTGTATATTATTTACTTTGAATCTTGAACGATTTACATTATACACAAAAAGACCTTGCTGTGTTTACCTTTAGTTCAGCCATACGTTTTATCGCTTCCTTAATAGCATTAAGATAAAATGATTTCCTTAGTAATTGTATGGTACTGTAGCTAGTAATAAAACTGAAGACAAAGTAAATAAAGTACTTGATGAAAATTGACATATAATTAGGATTATATAGAGCCATTAATATTGTTAAAAGCCATCTAACGTTTTATAGAACTATGAGTTATTATGCGTGCATTATGATTCTAAATCATGTTGTGAGCTTACTTAGTCGTTGGTTTCGAATTTATGAAGTAAAATTTATTTAACTAGTCTTTGTATACTGACTGTCTTTAAGACCTAATAACGATCTGCGTGTATGTGTGTATGAAATGTTCGACTATGCATATATAAACAAAGAGTAAAACGTTTGTGATCAGTAAGAAATGTTCATCTTATCTGAAAGTTGATTGCACAAAAGAACGATTGAAGTATGAATGTATACTCACTTTCATATAAAGTAAACAAACAGTCATTTCAATATTTTTCTATCAAAAATTCCTTAACCAATCACACATGAATTTATACATATCCTGTTCACTATATACTTCATTTTGCTACTATTTTTACTAATGATTAATAATAAAATCTAGATTAGTAAATAAAATAAGAATTACTTTTTGCGGACGAATAAAAACGTCAAATTATTTTTTCTATACTCTTTGTCTTTGAAAATCAATGTTGTAATTTATTAGAAGAAATAAGTTTAGCCAATATCAAAAGTACATTATATACCGTCATTTTTATTTATTTTGGATTTCGCAGGTCTGAGTTCACTTATTTTATTATTCTAATAAAATCGTAACATACATGCAAATGACATTTAGTCAATATTTCACAAACTCGGGAAAATATTCAAAAGTATGTCAGTATTCCATTTCAATCCGTGGTCAAATCGTTGCGTTTAGAGGTCAACTCTTAATTTAAATTAAATTGCATTGTTTGTCTTATTATCTGAATGTTTAATAATCAACAGTTACAATTTAACATAAATACAAATATTTGGAGTAATAACAAATTAAATAGAATTAATCGATTACACAAATCGAGTATTAGTAAACGTTATATTATTTAGAAATTTTCTTACTATTTGCAATGTATTGATGTAAGTAATTTTATTTTCTTGTCATCCTTGGCCCCATCACTAGTAATTTCATGACCATGACCATAGGCAATGGCAATATGGCTGATTGTTGTGTGTAGGTAGTGTGGGCATGTGCACATGTATAAGCGTGGTGGTGTGTGTGTCAGGGTTCGAGTGCCGCTGCGGAGGGCTGTTCTGCGCGGTGCACCGGTACAGCGACAAGCACGAGTGCTCGTTCGACTACCGGGAGCTGGGCGCGCAGGAGATCCGCCGCAACAACCCCGTCGTCGTCTCGCAAAAGATCCACAAGATATGAGCCGACACCACCCTCACCGCACTGCATTACATACCTTTATGATTTTCTCTAAATAAATATTCGATCGAGTCTGTGTTTGTTATTTGCGTTTTGTATTAATATGACGGGCGGCCGCTCGGGCTCCCTTAACATTTCGTTAAGACTAATTCTGTCACAGAACTAACTGCAACGTGGTAGATGCGACTAATAAAACGACATGAACGTTGAAAAACACACACTCGATCTATACTGTATTTAGATTTATTTGTGGCGAGAGTTTTACTTTTAAATTTTTATTAAAAGTTGTAGATAATGTTCGTTTCGGGTAGGAATTCAGGATTAATTTTTGAGATAATAAGTAGAGTTTGAATATTGTCCGTTCACCTCCATTGTAAATATTAGATATAATTAATTATAGAAAACAAATCCTATATATTGTAAAAAATTAAAACTCCCAAAAAAAGCTACATTGTTATGATTCCAACGGAGAGCGTAGCGCGCTTGACTATAATGACGTACTCGTAACAATGGTATGCTGAGGCGAGGAGCGTCGACCGCCTGCTGTACATAGTGAGGTCGCGCGCAGTGAGCGCTACACGTATACAACGAGTAGTCCACGACTGTGCACACCGGCACCGGCACGCGCACATCTCGGGACTGGAAATTAACATCATCTTCAAATTGTTAGTACTGTTATTTTGGTTTGGGAAGTCGTCGCTTTCTTTTTTGTCTAACATTCGGCATAAGTGAGCTAGTGTTTAGCGAGATTGTGGTGTGTATCGGCTAAGGTGAGTGCGCGGCGGCTGCGAGCGTGCGGCCGCCTCGCTGTCTCGTGTCGCAAGTCGCACAGTCGCAAGTCGCACTGTCGCGCTACCCTGCGATCGCGACACGCGACTGGGACGCGGTCGCATGCGCCGAGCCCTCGCCGCTCCGCTCTTTGTGTGAAAATTTAAAGTAAGCTATGGATAGTTATAAATATTATAAGTAGTCGACACTTTATATTATTACACATATAAGTAGAAAAAGAATTATTTAGCTTTTTTCTTTTAATCACAATATTATTCAAAATTGTAAGTTGTATTATGTAACTTGTTCATTTTAGTGGTGAAGTTGAACCAATAACTATGTATCGCTTCGGTCGTTGTCCACGGTAGACTAACTGATTGGTTGGACTTAATTATTTAATGACTTTTGTTGTATATTTTGTTAGGTCATTGATTAATTTTGGTCTTTTAGCTTGAACATAATCAGATAAAGATGATGTTAATGAATGATTTTTCTTCTATCTTGCTGTTTTAATTTAGTTATTCTCTTATTAAAGTCATTAAATTTTCAGGAACATATTTATGCTTTTTATTATTCCTCATCTACCTTGTATGTTTGTTCGTATGCGTACAATACTACAACAAAAAGTGTACATCTCGGCTTCTCGATCTTTTTGAACCTAGCACATAAACAGCTTTATCAATATAATTTATGTAACATTAATTATAATAAGTAAATATCTTCGTTACAAAATTTAATGAAATCGATACCAAATGTATATATATTATATTCGATGATTGCCGATATGTACCATATTTGTTTAGTGGTATGTATTATCTAGTAGTGTAGTAATAAAACAATATTTTCATTTTACATTGTATTTAAAAATATATCAGTAATATGATTATTGATTACACAAATCAAAATTGTCTGTTCCAAAGGTAACACAAACGACACAATATAATAATCACAACCTGACCTTATTGATATTTTTGTACTTCCAAAATTCTTAAAATGCTAAGTACAAAATTGTTAGTTCCAAAGGTAACAACAACGAAACAATATTATAATAATCACAACCTGAACTTCTGATATTTTTGTATAGTCGACCATAAAATTGCTTCCCATAGAGTAAATGTCGTTTGCAGTATCACAAAACCTAAACGTCTATTTTTGCTTGCAAGTTAGTTGAGAAAGAGTCTTATTGAATTTTAATTTTGATGTAAATTTATTGTTAATACTTTCTAGGACGTATATGGCCGTGATGACAATAAAACATTTATTGTGTCTACAGTAGTTAGTGTCCATGAAAGGATTAAAAGTGGTAAAGCAAATATGTGGTCGACTATACTTTGAAAATACTTAAAATGCTAAGTACAAATTAAACTACTTACAGTCCCAAATAAAACTCAATCAAACATTGTTGTTTTATAAATATAAATATGGTTTCCAACTATGAGACTAAATAGTATTTATAGTAGTAGTAATAGTAATGGGCAGACCTTGCATATTTGGAGCACCAATCAAAGTGCTTACGTCTTAAAGATTATAGATTAGTCGTTGTATGATGTTATAACTTCAGACTTCTAATTAATCTGCTTTTCAACACAGATTCCGTCTCTGTTCACATTGACCCCAAATGTCATTACAAAGATGTATAGATTCCATAAATATTAGGTATTAATTAATTATAAACATTACTTGACTAGTTAACAACAGCATTCATAATTGATCTGATTATGTATCTCTACATATATACGTATTTGTGATGGTTTATATTTTGGTGACTTGTCTGATCCAGTCGCGTACGCTAGACACGCGCGAGAAGACTACTAACGCTCCGGGGAAGCAGTCGTGAGCGTCGTTCTCTACCCAGGATGCGACGCCGATCAAACGCCCGGTCTCGTCAACAAGACCACTGCCGCTGTCACCCTATAAAAAAATAGTTTAAAAGAATAAGCGGATAACTTCGTTTATTCTCACAGCATCAGTAGCTTTCCGTTCCCGTGCTTTCCGTTCGAACCCGTGCTTTACCTACGCACCCCGTGATTCTCTATTCTATTCTCTATTCTAATCTTACAAGTTTAAACTAACCGGAGAAGAGATTTTTGTAAGGAGCAATGCATGAAAGTTATAAGTCTAGCAATTTGCAACTAGTCTGGCCATGAGTCCACATGAATACACCTACCTACAGTTACAAAATTAAGATTATATAGGGCTCATAATGTTACATACATTACAAGCAGAGTCGTAGCGTGGGGGGCGTCCCTTGACGCATAGCATGTCTTCAGGATTGTACTGCTCTAGCGTCCTGCACACGTCGTCCGACTGCACTGCTAGGTCCATCTCGTGCATCTCACTGCGCATGGTGCCCTGGAGAACATAATAAAGTTATAGGTAATGGGTGAATTACAAAAGCTCGTGCTTAAGCAGTTAATAGGTAGATATTTTACTTAGCTAGTTATTCTTTGTTCGCATATCCTCAAGTTCTCAGAACGGTAACTTCTCAGAATCAATAGCGACTTTTTCTCAAGGCAACATCTCAAAAGGGCAAATGTGCTCAGAGACAAACGTATAATCAAAACTAAATTGCATTTTAGTATTTTGTAATGCTAACAATGTAGTTTGGCTTTTGGAATGGTGTTCACCACTTCTGGATTCCACTGACTGCATACTATCCAGGCAGAGTGGAGTCACTGGTAAGCTAATATAAAAAAAAAGTACCTACCTATTTAGTTGCTGTGAATATTTAAAGAGATTACATCGCGTTATGTAGGTAAGTACCTACTTTCAATTCATGTCAGCCTGAAGAAGTTTTCTGCTGGACTACTGGACAAGCATCTCAAATAGAGGTGTTTGTCGTAGACACCACGATTGGCAGACAGGCAGATTGTTAACCGCCATAGATATAATTTAGTAGGACGCGGGTAACGCTGCTTGCCATTTTCTTGTATTCCCTTACGACGAGGTTGTTCCATATTCTAGATTCCAATGTAAAACATAAAAATAACCACTTCGTCTTTTTTAACGGATTCGTGACGACAAGGAATTTTGAAGTTGACTAACCCCAAAGTGATCAGTTCCGTAGCCCGCATAGGCGACGTCGAGTCCAACAGTTAGTTTTGCCTGGTCATTTAACTTAGCAGCCGCAATGGTCTTGCCGTCTAGGGGCAAAGGTTCACTCAGCTCAGCCAGAAGGAAGTCCCATCGTGCAGCAACCTGTAACGACAACAAAATTGTAAGTATTACCTACCCAATATATAAGTAGGTAGGTACATAGATTTCAGATTGCTATAATTTTCTAAAATCTCTGTGTCTTGCCTTTCTCATCTGTACGTATCTATTTATCCATGTATCTCCGTGTTTGCAACTTGTTTCACAAAGTTATAGCCATACATTATGGTAACCTAGAATATTTTTCTCCAAAACCTCCAGCGATTCTGATAATAAAATATATTCTCTCTCTTGTCTCTTGCAGCTGTCTAAGTTCAAAATATATTTTCTATGGTTAGGTATACCTGCTTGATATTGAAGTCATCTGCGTCCAACCAATAAGGTCCGACGGAGAACAGCGGGTGTATGATTTGTCTCTTCACGAAGCGCGTCACTCCGCTCTCGTTCTCCGTATTGTTGGTGCCGGCCAGCACATACCGACCACCCGTAAACAGGGTGCTGAAAACACAACATTCAGTTTAAGATCGAATTCAACTGATGGGAAGCAGTTATACCAAAATACCAATTACTATGCCACTCAACACTAGAACCTCTTGGCATCATTTATTGTGATCAACTTTTTTTGTTTTTGGAAAGGACTCAGTACCTACTTACTTAGTTCAGTTGAAATTCTCAGTTTAATAAATACAGACATCGATATAAGAAGGTTTTGCTCAGAGTTGTATGGAATCTACAACTTCTTGCACAACTTTCGAACGCACTTCTACAACAGATTAGCTAAATAACTAATACGTGTACATACTCAGCCTACGATCTAATAGATAGTAGGTACTACATGGGTACTACGCAGTCCGATACAGAGAAATGTGTACAAATCCCGGTAGATATAATGCTTTACTCCTTGTTGTGATGTGATCCTTACACTGAAGTCGTTAACACCCCTATAGGTTTAATTTACAATAATGTCTTGCCACAAATGTGATAAGAATCTGATTTACATAATTATATTATAGGTAGGTACGTTAAATTTTGCAATAAATTGATGGAAATAGAATTGCGAAAAGCCTTATTCTTCTTCTACTAATTTAAAGCACAATATAGGTACCTATTATGCCAAATAAGTCATCGATTTCCGTTAGAATCAATGTCTGGGTTTCATGACAACATGCAATTTACGAAAACCCATTGTAGCATCCTAACAATTCTTTAGGTTAATCTTTTAACAATGCTTTCTTAGGCAAAATATTTATTACACAAAAGCAATTTAAAATAAATTATTGTACTTATAACAATCTAAGTTCTTATGAACGTTGCAAGTTTACGTGTCTTTGATTCGAGGGTTATCGTCGGTCATGGTACGGCGATACGCTACACGATGTTATTGGTAGGTAATCAACTAATCACTAAAGGCCGAGACGGACATGTTTGTTTCAGAAAAAGTGATGGAAACTCAGACTCAGCGACGATACGGATTATTTTAGAAGTTTATTTATTCGTTTTGGTTCCCATTCGATAGATTAAAGAAATATGGTCAACTTTTTTTAATAGTTATTAATATACCAAAATGTCTCCTCTCTTCGCGATGGTGAAGTCCAGGAGAAGTTGATAGGGCACCATCCCAAAATCCATCGTAACAAATTGGTGGAGTGGTCTTTCTTGATGAAGTCTGATCAAAAAAGGGCACCATGCCACCAGATTGTACCTATCTATATTGATTTTACCGGTATCTATTAAGCCTTTAGTTGGTAAACAAATATTATTGAATTAATTGTGAAGATGCGGGTTAGGTAATGATTAGGTTACCCGGTTACATAGTGCAACAGTGACATAACTACTGGTGTGCCATGGCAATAAAATAAATTACTAATAGTAATTTTATGTATATTACCTATATTATGAATGTGTATTTAGTCACGAAAGCATAATGTTGAGATGTGTTTGTCTTACAAAGTCATGTAACGTTTATGAGCTGTGAAATATATTATATTATGCTCATAGATTTGCATTGGGAAGAAAAGGCAAACTGAAATATTTTGATTAACGCATGTGATTGAAAAATTAAAGAGATTCTTCCACTTCTTCTTTCGTTTCAATTTCCTACCGCTAGATAGTGTTGGGGTAAAAATTAGCACCTTCTAATGCAAAGTTTGATGTAGTGTTTAGATCCAATTTAGAGTGAGAGTGACATTCTTGGTGCATGCACCAAAGGATGATTCCTTGTTCTTCTTCATTGATTTACCAAGGCATACTACTAGCGGATCAATGTAGAGTGTCTAAACTTTTGCAGTGTATATGTTCCACTGATTCTATATAATATTTAGTAAGACAGATTCCACATTTAATTCTTTCTCGACTAGATTACATAAACAGCAGGATTTTAAATTAAAAGGATGGCAGCAGGCTATAAATTGTATGTCTATAAATCTATAAATATGTTATAAAAATACGTAATTACTAACGTAAATCAAGTTTCTATGGATAATATAAAACCCATTAGCAGATAAACTACAAAAATTGATGCTAGGCAATTAAGTTAACTATGTAAGTATTGGTTAACCGCACTTTTTGTGACTAACTTGTATAGCTTGTTTTTATGTTTAGTTAATGTCTTATGTTATTTACAAAGTTATCAACAATTTCAGTTTCTGGTAATTTTATAAATGTATCATCAGCTAAACTTGATGGTGCCCCTTCTCCGAGTGTACCTACCTATAACAAATCTATAAGAAAATATGTCTTGCTTGAGTTTGTATAAACCTTTGTGATGGATACGGAAATGTCAGTCTGTTAATAAAACGTGTTTTATTGTTGTGAACGATATGCGCAACTTTAGGTATGACAAACAAGGAAAACCCACACATATGCATAACATCTCAACTCAGTCGCCATTTTGAACGTGTTACAATAATGATATCTATATATAAAAAAAGAACCAGTCTTTATGTTTTTTTTATAAGTAGGTACCTACAATTTTACACTGCATGAAGCTGTAGATGTTTCTTTATTTAAAAAAGGTTTTACTTGTTACATATTGTATTTGTTATGAGCTTGTAAGCTATTGCCAGAAATTATACGATTTATTTGATATAGAACTAAGAACAATGCCAATCAATTACAATTCTAACAAAATTACATTGAAATTAGTTCATCCTGTTCATCCATTTGTTACAATGCCACAGTCATACAAAAAGGACAGTATTTGCGTAAAGTAAATCGGTATTGATGTACCTACTTACTTCGTGACTGGATTATTAGGTATTAGGAGTATTAGGTACGATACCCTAGTCCCTACGCATGCTAATCCACAAGCACGCATATTGCGTACGAGATTATTTAGGTTTGCTTCTTTTCTTGTTATAAATAAGTATAAAAGTAATATCAACAACACCTTATGACCTTATCCCGCCTTAATGCTTTTAATATAATTTCTCCTAGAATATTGAGTTGTTGCGATGAAAAGATTTGAAGAAAATAAATGCGCACTGCCAGGCTTTCATTGAATAGGTAAATAGGCTATTTTATTTTTTGTGCCTAACTGATTAAAAAATTGGAACATTATGAACAAAATCGCCAAATAACCTAGCAAAATAAAGCCTGGGTACTTGAAACTGCCTCATATAAGAATCGCATACAAGTTTATCCTTCTTTGAGCAATAATGATTTCAAACCTTCTCATAACATCACTCCTTTTGTATCAAGGAGCAATAAAAAATATAATTGGTAATAATTAATAATAGTCACATGATTTGTGTTAGTAAATACAATGCATTTTTAGTTGCCCTTCCTGCTAGTCGTATGCTGTAAGGTAGGTACCTATCTATTGTTAAATGTTCAATAAGTGTTTTCCAAAATGGCGCCCACGAGGTGCCAATACCTACTGAGGCTGATTTTTCTGTCTAGGTATATCGCTGCTAACTTATAAACGAGACAACGGATTTTAATACGACTTTCATTATCGATTTGAGCATTTTTCCGGAAAGTTAACAGATCAACAGATGTATATTATAATAATGATAACAGCGAATTTTAATGAGTACTAAAAGTTGAAGCACATTGTGCCGACTTGCAAAATACGGACGGGTCACTCTAGTACCTACCTACATAATTGATACTTACCTGTATTATTTTGATATTTTTAAGGATCTAAGTCTAGACATTAGGTTCATTGTAGAATGTAACAAAAACATGGCATAGGTAGTCTTCTACAACAACGGTACTTCCTCACTGGTATGTTTATGAACGTTAGTAGGACCGACAGATCGTCATGTTCCGTTTGCTTGAACCGATGAGCCGTTTTAGGTATAATGTGGGTGGCTTCTTCGAAAATCTAACCTTCGACTTGGCATTGAGTTAAAAGACAAATATTTATTTACTCCAATACCTACATGTACGGATGATAGTATTTTGTATTAAGTATTGTGTAACGGTTTATACGCCTTTGCGATTATAATAAAATCTAATTTTTTTTTAAATCATTGAAACATGAAATTCCGACATAGGAATAAATAGATACAAAAATAACTTGACTGAACATAACTCCCTACATGTTGAGTTTTATAGTTGAACCTGATCTAAGAATTTTCGAACATAAAAAAATATCTAAGTATAACTTTAATTTTGTTTTTGTATGTTATGTAGGAGTAAATGATAAATATGACTTACCAGTGTCCAGCGGTGAGGACCCAGGTGGGACTGATGATGGTGCCCCCGCAGGTGCCACCGAAGAGTACGGCATGAGGAAACCTTTCGTTCACCGGCTTTATCGCTACAGTCTTGTTGCTGGGCACCGCAGTTATGGCTTCAGTCTTATTGATAGTCACCGGCTTTACAGCTTCAGCTTTATTGCTAGGCTCTGCTTTGGGTAGCACTTTGGGAACCACTACCGCTGCTTTACTGGGCGCGACGTCCGCTGGAAACCGATAATAATAAAATTATGAATACCTTCAAGGAAGTTATTAAGAATAACCTTTCAAATTCGAGTTATAGATCACTAATCTCACATTAGGGGGTAAGCGTCTTAACTGAGCCCTAAAGAATTACGTAGGTACATACAATAAATAGACCCTGGCTCATCTGCCACCATTCAGCGATATAAACATATTGCTATTAACCAAATATAATAAATATTTACGACAACTAACCACGGTTGCACAGCAGAAAAATTACACAAGTAAGAAAACATTTTTCGGGCATATTTCACGAATAAATACAAACACCGAGTGTCATTATTATCAATTGTATGTAGTCAAAAGATAATGTTATATAGATATGTGATTAAAGTATTTAGTTCGCTTACATATCACCTAGATTATCAAAACATTTCATTGTCATTGCGTTTACAATCTTCAGTTGCATTGTCGTTGTAAAATTACTTAAATAAAATAAAATATTTAGGTACCAAATTATATCACTTTCCCAAAAAAGGTTTGTGCACATTTAAATAAATATCGACACAAAAATTCATCAATATGGAGTGATGTTTTAAAGTGTATGAATAAAAACAATAATAAATGTGGGCATTGTGGTTAATATCAAAAAGGCAACTGCTAATAATAGTTTCAATCCTATGAGACAACTATTCATAAGAGATCAACCTAATAGTTTTTTGAGTGCAGGATTCACAAGACATTCAATGTTATTCCACAGAAACACGTACTATTAACTGCAATCATCAATTATATTTTAAACGTTAGTGGCTATAGAAAAACGATGTCTTATCAGAAAAAACGTCGTTTTTCCCCTATAATTATAGTAGGTACGTCGGATCTATTACCGACAGATTGCTCATATTTATGACGATAATCAAGTATTACTAATCAACCTATAGACTGATTATGTATGTTATCTTACTATTTATAATAGCACTGAGTTAACGTCTATCTTTTTCTTTTACACCTGTGACAGCGTAAAATATTTGTATGAAAAGAGAACAGCGGCCCTGGAATGTACTCTGAGAACTAAATTTTGACAGATTTTTCCAAATAGCTTAGGGTCGAAAACTCATCATCACTGGGGTTTTTTCCTCATTAATAGATACCATAACAAGCAATAACAATTCTAATTATAGTAGACTAGAGATTCAGCATAACTTGTTTTCTCTTGTGATCGAGTAGGTTACCTACATGTAATCAGAGGAAGGCAACTTAGTAAGCTATTGTGGCATTGGTAAGATAATAATAATAATAATAATTTTATAATAATAATAATAATAATTTTTTATTTATCATAATTTGGTTTTAACAATTTTTCTTTTTTTCTTAATCTACTAATTGTAAATTATATCATGAAGCGTTTCATATGATAAGAGAAATCGATGACGACTGTACTAGTGTAAACTGTGCTAGATGAGCCGTGAATAAACACATATTGCACATACTTACATAATACAGAATTTTTGAACAGAAAAGCCCAATAACATATTACCCGACCTGCAGGTCGGACCCGTGACAGTATCAAAACATTACGACTTTCTAAATTATTTGGAAACTAATAATATAAAATAAAAAAACGACCCTGCAGGTAAGCTAATCGGTTTGTTACATATCCGGGTTATTTGTGATAACGGCACTTCAATTGTATACAATGTAATCAGTTTGAGGATCAAATTAATCGCTCGACTGAGTATTGTTGTGCACTGGCTCATTCATAGCCACGTTTGATCAATGGGGACATAACGGATCTTTATTGAAATATTGATCTATTAAACTAACTTGCTACAGAAAGAAAGTACAAGTTTTTACTTACAATAAACTATGTTAGTTGTATTCAAAATCGATCAAGTAGTTCATTCTAAGTTTATTTTGGAAATATTGACTTACAGTTAAAAAATACTACGCAAGGAAGCTTGGAATTAAAAAAAATCTTGCATTAACGTCATAGGGATTACCACTTACACACCACAGAACACTTTTTAGAATTTCAAGAAAGCTGTATAAAAATTAAGTAAGAACTGTAAGCATTATGGTTACTTACTTTTTATACAGCTTTCACGTAATTCTAAAAGGTTTTCTGAAAACATTTTGAAATTAAAGCTCCGATAAAATGATAAAAATTGAAAACCACCCAAATATGACACTAAATTGTGAAGTTGTCACTCTTTCGTGTGAACGCTCTCAGAGACCACAAACTATACAATATTTTGCATGATCTTTATTTGTCACTATATTTAGATATCTATTATCCTCACGATAGTTTAATTGTTTATTTGCAATATCCCCTCAGGCTGAGAACGACAACTTCCCAAAACTACAACTTTATTGTTTTCATTCAACAACATTGCATACTTTAATCACTTACATGTTTTAACAATACTGCTGAATAATCATGAATAAATTTGAACAGTACGCCAATTATTTGTCTCATGGAATTCAAATTCATGTTTGTTGGGTGTGCATGTCTTTGCCCGGCAAAGGTGCCTTAACCCGTCAGTGAACCTCTTTTACCTGATATGATTGTAAAGGTGATGCAGGACGTAGATGTAAGTAAGTAAGTGTGGCTTTAGATCTTCGAATTTAGGATCTGAGACTTTATTTGCGTTCTTACTATATTCTGTAGTAGCTTTAAAAAAAAACTAAACTATATAGAAAGTACTATGTATTTTATTACTCGTAGGTAGTATTTTGATATACATACATCCGATTACTAAAAATAATAAATCTATTTATGCAAATCACTTTTTATTCATATTTTACTTGGTGGCTACCTATGTATTGAAATATATATTTTATATGTAAGAATATATATTACGCATCTGCGCATTTTTTTTGTGAATTGAACTTCGTGTTTGAACCGCAGTATTCAGTATTTATACGTAGTTAACTATACAATATTAAAACCCGTAGTTATACATTATATTTTTATAATCTTAGCAACTTTTAATTCACGTAAGTACCATGTCTATATTATTTATTGTTTAAACTGTAGGTATAGGTAATATAAAACTTTTCCCTATACCTAACTACATAATAATAATATGTAATTTGTTACCATAATGTGCTAAAGACATTAAGTCTGTAGCACATTATGGTAACAAATTACTTTGAAAATATTCTGTATAAGACGACCTAATTAAATACATATAACCATTAAAATGATGACCAGTTGTTGTGGTTGATGTTACTCGTAAATTTTCCATTTCAATCAATTCGTCAGATTAATGAATCTTTTAGGTTTGGGTACCTAAAAGATTAATTAATCTGATGAATTGATGATAGTGCGTAATTGTTATACTTTCCGATGATCCAAAAGTGTGAGTAGGTACCTACCTCAATAAGACATAGGTACTCGTGAATACGGTCAGAAAATGGAATGCGATATCTAGTCGAAGGTCAACAGGTAGCCTGTTATTTTTATACATAAATAAAATTATTTTATGTGCATATTTTTGTTTGATGCCTCGTGTGACCTACTTGTGATAATAATGTGAGACGTAAGTTCATTACCTCAGTACGTAGATTACATATGGTATTTTGCAAACATTAAAATTTCATATGTTATATCCTTCAGTAACCTGGGGACATCGATATCATCTAGTTTGGCAAAGGGTTAGCTTCCGCAAACGCTAAGTAACCAAATTCAGCACGTATTCTTGGGTCGGTCACATTCAATAGCTTTATGATATTTTGAAGACTTCTGTCACTTTTGTTAAGCTCTTTTCTGGGACGGCATTCGGTCCGACATGTTCACTGACTCAAATAGTTTTGTCTTTGCTTGACGAATCTCATCCACGTCAAAGTATGAGGTACATTTTTTTATTGTGTGTTCTTCATTAATCATCACCCATCAAGCCCAATCTGTCTTGTAAAAAGTTTGTTGATCACAATTGTTCTCAAACTCATCGTGATGCAATGACGATGCACGGCTTGCGCCGTGCTAAGCGCGAATTAAATAAATTCGTACGACTAGTGAGGCGTGTCCGGTCATGACCGCACTCTACATTAAATAATTTTTAGATATTCGAAACTTCGAGAAAATATCAGTTTCTTAAAAAACACAAGAAGTTACAGAAATGTTAATTAAGAACAAAATAAAGGTACTACAAGTTAAAATCGAGTCCTTTCATAAAGGATTGATCAATTGATATTTATCGGGGCGTGCTTTCTAATATCCGGACAAGTATAGTACTACTATTTACGGAATACAGAGGTTGCAGAAGGGTAGATAAGCATATATTGTGATTAAAATCATATTTTTATTTGACCTGCCAAGGTGGCGAAAATTGGGAGAGGCCTTTGTGCAGCAGTGGATGTTTTTTGGCTGATATGATGATTATACTGGTTATAAGAGTATCTTCATTTAATAGTCCTATGTGTGTTTGGAAACGCTTTTTGTCGAGTGTTACCAAGCTCGAACTGTTATTAGATCACATTCAATAGGTATTTGTCACGGATGCAAAAAGTAGTAAAATTTTTTCACACTGAAATGTGGAAGATTTTTTTTCCATCCGTAATACTCTACTCAGGGTGATCAGATGAACGATTAAGGTGGTTTTCGCAGCAGTGCGAAAACCACCTTAATCGCTATATTAGACGTAGACTAATAATAAACGAGAGCCAAAGAGTTACATAAGAGTATAATTTGTTTACTTTTTTATCGATAGTACTACCTATTATTTGTCAATTGTCAGTTATTTATTAGATTATCAGATAAGTGGATGTTAGGTACCTATAACTCACTTTTACTATGACCACAGAACCTAACACGTTATCTATTTATGATACTAGCTTTCCGCGGCGCGGTCTCCCGCGTCTTTGCTTACTGCTCTGCTCCCGTTGCCAGTAGTGTGATGCTACATTGCCTATAATCTTCTTCAAGAACTGGACTATTATATGCAAAAGAAAACTGTTACAAATAAAACTAGATTCTGTTCCTTGTTATTTATATTATAATATTTTTAATAGATAGGATAAGACTGTACATTGTACTTATATTATAAAATGAAACATTGATAAGTCGTACGTTTATTTGAATACAATCGACGTCTTAATTGGTAACAAAGCTTCATATTAAATTATTCTTCAATTATAAAAACTCATGGTTATAAGAAGAACAACTACTTTATACCTTTTAATTACTTTAAGTACACTTACTTTTATCATTTTACTTTTGGTTACACTTTCTTAGTTGATGTTTACAACAGTAGTTATGTTCCATTATATAACCATTTTATCGCTCTGCTTCTCATGACCGTAACTAATTTCAATAACGGATTAGTCTTAAATTTGTTTCACATGTTTGTTGTACATCACTAATGAATAATGCTTAATGTTGCGATTGAATTAAAAAAAATACATATTATTTAAATATAAAGAAACATCTAAGTAGGTATAACTTTTACTTACCACAGTATTGATTTAATTTCTTACCGAACAATGATTTAGATCACTCTGTTAAATGTTTTTTCACAAAATACAATAAAATATTAATATGTAATATAGTTTTAATGCTGCACTCACATGATTTAACAACTTTCTGTATGTCGTTAGCGCCGGGGTGAGCGCGAGCGCCGGCAAGCAGCGCGAGCGCGACGAACACAATCGACCAGCTGGCGTACATTGTAGTGTTTCGATGCGCATGAGTCCGCCGCCACACTTTATATCAATGCGCGCCACATCACAATAGGATAGACGAGTGCGTCAACTAATTATTATCTGAGCACGCTGCTAGCGCCGAGCCGTAGCTTGAGCGCAAGTTCTCTTCAAATTAAACTCCTTAACTTTATCTGCTTGACTGTATACAGGTCTAACTTAATCTAAAAAAATAGTTTTAATATACCCTCATTAAGGATCAAACAAACTGCTATGCGTTCGCTAAAAATCTGTGAAAGAAAACAATTCGACTTCGCTCTGCCCTTTATTTTGTTACTAGCTTGCCGCAGCGCGGTTTCACCCGCGTTATTAAGTTACATCTTTGGTTACTGCTCTGTTCCCGTCGCTCGTAGCTTGTATAAGACATTTTAAACGTCTCAACCTTTTGAGCGACTATATTGTTGACTGTTGTTATTGTTATAAGGAAACCTTGTTTGTACCGATATTATTCACTTTTTGGTTGCGTGTATTTATTTGAATAGGTACCTACACTGAGAGTCACTATTTGACGCTGAAACTAGTTCATTGTACTGCTCAGGTAATCATGCCTCTTTTGTGTGCTTTTCAGTCTTTAACAGGGCAGTTACAGTCTTTTATTATGATTAGGTAGGTATTATACATAAGAGAATTATCTTAAGCGATACAGGTAAGCAATTAAACAACCCCTAGGTTTCTATAATTATTGCAGTTTATTTTATAAATTCATGGAAACAAGAAGCATTACTCGTAAATAAGGGACGGATGACGTCAATGAGTTGACGAAAATCTTCGCCTTGGCAATGCAGTTTGTATAAATAGATAACACTTCGATATGCGGGTACTATGTAGTGTTGATCCTCGTTAGGTAGCGAGCATTCATTTACATACTATGAAATCAACCATAGTGACGTATGCATACATAGGTACACCGGGTAAATAGCTATTATTTTGATGATGAATTGAGAAGTCTAAAGTTGGAACAGTATTAAGTAAATCTGTTAATAAGGATATGAATTTAAAAAAAAACACTAAATCGAAATATATGGGTTTATTTCTGTGGTTTCTGTTAATGCAAATTCATCTTCTACAGAAAAAGCTTTTCGGCTAATATAATGGTAATCATAAAGGTTGGCAAATGGTAATGGATCCTAAAAAAATTCTAAGAATCTATCTTATGAACTTTAACTATACTTACAAGGTTACTAAGATTAGAATGTTCTATGTGTTGGTGTGTATGAATGTTTATCTAATATTTTGAACCTGTATTATATTTTTTTATAACTTATCGCACTAATTCAACAATCTATACACAATAATTATTTAATTAACTCATTATTTTAAAATTTCTTTTATTTTATCGTATTACGTAGACTTCATTAGAATTGTATAGACCATATAATTGTCTTCCAATTAACATCTTTTTGTATATTCTAGTTACATACCTACATAAATAGCTTCACGCTTTTATCCCCGATGGGGTAGGTAAAGGTGTTTAACCACCCACGTTTTGCCATTTTATTTTGGATCCCATGTAACATACATACAATACTGAAAATATCTTGACAGAAAAACCCAATTTCACTTTACCTGACCGAGGGATAGAACCCGAGACCTCTGCGTGGTACTTCGTACCAGTACCACCTAACCACAGAGGCAGTCTATTCTAGTTGTATTAATTTATTGAGTAAATAATAAAACTACAATGCATATTCGTTCTCTTCTGTGTTTTATGTGTAAATAGTTTTAAGTCTTACCAGTTCATATTTCAGAATCTTTGTCTTGACGAAATTGTACCTAATCCTCTTGTGAAATGTATCTTCATGTTGAGATTTTCTTGCTTTTCGGCTGTCAAAAAAACTGGAGTTTCATAACTGGTTTCGATGAAAGCTTTTTATACGTCTACGTAACTTGGTTCCATGAAGACTTTTTATACTAATATTGAAAGCGCCGGAGACTTAATTTTTCCCCTTTTCTTTTATTTCACCTTCCTCATTTCCTTTACCTACACTAATGTGTTGGTTATACCTCATGGGTTCATTATATACCCTCAACTCTGCGAGTATGTATGAACTCTAGTAGCACATTTTAATTTTCTTGGATAGTGACTTAAAATTAAGTTAAGTTAATAAAAGCAAGTTAAGTTAATAAAATGTCGACTTAGTTTTACATAAATTTATCTAAAAACGTTTTTCCCCAAATATCATCTCGATTTAAAGAACATTTTTTGTTAGATATCTACTGTAAATTGCTGTTATTATTTTTATTCTGATGTAATTTTTTAAACTACAGACTCCCAGTTCAAATTGAACGGAGGAAAAAGAAGAATAATTCGGAAGTGTAGCTATCGGCGGTGCGGCTAGATACCTAGGTCACACCGATTACACCTATTGGTATATTCATTATCCACCATATTATGTTCCAATATCCAGATGTGATAATTTAACCAACAGATTTGGATAAAAACGGTCGTAACGAACAGCGTCTCAGCAAATCAGCGAAACTGTGTGGGAAAGAGATATAATCTTAAACATTCATTAAGACGCATTTACATTGGTCGTTAACTGGAACAATGAAAGGCATCGGCATGACAATTTTGTAACCAGTATTCTTGCTTGAGAGACTGCATCTTCTTTAATCTAAGGTAGTGTGATAAACACTTAAACTCCAGTCACTTCTTTGATCCAGTCGCGCACGAGTGATACACGAGAAAAGACCACCAGCGCTCCGTTATCACAGGAGCGAGCGTCATTTTGTGCCCAAGATAACACGCCTAACAGTCGCCCGGTCGCGTCTACAAGACCACTGCCGCTGTCACCCTGAAAGTAGTGAATTTCATATTTAAATATTTTGTACCTACATCATGCAAACCATAGATTAAGTATAAAGGCGGTGACTCACTTTTAAAACGTGACAAGACCCGACAAAATTCTATCTACTACAATCACACTATGAACATCCGACGCGACGATCCAGACTGGCGGTGATGGCTAGATCAATGTGTTAATCGCGTTTTAAAAGTATGTTTCCGCCTTTATGTTCTTTCTATGATCTAAACAGACAGCCGAAAAACTGTTGTAGAGAGATCAGTATTAACCGATGGAGCTCAAATATGTACTTAAAATCAATGGTAAGAACTTACTTCCAAAGTAAAGGTTAAAGTAATTGTAAATTTGCTTTCATTTGGTTATCGTGGCATCCAATAAATAGGCTAGCCTATAGTTGACTATTTATGCTTATTGATCTTAGGTGACTATTTATGCTTATTGATCTTAGGTGACTATTTATGCTTATTGATCTTAGGTGACTATTTATGCTTATTGATCTTAGGTGACTATTTATGCTTATTGATCTTAGGTGACTATTTATGCTTATTGATCTTAGGTGACTATTTATGCTTATTGATCTTAGGTGACTATTTATGCTTATTGATCTTAGGTGACTATTTATGCTTATTGATCTTAGGTGACTATTTATGCTTATTGATCTTAGGTGACTATTTATGCTTATTGATCTTAGGTGACTATTTATGCTTATTGATCTTAGGTATCTCAATAGAATGTCAATGTGCGAAATAAACGTACATTGCAGGCAGCGTCCAATCGTGGTGGTCGTCCTTTAGCGCATAGCATCTCTTCTGCGTTGTACTGCTCCAGCGTGCTGCAGACTTCATCAGACTGTATCGCTAGCTTCATCTCGTGCTGTTCGCTAACCATATAACCCTAAAGAAAGCAATATAACACTGAGAATAAGGTTTAGGATAAAGGTTTTTAACGGTAGTAGATCCACGCTGGTTTTAGCATGAATGAGCCGGATCGACCGGAGAAGAACTACCATCTCATAGAAGATCGACGTAAGAGTAATAGTATCCGCACTATAGCGTTTCGTTAGGTGAGTGGGAGCGCCGTAGGCCCAATTGCGCCCTTTCCTTTATTCTCACTTCTCTCAATCCTTTTAGTCGTCCATGAGCGACAATTACCACTTACCATTACGTAAGCTGTTGTTACTGACGGCAATAAAAAAAAGGACTGAGTACGAGTAATGAGAACTAAGACCCACATAGTGTTAGTTAAAAGATCGTGCCATCTTTCTGTGCCGTTTGGTGAATAAAAGTTTAAAGTTTGTTAATTTTCGACTTTGCTGTATCGATGAATTGTCTATACGCTGTAAAACAATTCTGCTGTTAAATTGCAGTAAAGGCAACCAGTGGATGAGGGCGGCTCAAGACGACCGGCCAAGGCAGCTAATATGATCATGATTATGTTGAAGGTTTACCTATATTGTATGCAACCTCAGTTCAGCTCGTAATTGGTTGTATTGAATTCAGAAACTTAACTTTAGCCTGACCATAAATACTGAAATCACAATTACTACGTCATCAATCTATTAGCTTGCTTGAAGCGACGAAACAGAAGAGCGATAAAGTAAATTTCCAGGTAATAATTCTTCTTTTATAGATTAAATAAAAAGTAAATAAGAAAACTAATGAAACAAAACTGCTAGTTTGGCAAACAACGGTGACTAACCCCAAAGTGATCAGTGCCGTAGCCGGCATAGCTGACGTTGAGTCCAACTGGTACAAAGGGCTGGTCATTCAACTTGGCCGCCGCCATGGTCTTGCCGTTCAGTGGCAAGGGTCTGGTCAGCTCCACCAGAAGAAAGTCATATCTGGCTGCAATCTGCAACAGTTTTTGGTTTTTAGTTAGTAGTAGTAATATAAAAAGACTTACTAGTGTAAATATAATCTTACTTCTAGAATCTAGATATAGGCCAATTCGTACCCACAAACATTTTGTTTTAGGTCCTAACCTATAAAAAAGATGATTTCAAATGTTTTTAATGCTGTCTCTTTTTTTTTAAATATACCTAATAGCAATCATTTAAGTTAGTTAAGTTAAGCAATGAGTTATTTTAGGTTAGTTTTTAGTTTAGTTAGTGTTATTTGTTCTTATTGTTATCTGGCAAAATCTACGTCCTTATGTTTATTCATTACACCTACCTGTGAAATATTAAATTGATGTGCATCTAACCAGTAGGGTCCAACCGTGAACAACGGGTGAATGACTTGCCTCTTCACATGGCGCTCTATTCCCGTCAAATCTTCGAAGTTGCTGGTGCCAGCTATCACGCGCCGACCACCTCTGTGCAGCGTGCTGTACGGATGCATTCAATATTAGTCAGTAACCGCAATAGATATACTGAAGAATAGGGAAGGGTGAGAAGTTGGCACACCTGTATAGACGGATTGGCAATTTAGACTTAGTTTGTATTTATTATGAGTTCAATAGTCCACGACGTTTTCATTTGCAGTGTGTCAGGTGATAAGTATAAGAAATTATTAATCATCATTGGCTTTGAAGAAGCTTGGCTACAGAAATGATTTACCAGTGCGCCGCGGTGATGATCCAGTTGGGGCTGATGATGGTACCTCCACAGGTAGGGTAAAAAAGCACGGCAGAAGGGATCCGTTGGTTTACCGTCCTTAAATCTGCCGTCTTATTGCTGATCTTCACGCTGCCATCTTTGCTGGATACCTCCGCTAGAAATGACATAGATTTTTATATTTGTGTTAAAGATTAGGTAGATAGAGAATTAAATAAAAATATTAAAATATTTTAAGCGAGAGACCCCGTGAAAATATTTTCTTGTTTTATGTCTGGAATCTATTTCAGAGATAAATCGCCCAATTACCCGTCATAAATGTTGTTTCCGGGATTTTAATCAGTTATGATATTGAGTTTTTGCCACATATAAAGAGCCAAGTTGCTTTACTAATTATTATATAATCGATTTATTTATCTCTTCGATGACGTATTTAGTTTATATGTTTTTTGTGTTATTCAATTATATTCTTATTTATAGTTAAATGTGTGCTTACATGGATAATATACTTTTTAAATATTTGATTCTTCAAATATTTAATTTAATAAATGTTTTTCTGTAATTATTATTACAAATACAAACTTTTTCTACAGTGACCACCTCTTTCTAAGCTGTGTAGTCTACGAGTATGTAGTAAAAGCGCTCCTGTTGTACTGTGCAACAGACTTAACAACAAATTTGGCGAATCATGCATATGATACACTGATACACTTCACTTAAAAAACAGGGCATACACATACAATGTGTATATTAATGTGTATTAATATTATAAATGCAAAGGTTTGTGTGTGTGTGTGTATGTGTGTGTTTATGTGTGTGTGTGTTTGTTACCACTCAACGCCTAAACGGCTGAACCGATTTCGATGAAAATTGCCATGTAGATAGATTCGGTGCCGAAGACGGACATGTGCTTTTTATCCCGAAAATCGGTCTGAAGCGCATTATCTCACCAAACTCTAGATAACGACTACGACCGCTCTGCCAAGAGCGAAACGACTTAGAGGAAGAAATGTATGGACATATAGCGTACTTACATGGTTTGGTTACATCTTCTATCTCGTTAGTGCTGGGGCGCGCGCGAGCACCGGCAAGCAGCGCGAGCGTAGCAAACACAATCGACCTGCTGGCGTACATTGTAGTGTTTCGATGCACAGCGCCTCCGACACACTTTATATCAATGCGTAAGAGGATAATATGTATCCTCATTATATACCAGAGTGACACTGTAATGAACTTACAGATAACTTACATCATCATCAGTAAATCTTGTGTTTATAGAAGATTAGTGGGTACTATTTGTCATAGTATTTAACCTTTATGTAAGTAAACAATTTTTAAAAAAATCAAGTAATATTAACTTATCTTTAGTTTGAGTTTGACAATGGGTTTTCTGTCGAAAATTCTTAACCCAAAGTCTTTAAATATGCCCGGTAAATGAATACAGGCTTCTGGGCTATGTTATGTCATATTTAGAAACTGTTCTTAATATACCTTTGGGATTTAAAGTACTTTGACATTTCGGATCTTACATGGGTAATTATGTTTCACGCTTTCTAACCGTATGTCAGTGTTCACATGATTTTCAATAAGTCACATTATTGGTGCAACAGTCTCTATATCTTCGTGCAGAGGCAGATACCGTAATCCCTAGGTTATCACCAGCTTATCACCTCTGTCTCAAATGAACCGAAGATGATGATGGCGTCCATATACGTCAATACGTTTACGTTCAATATGGTCGTATTACCGTACAAGATGCATTTACCTATCCCTTAAAGGAAGCTACGTACTTATACATGAACACTAATTATTTGCCTTCTTGCTTGATACGTTCAATCTTTAATTTTACCTGACACTTCAAACTAAATCATAATTAGGTACTGTTGCACTGTTTTTACTTCTTATCATTATGGGTCCGACTAACTAGTATTCTTAAACGAGGCAAATCCGACACGTTATAGATATGATATCGCAGAGGTCGAGGTCGGTATACGTCGAGGTCAGGTGCATTCATCACATCCCGGTAATCAATGTAGATTTCTTGGTTTACTTATAGCAGCAAGCATTGTGGCAGTTTGGAGCTGTTAGCATGACTCGGTAATGCTTGCAAAACACAAAATACATGGCCATAGGTTACGATTTCGACTTACAATTAGGTGAGCCGCATGCTTATTTGCCACCGAAGTTGTGTCAGAAAACGTTTCTTCAGGGTGGTAGCAAATATTTTTTTCCGTACAGGATAAATAAAATATCACGAGTTGAATTCAAATAAACTTTAATAATTTCTTTAACGTCTACAGCTTGAGAATTTTGATCAATTATCATCAATACTATGAATAATTCAAGATGAGTGCATTAACGAGTAACACGTGACGGGTTTCGCACAAAAGTAATGTTGTAAACAATGGCAATAATGATTATGCTTGTATTAAATACTGTGGTATTGCTTCGTTTATCACCTATACACAATAACTCTTACAAATTAATATGAATGTTTATTATCATATATATTATAAATCTACAAAAATCAGGAATGTCAAACGTCTTTGAAACACTAGGTAAATTTATTATCTACAAAATTATTGAGTAAACTTATATATAGTTACTAATAAATCGACTAGTAGAATCGGTGACATAGGTAACTGAATCAACTAATCGCAGGTGAGTGACGCTGCAACAATCGGAAACATCATCGTCAGCGGTGTCACAAGAGCGAAGAGAACGTGACTCATTTGTATGGTTCGCTAATGTTACAATTGAATAATAAATTATTGCGGATTTTATAATAGTCAACAAACGATACGAAACAAATGAAAATTTATGTATGATTAGTATAATTTAGTTACGATAACGCTTCGTAGAGTGCGCGCATTAATCGTAGGCGCCTACGATATTAACTCACACACAATAATGTACAAAAGGCGTACCATGATGTAGAAAGTTTAATCGACATGTTTAATCTTAAGTTAATTTGCTGATGTTGAAATGGTTCAGTGATTTTCACGCCTCTTTCCATTGATTGCGTAAAATACAGTTACACGTTGCCACGGATTGCTGTAATGACGCACTCGCGTAGCACGTACGAGTATGTATGTAAGTATTTAAGTTCGCTATGAACTGTGAAAGCTATGTGCAATCTAAATTAGTCTGACTGTCCCATCACTGAATAGTTTGCTTACAGTGTATACTTAATTAAGTAGTACAGCTGTCTCGAGGCGACATCTCGACACGCGCGCCACTATAACTAGCTACCTAGATATAGGTATATTTAAAACGTGACCTCAGTAATTCATATATCCCGTGTAAATAATTGATATTTAGGCAAGTAAACAGTTACAAACAATATAGTCATTAGTAACATCTCAAATATTCAACAAACTAATTTGACCACTAAGACAAAATAACATATGTACAATCAATTTAATTCCTTTCCAAATATGAGTAAAATCTATAATATTCTTTGAATGTAATTTCACAGAAAAATAATATATGTGATGTTGTAAATATCTCAGCCTAGTTGAAATATCTCATTTCAAAAATATAAATCAAAATACTGAGTTTGTTACGTTGATAGACATGTAGGGGATCGTGGGGTCGCGGTACCTACCGGCGACACGCGGGTCTCTGAGACGACCACTAGTAAAAAACCTCAAGTACACTTCGTTTTATCTAAACCACTACTTTATTTTAATAAATAATTAATTAAAACAATAGAACTTTGACAAAAGTAGACCATTAAAGCCATTAAAAAGATGCCTTAAAATTTTTTAACAACTTATCTGACTGGCCTGTTGGTCTAGTGGTTAGTGACCCTGACTGCTAAGCCGGAGGTCGTGGGTTCGATTCCCACCCAGGACAAACCTTTGTGTGATGAGCATGATTGTTTGTTCTGTGTCTGGGTGTAATTTATCTATAATATGTATGTATTTACAAGAAAAAAAATGTATATAAGTAGTATATCAGTTGTTTAGTACCCATAACACAAGCAAATATAATTGCTTAATTTGGGGCTAGATGGCGCTGTGTGAATGTGGTAGATTATTATTATTATTATTATTATTATCGTGTATAGTTGGAATGCAATCGTTTGTTATTAAACATCGTACTCGACTACTTTTGTCAAATTTCGTAACAATTGTTGTCTATTTATTGCTCGTAAACTACCTAACTACTGACGCTACGTTTACCGCTAGTTTGTTAAGTAAACTATCGAACTGACTAGAAGAGAAATTGCATCTCAAGTCACTTGCGACGCCTTTGTATACAAGCAGCGAAGCCCACAACATCGAGAATACAAAAATATATCAACAATGCCACTGTCACCGTAGACCGCTGACAGCGGTGGAACGAAACAAACAACCTTAGAGAAACGTGGCGACGAGGGAGAAGTGAGATAAACTTGTTTATATCTACAAACACACTGACATGATATACTTAGTAGACCTCGACTCTACACTTGGCTAGTACTGTACTAAAGTTCATTTGAATTTTATATTTACAGATAATAATCAAATCATAATATAGGTATTTTAGATAATCTACTCATTTTTAAGCAAGCATGGTCATCAATGCTCACGTCTTCTCTGCATGAGAAGAGGCCTTTACCTGCCTGCCTAGTCTGCGATTACAATTGCTTGATTTTAAGAATAATGTATTATATTTGTATTGCATTATGGATTACACTTTGGTGTTTGATTCAGGCCAAATCTTATGTGGAGGTCTACTAACATTTCAGTTAAAGTTTAAAGCTCATTCACATTTTGTGATAATGAGAATTTTTGAATCTACTTTTACAGAATTTTGAAAATGTCGCTATTTTAGTACTTACATTGTATGTATATTGCAGGTTTTTATGTACCTACTCGTATTTATAAGGTTATATTCTAGACTATGTATCAAGTTGGCATAATAGGTTAATATTTAACGAATATTTTTTTATTGCATACGAAATAAGCAACTTTTTGACATTGATATGTTTGATAAATAAATTGACAAAATTTAACATCTACTTATCACAATAAATAAATCCAGGGTTACATAATACTGGAAAGCGAAACAAACTTATACATTACAATATTGCCTTGTTACTTAAAATTAATTAAATAATATAATTAAGTACTAATGTTTCAAATTTATATAATCATCGAATAGTTTAGGTGTCTATCTAAGAGTTTAATGGATTATAATCATATTAGAGAAAACTTGTAATAGTTTAAATACAAGACATGTTCTACAACACAATTTTGTCCAGAACGGTGCTCTGGACTGCCATAAGTTGTATCGCGCATTACTACATAGTATAAAATAAAGTCACTTCTCGCTGTCTGTCCCTATGTATGCATCTTTAAAACTACACACCGGTTTTTTTTAATAGATAGAGTGATTCAAGAGGAAGGTTTATATGTGTAATACATGCATAATATAGTAGAGAAACATTGGTATTTTTAGAGGTTTCTAATGTAATGCAGGGACATAGCGGTTGCGGCGGTTTATACCGGTTGGAAGCCGCCGGCCTTTAAAGAAAACATGTTTGTATTGTCTAATGACAAAAAAGCTGTGAACGTTGTTTAAAAAGATATTCTGTAGTATATTTAGTATCAGCATAATACCTGTGCGAAGCCGGGACGTGTCGCTAGTGGATTATATAATTTAAACCGTTTTATTATTCTCGCATGACTGTCTATCACCTGTCATGCGAGAATAATAGTTCTCCGAGTAAATACTATAGACGCTGTTTATTTTTTAATCGAATATTTTGCGCTTTCATTCTACACGGTTACAAAAACGCATGACGACTCGCGACAGAACTACAGATTCAAATAAAAATCAAGATCCAAAGCCATTAATCGTATTCACACACGGTATTGTGACTGCAAGGGTGAAGCGTGAATAGCATCAAGCGTACCTTAATGTATTTCTTTAGAAGTAATTATTATCTTTGTGTAGCCGATTTAATATCTCTACTTATGGCAGACCCAGCACATATTCCTATAGGTACTGACTATATTTCCGATTTTCATCGCCGATTCGAATTCATATAACCTAATGTATAGGTAAATATAAGCTATATATAAGCTTACTAAGATTAGAAATGTTCGTTTCGATTAAAATAACCGCTATTATATTTCGATAACTTATCGCACTAATTACTATAGGTATCTAATAATAACTGTTCTATTAATTAACTAATTATTGTAGAATGGCTTAACTCCATTATGTGGTATATACATTAGAAGGTACACAATAATGACAACCCATATTACGCTATTGTATAGGCCGCGATATTGTCCTCTAACCAATTTATTTGTTTCTCACAGTGGTCATTGATATTGCCGTCTTAATGACTACACATATTATTTGAACGGAAATTGTTTAAGACTTTTCCTATGAATTCGTTCCTATTTATCATATCAAACCTTTCATTATTTGTGGACAGATTTTAACCTATATAACCCACTTCTCCTTCTTAGCGCTCGGACAACAAACTATATTGTAGTTGCCCAGAAAGCGGCCACATTGACTGCATCTTACCAGGTGCAGCCAAATTCTCCTAAGCGCAGGGCACGATGTATGTAGAACATCGTTCACAAATCCTAATAGAATATAAGAGAATAGATAAACAAATGTGAAACGACAACGTTATGTCAATCCCATACATTTTTTAATGTATCTATTCTATTAGCATTTGTACCACTTGTCTAGGCCCTCAGATCGGTTCCATATGCATTACCCACTCACATGACAGATAAAATTAAAGTAAAAGATTTTATATACATCTTAATCCGTTATTTTAAAATCATGAATATCTTTAATAAAAAATTATTTTATTATCTCATTTTATTTGGAGAGAACCATTTGGTTTAATCACATAAAAAAAATGTCATCATCTTATCAGCCGAAATACGTCCACAATGGATGGGGGTGGCTCACTCAAAATTGGGAGAGGCCACTAAAAAAATGTGAAATGCCATAATTTAAGATTTAAATGTTTTTTTTTGTATTTTCAAAATTATAGATCTCTATCTGTTGTACCACATGACGGACTTGTTATCTATGTTAATATATTTTTGTTATTTTTATTATAAATAATTTGAAAAACTAGTCTGATAACATAATGCAGAATGATTATTGTTAGAATAAGTGCTGCCAACTGCTACTATTTATGACCACCATTAAAAAATCAAAGATAAGCAGTATTGTAACTATGTCCATTCAAATAACTCGATAAATGTTTCAAGAATTCAAGAAATTCAGCTTATGCATTATATAAGACTAATATCGGAGTAGAGGTAGTAACAGAGCAATAATTGTCATTGAAAAATTGCATTGATGATGTGACATTTTTATTACCCATAAATTTAATAACTAAAAATATTACAACTATCAGAACCACACCATTTTTAATTATACAAGTATCTTAATGTTGTTTGATAATGAATGGTGAGTAAGGTAAAAACCGCAAACGTGTAATATTAATCACAACACAAATTATGTTCCAGCAATTATACTCGTATTATACAATGTATAGTTGACAGCACTAATCTTAGCCAAAGTTATTACACTTGAAGGTCACAGGATTATCGGTTTACTACTATATGTATGTAAACTTGTTCTGCCGTAATGTGAGCATCGTTACGTCCTGCAGATATGTTTGTCATACGTTTGTCGAACGTATGCTAGCCGGCTCATGAAGAGGCTACAATCTACTTTATTGACTAAGCTACAGCCACTTTCCATAAGACCAAATGGTAACTAATGTGGTAACGTCTCATGTAGTTTTTACTGGAATACTCTTAACATTTAATCATAGCCTGATTCAGGACCGCTACTAAACCTAGAGTACTACTTCAGATAGAACTAGCTACTTTGGAAAAATAACACATATTCCCGAAGACATCGCTTCTATAGATACGTTTACAACATCAAAAATCTTTACGTCCGACCTTAACATAAAATCGGAAGACCGTTTTTTAACAAAGACCATCGTGATTTTGACTTCGTAGTTATGACTCAACTCAAGTTCACTTCACAAAACCGTTAAACTCGGCTGCATTGTCTTACTTGGGTCATTTAAGCGCTATTAATTTACTAACATTAAAACATCAAACTTATACAACGAAAATATTCAATATAAAACAGTTATAAGTACTTAGTTGTAATAATAATGACGTCTTAGTTTAAAGTTACATAGTCCACTTGTTTGGTCTTACGGCTCTACGTAGCCCCAAGTCCTGTTGACTTTGGAAGCTAATAGCGTGCGTGAATTCAGTAGAAGTGAGTAAAGGAGACGAGCAGACGGAGGCAATGAGCGGATGCGGTGGAGGAGGCAGAGGCTCGAATGTGGCGTGCTCTGCGTCAGAGGTGGCGCAGCGGCGCGCGGCAGTCCACCCGTGACATCCACTCCAGGTCCCGAGTCGTCACCTGTGAATTAAATACATACATTCATTTGTAGATTTATACAGAACTAACTGCGCCCCACGGCTTCGCCCGCGCGTAAAATATGTTTTGTTGTATTCCTTGGGAACCAGACCGATTTTCGAGAGAAAAGTAGCCTATGTCCGTCTCCGGCACCGAACTCACACACATACACACAAACTTTCGCATTTATAATATTAAGAGGATTACATATAGTAGGTATATCACGACGTTTCCCCTGAAGGAGTAATCGTGGGTGGGTGGGTTCCGTCAAATCGGATCCTATGTAATTAGGACCGAACCTATTGCCGTATTCCGAAAATATAATTTCAAACGACTGATGTACTTATCCAACATGTCTGTATTCCGCTTCAGCCGTATATAGAATTCCCCTTAATCGCCACCCATATACAGAAAGGGTTTGTTTGGGTTAAATTCTTTTCCGATCATCACATAGACTAGCTAATATGACTCAAACATAATTTGTTTTTGGTTAGTGACTTTTCTGCTTCTGGCAGTTTAATTAAAATTGTAGGTTTGTGAAAATTTTAACTGTTATATAACTTACGCCGAAAATTAAGAACACTATAAAAATATACAATAATTACAATCAGATATAAGTGTTTGATTTTTAAGTCAATATAAATGGCGCCCGATTTTGAAAATTTGGTAACTTGTGAGTGGTTGGAGGCCATCATTTCCTAAATCTCCTTGGTAGCGAGCAAACTTCTCGCGTCTAAATGCAGCAGCGATATAGCGGTACGACTTGTCACATATTTTGGTAAATATATACTTGCAGATGACGCTGTGTTGCAACTTGTGTATTAGGCATTGTTCAGACGTAAAGTATTGTCAGCCGCTGACTGTGAGCGCACGTTACGCAGTTTACCGCCTTTCCATGAATATTTAACTTTTTGTTCACACTGGACCTTACTTACCGAGGGTGTGTAATTTAGTGAGCATTATCACAGTCGGCAACGGAGACGTTTGGTGTGAACGATGCCTTAAAGCTCGCTATGAGGTCCATCTTACCTGGTGCATGGAGTAGACGGCTAGCACGACGAGCACGTGCATGATGTTGTGCGAGTTAAGGCAGCGGTCCACTGCGCCCGGGAACCATTTCTCAGGAATGTGCATCGCGCCGATCACTCCACCACCGAGGGATACCGCGTCCTGAAAACCGGGGACCAATCAATCAATTAAACAATCATTTATTTATTGTGAACGTTTCTTGAGAAAAGTTATTTTTTACAATTGGTTGTTGTTGAAAACATGTTTTAGATTTTTATTAATAGATTCATACACTTAAAAGAAAAAAATACTGAGCTTTATACTATGTCACTCAAAGCCTGGAATACTTTACCAGTATCAAAATATGATGGGAACGTACGTGTTGCTATCTAATTTTGATTAATATAATTTTCCCAGTAATTTTGATACTAGATCTTTTCGGCGGGGGCGTGACAAATAATCTCATAAGTCGCCTTATTGGAGGCCTCCATACCAGCTGTTGGAAACAATGACTTTTGGAATCGTGACTACCATTTCTGGATCCCACTGATTCCAGGCAGAGTGGAGTCATTTTGATAAGATTATTTTTAAAAGGCTTGATTCTATTTAATTAATTTTCGTATTTAAAAAATATGGAGTTTTACTGAGATTAGGTAATATAATTTGCATAGCAGGGTATTTCCATAAGTCAGTCAAAACGTCTCATATTTAATTGAAGGGTAATTATAGATTGATTTGTTCAACAGCTTTTTCGGATGAAATGAAGACGATTACTAATAAAAACAATGATAATAGTCTAAATGATTTATCTCATTATGATTAATTTTATCACATTCCTATAAATGGTGGAGTTAAATACTAAGAATAATATTTTTTTATTTATGATATTTGTGTTTTTCCGAGAGGAAATTATATTATAAACTGATTACATGCGCACTCACGGTTTTGGGAAGATTACCGAACGGAGAATATTAAGACAACTATCAGTAATTGCTCAGCCCATTCTTAAATTACCCAGTATATAGTCCGTTAATTGTATATACTTTTAAACCGAAGCCTTATAGTCTGTATCTCATTTGTATATAACGATGTTCATAATCGCTTTACGCACTGCTATCCAATTATACAACGGCCCGCCGACAGTATTTGTACATAATTTCATATCACGTAGCGTGAGGTAAGAGAGAAAATAAAACTAGATTTTAGATTCTTCTTCAAAAAGGTCGTAGTTTCACAGGTTTACTATGCATGTTTATTGACTACGAAATGAATTGCATTAATAGCATAGTTACTTCATACCTATACACCGGAGAGAGCCTGCTGCTGCCACTAAGTTAAAAGGAAAACTATACTTGCGGACTATGCCTCTTCTATTACTGTCAATGTTGCACCTGTCTTAGAACCACTGATAACGATTACTGACCATTCATCTTTCTATTAAGATGAAGAAGGTTAACCTTTTAGAACGCAGCACCACCTAGCTAGGTACAGTTGCATTTTCTGAAGGTACTTCCACTTTGAAAGTCAGGCTTCATTTCATTTCATGCGGCAAATCCTGAAATCTCAGTGCCTTTATGTACTCGTAGGTGTGACTCAAACTTTGGAATAAGTTAACACTTTCCAGCACGGTACCTGTTATGGCGGTTTTTCTTTTAGTATAAAAAAACGTTACTTTTATTTTTTTACGACACTACGTTCTTAGCGGCCTGGTTCATTTATGATTTTTATTTAATGTACCTATTTTCACGATGGATGAGAGGAGTTCAGGACCAATCATGGTGGTGAAACTTGGTATTCAGCAGTAGACGTCTCTCGGCTGATATATGAAGTTATTGTGAATGGCACAAAGTACACACATCATATATATCACTAGCTATAATTAGCCATTCAATAAGCCATTGCTTATATACGACTTATACGAGTATATATTATGTATTGTGGGAAATCTTCATCCCTATAGTTAGACAGAAAATCGTAATTACACTTTTTATAAAAAAGAGTCACTTTTTACAAGACTTTTAAACCATTTAAAATGAATTTAATACAATATGAAAACCAGTAAGAAACATATTTTTGAAGAGTGATTATCTCTTGCGCTTAGGCTCGTTTATTATTCGGTGGAGAACGAGACCGAAGTCATTTGGCTACAAGCCAAGATTCATTGTGTACGTATTGAAAGCAACTAGGGTTTGCATCTATGTAATATAAACTAGGTATGTTATGTAGTGACTCGTTATTTAGTACAACACAATTAGTACCTACGTAAAGGCATCTAAGGAAAATAGCGGTAGTATTCGTTTTGTAGCTATAGTTAAACTTAATTGACTTTAATCTGAAAACAAATATTAAATATACTAAAGTGTCGTAACACTAATATCAAATTCATGGACGTCGTTAGGATAAGGTATGAATGTCTATGCATTTAGTCCTGTTGTTAATGCATATAAGGCTACAACGCTCAAATAAGGACCACTGCAAATTATTTTTAGACTTATCTTCCTGCAGCACGGTTTCACCCGAATTAAGTTACATCTTTGGCTACTGCTTAGCTTCCGTCGCCAATAGCGTGATGTTATATGCCCATAATCTTCCTCAAGAACTGGGCTGTCAAACGCAAGAAGAATTATTCAAATCCAACTGGCAATTCCAGAGATAAGCGCGTACAAACAAACAAACAAACTCTTCCGCTTTATATATTACTTTAAATTAAAACACGTTAATATGCTGGCTGTATTTCAGAACGAGTTCGATATGCTATAAATCGTAAATGCGGTAAATATAATATGCTCCGTTTATTTTGCGAGCGATATTTTACGAGATATCATGACTGTTCGAGAAATTACCAAACTTGGGATATTACATCGCTACTATGGTACTTTGAAGCTTCACTGAGCTTATTGGTGCTTTGCATGCATCTCGAATATCGCTCTGCAGTCATACGTATGTTAAGCTTTACAAAATACGTTTGAATGAATATTTACATCTTTTTCCTCTTCTTTTCTCTCACAAAAATAATTTACAATTAGTGGTATAAAATGAAACAGCAAATCAATAAATTAATTCCTGAAAATGCAATTTTTAAACGTGAAGAAAAGTAGTACGTGTGCAAAATAAAAATCACAGCTAAATATCTGGTCTTGTTACGAGTACGTCGGGGTGTCATAAATTTAATATCCATCCAAAATTAAAATTTATATGCTACAAATATTTGTACAGAATCTCTGGGTGTAACTTTGTATCGGTTATTAATATTTGTTTGCAACGATATATGGCTCTTATTGTACGGGTATTATAAAAAGTAATTTTGGAATTAATTCAGAAAATTAATTCTTTACACTTTTTGTCTGGTTCTACACAGAATATTATTTGGTATTAGTATATGGTTTGTATTATATTGGTGCTATATATTTTCTTACCATTAACTTTATAGTGTTTTTTCTAGTTGACCAATCGCGTGTTAAGAATGAGGTGGGTAAACACAATTATATCGATTGACAATTATAACATCGCTATGCGATATTAAAAAGAGTTAGATTACTAAATTGAACCAATATTTGTTAGGCTTTTTATAGACTAAACAACTCGGCCTCATGATTTAGTGTATCGATAAACAATAGCAAGTCACTCCTAATCTATCACAGTGGTACACAATCAGGCAGGGTCAATTTATTAGTAGTTAGGCTCGAGTCCGAGAAAATTCGATATGTTACAAAGTAATCAAAATTAGTAGAGTATAATAGAGATGTAGCTTTGTAGGTCATTCTTAGCCTATATCTTAGTTTACTTCCTATGATGTTACTTTATTTGATCATTAATTTAGATTTTACCAAAAAATCGATTTATTAAATTTGTATTATAAGAAAAGAAAACACTTAACTATGAAGAAACAGAACAGTTAATAACTGTAACAAGGTAGAAAAGGGTATAGGTAATATAAAACAATCAATTTTATATTATTAATAAGTAATACAACATAATCATGTATTAAATAAGCTTTTAATTTTAGTGCCTACTCTGTGGTATTTAACAGTAGTCCGCTCAGCACATTATGATATATGTACCTACCTACTTAAGGTAACTAATATAGAGAACTACTGGTTTCCAGAATACGAGATCAACTCAGTTTGGAAACCAGTGTGCAATCCTCCATAACTTGCAAATGTACAACTACTAGTGTAATATAACTATTGTTATGTACTAATGCTACAGTAGAGTACCTATGTATTATATACCATTAATCATTGTCACTGTACTGTCTGCTTTTATGTATCACTGTATGCATTTGTTGTACTTTATTTCGAAATAAATTATTATTATTATTATAAATGATTTTTGCCTATATTTAGTCAGTCTCCGGTCGTCTGTAGGGTATTTTCTCTGTTGGACGGCTAAAATGACCTATTTATTTTTACAATATTTCATACTTTTCGTAGCATGGTCGTTAATTTAAAAAAAACTTCTTTCATAAAACTTTTGCGCTGTGGCAGTGCAAGTTGGACAGAACCACCGAGGTTTGCCAAAAAATATTTAAAAAGTTGTTTTTGATCAAAAAACAAAAACGTGGTATTATTAATCTAGAGCTTGAACTTAAAATCACTAATTATTTTCGTTAAAATAATGTTCGTTATAAAATTACTAAATGTAAACGTCGCAGTAAACATCGTAAACTCCTTGAATGATTCATAAGGTTGAAACTCGTCTTTGCTGCAATTAAGATTAATACTCCTTTCTTAGTTGCGAGCGAAACTAAGAGCTCCGCTCCGTTACAGCAGCGTGTCTGACATTTATTGCGAGAGTGTCAGACACTACGGAGATTACCAAAAGATATTAGTTTAGAAATTTGTACCACTCTACACAGCTTGTATACAGTCAGATTTATGGAGATCCGTTTGTAACTTATATTGTTATTGTGAGTCATTTATACTTGAAGTTTAACTACGCGCGGCACCTGTACTGATCATCATATTCAAAATTACATAGTGTGGCAATAGTATTAGTAGATAGTGTAGGTATATTTGTTACAGACTGAAGACGTCCACGTTTCAGGATTTATAATGAACTGTAATACTCACCAATGCATCTCAACATAAATTATTAACGGTATTATATCAGTATATAGAACAGTCACAATAGAATAACGAAAAAAGCAAAAATACATAAACGAAAGGACTTAATTCCTTCTTAATTAATTCTCAATCAATATGCATCTGTGTTCTATTGCATATTCAGCTTGTTCTAGCGAATGCATTATTCCGTATCTCTGTGGCTCAGTCGGGCTTAAACAGATTATCTGAATTATCTTGTGTAAACAAAGCCTAATTTTCGTTGAAACCTTGTGTCCGCGCTATTTGCAGTGATAATTTTGCATTGGATTGTCTTAAAAAAGTCGGCAAAATAGAAATGTGGACAATACATGTGCTTTATTTAGGTGTCGCTATTCTGTGAATAGGTATATAACTGAACTGTCAGCACATAGATTTGACTGGCCTGTTGGTCTAGTGGTTAGTGACCTTGACTGCTAAGCCCGAGGTCGTGGGTTCGATTCCCACCCGGGACAAATCTTTGTGTGATGAGCATGATTGTTTGTTCTGTGTCTGGGTGTAATTTATCTATAATATGTATGTATTTACAAAAAAAATGTATATATGTAGTATTTAACAGTTGTTTAGTGCCCATAACACAAGCAAATATAATTGCTTTATTTAGGGCTAGATGGCGCTGTGTGAATGTGGTAGAATATTATTATACTACTCTAATTTCTCCAGGACCTCTAGAGACCTTATTTTCATATTATCTACTTACTATCCTGCCCCAGTTTAACCTATCCATAAGCGTTAACTTGCCTCTGAGAATAATTTAGCGTAGCAAAACTCTAGTTTTAACTTTAACTCTTTCATATATTTAAACTTAGACTAAGTTGAAGCCTCTATTACTTCAAGCTTAACTTTTGAATGTAGTTCAAGTTTGAATGTTTGTCAAGATAATATATACCTTCTGTGTGTGGCATTAGAGTTTGAAATTTATACGTAATTACTAGGATAGGAGACTATGTGACGTAGCCCAAGTGGACGATAAATAACACGTAGGGGAGCTGGAGCACAGCCAGATGGTACAACGAATCGCAATGTTAAGTAACGTTATTTTATAGTAACTATGAGAGCTACTGCTAATGCAGCTGCAACGTTACAGAAACTTTTATAAATTTTGAAGTCCGGTAAAAACTGAATATATTTTATCTTGTCATAAGTTTTGAGGCTGTGCTCAATGCCAGTACTTCGGCATTTGGATTATTATGTGTTTTATGTATTACTAGCTGCACCCCACTGCTTCGCTCGAGTGTATAATATGTTTTGTTGTATCCCTCGGAAATCAGACCGATTTTCGGGATAAAAAGTAGCCTATGTCCGTCTCCGGCCTCGAATATATCTACATACCAATTTTCATCGAAATCGGTTTAGCCGTTTAGCCGCTAAGTGGTAACACACACAGACACATAATACTAAAAGGTGTTTCCTCATGCCCACGGTGTTTTCGTCGACATACGGTCAATAATGTTAAAATTTACTTGAAAATGAAATAGTTACCAAACCTCTGCCCAAAAAATAGATTACTTTTAAGTTTAAATCTGGGATATCAGCAGTTGGACATCCCTTGCTCACTTAGGTATCGGTACCTACACCCATTTAATCTAAGTACCTATTCTTTTAAAAATATCTATTGACTTACTTCAATCTTTAATTTACCGATTGCGTCTTAAATTACAACCGGGTGCGATCCAAGGTTCAGATGCAGTTAATTTATGTGCTTAGAGTTAGCCCAGATTCTCTCGGTCACCAGCAATTTGCGAGAAAGCGATTTGGCACGGGACTCGAGCCAAATTGTAGCCTTGTGCCTTCTACGTTTCAAGTGGAAAACATTTTAAGAAATCAGGTTTGATTTTGTAGAAAATGTAAAATTTTAATCAGGTAACAACATTTTGAAAAATTTTATGAATTATGCAAGCTTGGCTAGCTAGTAGAAAACATTACGACATTTTTGTTTAACGTCTAAGTTTACTGGCAACCGCCGAAAACAACAGCGTGTTTTAAAATCATATTTTTTTTCTAAAATCTTTACGACATTCAATTTTTTTTGATATAAACAATATTTTTTTCGTTTTCTTACCCGAGATGTTAAGTACCTAAACATCCATTTTGCATAGTCGTTAAAGTAATTTTAAGTAATGAAATAAATAACGTTACACATAAATTTACTTAATGGCGAAATTCTCATAATATTAACATAAACTTTTCTCAATGTTTCCTCTCATAATTTTTTACTGTGCTGTAAATTTTTTATACTAATGTTGAACAGTTATACAGTGATTTTTGTTATATCGAATGCCCATACAACGATGTCGAGCTCTCGAGTGGTGAAGTTCGAGGGTTCCAAGCCACTCACTTCAACTCGAATGATATAGTATTGAAAATATTGTCTTAAAAGTTATATGTAATTCGAAGAAACCTTAAAAGAATAGAAATACATTGTCTACGTCTCTACGTATATTTTTATACCGATAACGCGACACATACGATATGCGTAATTGTTATTCAGCATGCGTTGATCCTGTCTTTTAGAGGGTTTGAAACTAGGTACGTATCCTGTTCTGTATTTACATAGAAAATTTTCTCCATTTGCCAAAAAAAAAATTCTGTACCCCTCTATAATCTTTTTATCCCGTTTCTTGATTTCTTAGTTACCCATTGTGATTCTCTACTTGACATTTTCATCCTATAATCTGCCCGAGAAAGTTTTTAACAAAAAACAACACTAATTGCTTCCATGAATGGATAACAAAATACGAATAATTGGGTAAAAGGGTAGAGGGATAATGATAAACGATTATGCAGGATTTATGAAAACAGACAATACCTACGTACATGTAAACAAATACCAGTATCCGAAGAAAAATATTATATTAGGTACATGTTCGCGAAACAGTGGACAGCCAATTGTTGTTTGTTTGTGAGGACAATCAAACATTTCTGATTGAAGATACAGCTCAAATTGTGGGTTAGTTCACAGCCGATTGGTAAGTGAATAGTTTTCGTATTTTCATCTTTTTTACTAATAATATGGTGGTGTATAATAATTTACCTGTAAGAAGACATGCAGTATAGCGTGTGGGTCTCCGCCCGCGAGACGAGCTGCGCGCGCGCCGGCCAGCAGCACGCGCATACAAAACGGCGCCGCGAAACACAACCTTCGCTCCCAAGGAGACCATGCCCGCATCGCCTGTACACGGAACAGAATGTGAGTGACATTGGCACAAAAAATGAATAATCACCTCACTAATTAATTACGTCGAAAACTTTACAACTTGTATAGGTATGCACGTTGGTTATGAGAATTTCTTGACAGAAAGTAATAAAAATAATATCACAACAACTACACCACACAACGCCATCTAGACCCAAAGTAAGCATCTATTATAGCTTGTGATTCTAGAATGCAGGTATACATATTTAAATATTATATTTTTGTATTTACACATATTAGGTATTTATACAAAGAAACAAAACAAGGTAAATAAAAGTTATGGGAAACTTCTTTGATCTCATCTTAAAAAAACCTATAGGACTATATTAAATATTCTGATTCTGATTCTGATTCTGACTACTATAGGAGACTAATCTCACAAATATGATCAAATACATAGACTTTGTTCAAGACTCCTAAAAATTGTTGTAGGTTTTGAACAAAGCCTATTGTATTACAACAACTACAAGTAGCATCTGAATTTATAGATTATTTTATTACTGCCCTATTCTATATACTTATACCTGTAACTGAATATTATTGAGCCAATCAAACCTTGCGCCCTTCTATTGTAAATTTCATATAAACAATATCTTCATGAAATTGTGTTCAATATACATGAGAATATTAATAATATTGTATGTACTCACTCGTCTCATATAGTTGTGGTTCTAACCTTATAAAGTCCAAGCAGACTGCCGAGGCTATAGACGGTGAGAGCCGCGTACCGGAGCAGCGCGGGCGCGCAATACACCGTCGCGGTCACCATAGGGATCGCTCCTGTAACAAATATTAGCGTACTTAGATTGATTTCTTTATCGACTTCAGTATAATCCATAAATAATTACACTGGTTCTAAAGTTTGAGCGTCTCGTAGGTCACCTGTGACCCCAAACAATAAATAGATTTGCTATTGCGTTTGGAGCTTGGCGTTAAACCTATTAAATAGGTACACTAGTCCTGAACTTAGTGGCAATCATATTTTAGAGACTAAATAGTTTCATTTTTCATCTGAGTTGTAAAACTAGGAAGCAACTTTTAGAAAGGAAAAAATTGCTTCCTAAAAATTTTAAGTGAAATAATTTTAAGTGCTAACAACTGGAATGGACATGTTTATCGTATGCATCCTGAAAGGTAGGCTCATGTGGCGACGGGTTGGGTGCCGAAAGATAGTCAACGAAGACGTGGACGGCCCAGACGGAGATAGATGCGTTCCAGAGTGAGGTAGAAGAACACCAAAAATAGGAGAATTGAAAACTTGAAAACAACAATAATTATAAAATAGAAACAACTGGAAGCGATGACATGAAATAATTGACTTTGTGATAAAAAATTACCGACAGTCAAGATGAAAAATGCAAACAAGTAAAAGGTATTATCATTCTATTGGTTGGTACCAGTGGCGTGCACTCCATATAGGCAGAAAGGCCTAACTGCCTACCTTAATAATGGCTTAAAATCACAATTTTAGCAACATAATTAGTTAGTGCCTACCCGGTTAAAATCTATAATGCCTACTCTGCCAAAAATCTCTGTGCACGCCAATGGTTGGTACTCATTTACAAAACGTATTCCGCCACATAAGACCACACTGCGTTAAAGAAAGTTCGTTTTTGTTAGCTACAATTAAATTAAATTATTGGATTGAAAATGATTTTAAATACGCTTATTATTTTACTGAGCTACTATCCTCTCTCACTACAACAAGTTTTACTATAATTTTATATATTCGTATCTATATTTCACGTAGAAACGTTCGCTGTAATAACAACAAAGTTAAAATTATCTCTGTCTAAAATTTGTATGATAAAATGATACAAATTAAGGGCGCTTTGAGAACAATGTAATTATAACTTTTCAACAATCTTACTAACTAATAATGAAGGCAATTGTATGACATGACGGCTCTCGGGATTTCAGTAAGATACTAACACTAAATAGCACTAAATATTAGCAACTTAAATATAAAACATATATAAATAAAATTAATACAACTATTCGTTTGTAATCCTATTTATATTTCTCCATCTATTCGAAAACACTGTCAACGTCTAACTTGCTTATCACTAGTACTTTAGTTTTAGCTTAGTAACTAAAGACGATATTTTTATTTAAAAATGTTCTTTTATTCATAGTGCTACAAAAAGCAGCTGTGCCAACTCGACCGCGTAGTGGATATGCCTTCGGCCGAGATCCTAATAAAAGAACAGGTAGAATTAGATCTTCCTAACACAGATCTTCCCAACTCGACCACGAGGACGAGATTTTCGCGGCCGAGTCGACGAATTAGTCGCTCTTAACATTCATTACATGCTCCATTAATAACATCAAATTACATTGTTACGTAATTGAAAGACATTAATATGCTTGGGGTAATCTGGTCTCGGTAAGTTTACGGAAAGTGCACCGAATATTTTATACATAATTATATATAGTGACTTGCACTAAATAGATCCAGGCTAGAGTTCGATTCACTAGATCAATTTAAAATATAATCTCTAAATATCTAAATAGCTTAAAGTCTCTGAAAACCTAGAATTATAACAATTTTTACACATCTCAGTGTAGTAGCAATACAATGGGAATTAATTCTATGTTTTTTCTGGTTTATGCTATATGTGTTTGAGTAAATACAACCAAAATATCCAACTCAGTTACAGTACCGTGTTGTAACATGTGAGTCGTTAGTACCTACCCAGCTGTCAATGTTGTGATGGATGAGTTTTTAATGACTACCCCGAGCCTAAGCAACTTTTATATTTACCATATTTAGAACGAACAAGTTTTATTGTTGGTAGTAAAGCTTTCTACATATTTAGATAGGTCGTCTGGGGAAGCAACTTTGGAAATTTTGCTAAAACAATTTTCGTGGCTAGAGTTATCAAAAGTTTGCTGTCTCTTAGTATTTCGCACAAAACTTTAAGACTTTAATTAAAAACAACGGGATCAGAATTGGATTGTACTTTTTGTACATCATATTGGCCCATTATTATCCCAGTGCAAGGTAACGCATCTTCTCATACAGAAAAGGCATGAGCTTTGATCGCCACACTTGCTCAAGGTGGATTGGCGATTTAAGACTTTCTCAGAAGTTCAGTTTTCCTCACGATGGTTTCTTTCACCTTTAGTCAGTATATGTCCAGACAAATTTAGAAAGTACATAAGATTAAAAAAATCACATTTGTATCTCGACTTCGTGTTTACGAAGTGATTGCCTTTAGCACTGGGCCATTACAACTATTTTTATACAAGAAAAAGATAGATCAACGGTTTCAAAAAATAAAAAATTACGATTTAAATAAATCTTTTTAAAATATAAATTCTTTTAAATTTCGTGTACTTAACATTAAAATTTAATAGTACCAAAAGCTGAATTCGTTTTATTTGAACAAGGCTACTGTACAATATACACAGTATTACACAGCTTTTACTACCATACTTCGGTTAAATATAATGTGTGGTTTATTATATTAGCCTCACAATACTTTCTTTGTTCGTCGTAAGCTAAAAATTATTCGACATAAAACCCAAATTACTACCAGTCTCTCTCTAAACACGATTTTTTTTAATTTTATTGTCACAGTCTTTATCGAAGAGCTGTAGTAGGTGCAAAAGAAACTACATAGAGAACGAAACAATAACATAATCTTAATTCAATTTGCCAAGTAATTGCCACCACCCCTGCTGTGCAATTCTCCTAAACAAAATTCCGTCACTGTTGCAGCGCTGGGCTGTTTTTAGAGCAATATCTTTAGACAGTGCAGTTATTTTAAGAAACGCTATAGGTATTTAATGTTGATAGGTCTCAAAAACAAAAACAAATGATTGTTTTTAAAGTCTTCAACTACGCAGAGTTTAATTCCTAGCGCGGGAATTGTCTTTTTTAGAACTTCGTATGGTACTAAGTAATGCACATGTAAGATATTAAGTTTTATTTGGTAATGGTACGCAAATAGGTAGTAAAGTAAGTAGTTGTTTGTTTTCACTCACTAACTAATGTTCGTGTGTAATCATAATCACGTCTTCGGTTGTTTGTTTTGCTCTTTACGCGAGCTTTTGTGTAATCATACCGAGATTATCGAGCTATATTGACATGCGAACAAAGAAAGTTACATGCAAATAACTTAGTACTTGCTTGCCTGAACTGGCAGGACACATAGCTCGCAGAACTGACAATCGTTGGGGCAGAAAGCTTCTAAAGAGGCAACCACGAACCGGAAGACGCAGCCTGGGCAGACCCCTTACAAGGTCGACCGACGACCATATACGTGTGGCAGTGGACGTTATGTTCAGCAGTGGACGTTTTTTGGCTGTTATGATGATCATGAACTTAGTAACAGTATACCTGTATTTTTAACCTCATAGATTTAACTAATATTACAGCATCAAACTAGGGACATGTCTTCAAACGTTTGACGTGAAGAATTTTGTCTGCCACTTTTAGTGTGGCGCGGGGTATACGAACGGTACACGAAAATACCATAAATACACACACTAAAACACTAAATGTCGTGTACTTTCATACGCACACTAAATCAAAACTAGCTCGCACAAATAAAACCACTCACACTAATAATTTAAAGAGCACAATGGTTAAATTTGTCATGAAGGTACATGACAATTACCTTCATGCGGTTTTAACTTCTTTATTAGTGTGAGTGATTGGGCGAGAGGGGAATACGCTCATACCTTCTCTTGCTGTGGGGATCGTAAAATATGATTAACAAGATAGCAGAGGATTCTGCGTACTGTCCTCCAAGTTTCCTTATCTTTAGTAAAGTCCTGTGTTGCCGCAACCTATAGAGATGAGTTCTTTTTAAGCTTTGCACAAATAATGCCAAGAATGCAAAACGCAAGCCATTGCAAACCGTGTAGGCAGACGGGGATTAAGAAGGAAAAGGTACAAGAAAGAAAAAAGATAGGATATTTGGGTCTCAAAATATTGAGCATATTCAGGATGATGAAGTGATTCGTTGTTCTAAAATATATTACTACCTTTTGATTGCGGTGTTTTTTAAATATTGGTAACATGTATAATATTAAAAGTATAAGTTTCCTTAGTTGATTACCTATATTTCTATCCTCCATCGAGTTCGTTACTTGAGTTATGATCAATTTCGAGAATATAAAAATGTTCTTTATTTTCCTGTGTATTTTGGTCCTCCCTCGTGCTTGTTGATATTGAGTGGCTAACGTCTACCGTCTCCCGGGATTACCACTTAAGGTATTACAATGTGTAATCGATATTGCGAGATGACACCGTGTTGATATAAAGTTTCGGTACGTGTGTATTATAATTATTATACCTACTACCTATCAGAAATGGTATTAATATGAAAGAAATCTTTTAGCGGCCTCATACAGTGATACTATAAAAACTGAATGAGAAAGAACAATGTAAATTAAAATTTAGAAATATAATAGTAATTTTATATGTAGTATATAACGCCGTTGGTATTTTAAGCTCAAGTCTTTTTAATTTAGCTTGAAGTTATAATCTCAGTTATTAAATTTTAAAACATTAATAAGTGAAACTTTGTTTGAGTACAATAACCTTTGAGGGATGAAAACAAACGCAGCATGATATTAATAGAGATGAGGGGAGTAGATAAATAAGTTTTTTATTGCCGGTAGATGAGTTTCACATTTAGTAACCTTTGCTTAGGTAAATAGATATATCTGCAGTGGCATTGCAGGTACAGAATAATTTAGTTGGTTTTCATGGACTAAGTCTTAAAGATGTCAGCGGTAAAATTAGAGCTCTTTTTAAATTCTGCTTCAAAGGTCATAGTGGGCTAACTTGCAGGTTACTTAGGTAATAAGTATACATTTGCATTTTATTGTAGCTTTAAGTAAATTTCCATTGTAACTTAAGTTAAAGCTAAGTTCAGACGATGTGCAGGAATTAAGCACATGTTGTTAAATAAAGAACGATTTCATAATTAGGTACATGTACTGGTAGATTATTACAGTAGTGAAAAATAAAGATTTTTTGTCGCAATTTCTGATTGTACTAGAACTAGTAGTGTAATGGTCATGGAGTTCAGAAGTGCAGAAGAATCGGGCTGGCTTCCAGCAGACATTAATGTTTTTATAAGGTCTTTTGCCACAACACAACTTCTACTGCTACCAACAGAATTATTTTTGTACAGCACTAGAAAGCAGTAATCAATTAATAAACACCTACTAAAACACAACACTGTTTAGCAAGAAAATGAGGGTAACACTTTAGTGTACCTAAGTAGATTTTTCTTAATCCTACTGGCTAGTTTCGTTTGAAGTTTATCGTAGATATAATTCTGAGTACTACGACTAACTAAAGTAGTAACAAAACACAAAGCAAGAACGAAGCTTTGTACAATGAAACGCATAACTTTTCTTACGTGTACCTACAACGTTTTCAATTGGAAAATGTGTTCCAGTTTTTCATCTTACACGAGTGTGCTCGCGAAACACAAAAGAGTATTTGATGTATTACCGGGCTGGAAGCTTTATCTGTTAATCAAGTAGATTTGGATTGTGAGCTCAAGAAGGTTTTTTGAGCGATGAATGTGATCTGGGAAGTGCTTATAAATATATATATAAGATATAGACTTATATATAGGTGTATATATAAATATAAATAAGTCTTTATCTATCAAATAAATATTAAAGTATTAGATAGATAAAGGCAGCTTAAGATGAATAACTTAGTAGGTACAGAAATTTACTTGGTTCTGGTTTATTGTAGAGTTACCCGCGATTACTAACGCGGGTATAGACCTAAGCTAATAGTAGCTGTATGCATAATTGTTAGGTAACTACGTAAGGAAAGTACTAAGATAACTATCATGTATTAATATCAAAAAGATAGAAATGTTTAGTTTTAAGTTTATTTCAGATTACATATTTAATTTATATATTTAAGAAAAAGCCTTGGTCTTTGGTCTTTTTTAAGAAATCAAAATTAGACTAGATTACATTTTTTTTTCGTTTTAGGGACGTATGTACTTGCATATTTATTTAAAGTGTAGACTTTACGTAACAGTTCCCCACACGGAACAAAACTTGTTCCGAGTCTGGGTGTACTTTGTGTCGGTTGAATGTATATTTGTAAAGTCCCCCGCGACACAGGGCTTGTTCCTAGTACGGGAGTTGACTTTAGAAATAAAATTAAAAGTAACTATTCAACCTAGACTTTAAATGATACTACGATAAGTTCGAACAAAATGATAGCCATAATTTGCCGAGGTTTACAAATTACAATTTATACTGAATGTTAAATTGTTGAACAAAGTTCAGTTATAGCTCATGAATGGAACAACTACAGTTTCATCTTATACAAGCAATGAAAGAGGTACGTTTCTCAAACTGTACTCGCAACACAGGATTCTATTTTATAATCCAGATAAAGAAAATGCTGTTTTGCTGTAACGACAAACCATGCCAGGGTTCCTAAAACCATTCTTTATTCATAACCATAAGAGATGTACCGAGTTTAATCCTAAGAGTGTTAACATAATTAGAGCGGAGGCGAAACGAGCTGTGGGAGTCTATGCGGCATACATATTTACACACAAACACAGTAAAAGAGCTTAAAGAGACAATACATACTTTTTATTTGTATGTATCTCTACGAAAAATGTACTTACCCAACAAGAGCGGGTTTTTAGTCACTGAGAATTAGCGCTGTCTGTATCCAAAAGAGAAGCAAGATGATAGATACATCGCAGTGCAATGGATGGCACCAATATTCTTATATTCTTTTTCAATGCCTTTTTTCGCGTCCCTATTGTTTCTTTATTCTGTGAATTTTACAATAAGTTCCGTGTTACTTTTATTAACTTTCTTTGTCAGTCTTCAGCAAGTTTTGTAGTGATGTAGTAACTGGAGAGGATAATTAGCGACCGACCGTATTGTTGGTTGAATAATTATAATTCATTAGTACGAATACAAAAGCCACGACGAGTAGCGCGCTGAATCAAGTCGAATGGCGGCCTGTGTTACCGCGATTGTGCGATATTTTACCATGTATGGTTTGAAAACGCTGGCTGAAGTACTATATATACAAGATATACATACTATTGTATACGTAAAAGTTCCTGTTTATACTAATACAGCCAGTAAATTTGACGCTCGTACCGCTACTGTCGTCGGTGCCTTTTATTTACACCCTATAATTGTTGTATTGCACCCTCTACGCCTTAGAAAGCTCAAAACTTTTAGTACATCGACAAAATACATTTGTTTTAATCGTAAAGTCGCTGACTACGGTTTTAAGCCTGTAGTTCGGTAAAAGGACTCTATTTTGTTACATATATGTTGTGTACTTTTTGTGTTTATCTTGGGGATTACTAACATATGGTGAACACAAATAATGCGCTTACTTCGTTACTTACTACAGCAAATTACCATTGACAGAGGCCTATGTACAGCAGTGGAGGGACGACATCAAGTTAAATAAACAATATCGGCATAATATAAATAGAAATGTTTTAAACTATTTGTAATTTTAAGCCGATATCACCTACCTACCTACTACATAATATATTGGCACGGGTGCCTTTCTAGCTTACACGAGTTCTCATAAAATATGCTGCAGTAAATAGGCCGCGTAAAGTTCTCACAGATCGCACTTTGATGTTTATACCTGTATGTTGTTCAGCTTTTTTCCTATACTTATTACTTCTGAAAGAAAGTCCAGTAGGTGTGAAAGAGACAAACTTGCTACCATACTCGTATTAACCCACTTTTGTTTTCCCATTTGAGCAATCTAAGGAATGATTGTGTTTGTTCTTTGTTTAAGTTCGCTATTGTGTTGGTGATTAATAGGGAAGTGTGTGGTATTTTGTATCAACAGTGAGATATAGTATCTACGTTCAAGTTACAGCTTATGAAAGTTTACTGTAACTCAAATTTTCAAATGTAATGTAATGGAAATGCTTAGTTTAAAACGTTTTTTTAAGAACTGAGGTACCTTAGTACCTACATACTATTGTATATTCTGTGATAGAATTTAGCTGGCACTAAGCATACGGTCCATCTGATGGTCTGTGGTGTATAGCCTATAGCTATGGCTATGGTCCCTAACCATTGCAGAAACAATACTAAGGAAACGTAACCTGTTACCAATCGGGAGAAAAACCCAATCATGTAGGAGAAGATGAAGAGAGGGGATTGAGAGGGCAATGATGAATTGGATTTTAGGTGTTGTCACTTTACGAATTCACGTACTTCTCAGTACCTACGCTAAATACCTAAAGAATCAAAAGTAAAGTACCTACCTGAGTAAGCTCTTATAAATATTAATTTACTTATTAAAAACATAAATCGTCTGTCTGGATTACGATGAGAATAAAAAAGCTTCTATTAAATAGAGATTCATTTTGTTGAGAATTTTCATATGAAATATCTGTATTAAACTTAGCTTAAAGTTATTTAAACGATTGATTGTTACCGTGCAGTTGGTTTACGTTTCATTAAATTTATTACTCGTTGCCACTGAACTCGGTATATCTCGTAAGTTGTCAGCTAGGTAGATGCAGCGAGGTGTTCTCTTAGTTCAAACCATTCACCCCGAATTACAGCATAGCGAGGTTATTGAACCCTTTTTTTTTTGGTTTAATTTTCCCTGACCTTAAAAAAGTGTAAAAATATAGTGGTTTATAAAAGACTTTTCTTTTTAATATCTTTAGTGGAATATTAATTAAGTACTAGCATTTTGTAGCTATTTCTATATTCATTGATAGTAAAGTAGATTATAAATAAAAACTGTTTTTAATCTATCTTATAAAAAAAAAAATTACTAAAAGCGATAGGTCACTCATTTATTTCACTCACGAAAGCTAGGTAACATACCTTAACCTATTAAGTTGAAATTTGAGTTTATAGGTAGAGTCATCATCTCAGAACGGATTTTGCAACAGAGCCAAGTTAATGGAGACCACCCGAACTCTGAGCGGCGAGGGCGATCCACTAAAACTTATTTACTATAAAGAATTACCAATAAAATCATAATTTCTTGAAACTCTTTACAAAATAACTAAAACCATTCTCAAAACAGATGGAAAAGCGGAAAACCTTTAATGTTCGTAGTTTACGATTGAAACAATGTAGTGTAGTAAAAGGTGTACAAAGAATAGTTGAGTTCGTAAATCTTGTAAGTAAACTATGGTTTATGGACATTGTCTTTGGTCAAGTGAGCGGCAAACTACGGAAGGGCACGAGCGTACGAATATAACGTTGTGTTACTCGTATTATGTGTGCGTGAGGATTCACGCTGGGTAAGATAAGAGAATTATGATGTAGGTACACGTATATTTATGTGATGTGTGTAGTTCTACTGTACATTGTTGTCTTCTGTCTGAAAACTGTGCAAATCAGAGAAAATTCACCGTAGATAAGGATTTTTAAAGCAGATAAACGTTATTAGCATTTTATTATTGAAATATTGTTAATTCAGAACTATATTTCCAATCCTCTAACTGTTAAGACAGATTTAGGGAATATCTATTTTATAAGTTAGTCATAATAAAATAATAATGTAAGGAAGTAAATTTATAACCATAATAAATAAAATGTCTTTTGAGACTGCCTTTTCTTACATATCTAACTAATTAAATAATATAAAAAATGCCTAGACTTTTTTATTCTGTTCTGACCTTAGAGCATTAAACCAACCGGAGAGGCCACTGACAGGCGTACCCCTCTGCCAAAGGTACCAGACCACCGGTCATACCCGTTAAATAAAACTAGTTGACGCGCGTTCCGCATCTTAAGTCACATATCAGTGCATGCGTAATAGCGTCTCAATAGAAATGCCGAATTGCAGTGTATTTTGGTGTAAAAAGCGTTCAGCGACATCAAGTCTACAAAAGGATAATATTACATTCCACCTGTAAGTATTATTTTGTTCTAATATTATTAAATAAGGCATTAAATTAGCAATTTAACCAAATAAAATGCTAATCAACAAGTGTTGCCAGGCTTATCATCAATACTCCAATCTGGGGTAATATTTTAAGTTGAATTAACATAAAAACTAACCTTTCCTTTTTTATATCTCGCCTTGTTGACATATCTAATAAGTTTCATTTTGGATGTACATTATTGTGTCACCGTTCCCATATTTATTTATTTTTAATTAAAACCAATCTTTTTTCACCAAGTAATGCACAAAATAATATTAAATGAACAAGTAAAATGAGATTATAAATCCAAATATACAAGATTAGTGCACTTTATTCCGAAAGATAATTGCTCATTTCTTACAAAAATAAGCGTATTTATTTTTAAGAAACTGGTCACACTTTAACATAATTAGAGAGAGACAGTTTAATCACAAATATCGATATTGGTTTTCCAGTATTAAATTAATTTTTTTTTGTTTGTTTTAGATTTTCAAAAGAAGCAGCGCCTCGAGTCGCTTGGGTCCAATATTGTAGGAACCATATAAGTGGGTTCCTAAGCGTACAAGTATCTGACTAACAGCTTAAAAGACAAAGCCTTCTGTGCTGCCAGCACTGCTACCTCCTCCCTACCCCCCAAGCGGCGGAGAGCTCAGTTTTTAGCAAGTAAACTCGCTGTGCGCTACCTCCTCTTATTGCATTACCTAGGATTAGTTAAACTAGATTTATAAGGTTAATTTAAATTGCACAGTTTTTCAGTATTTTATTATACCTACTTAAATAAAGACTTTCTGAAATATATTCTGTTGTTTTTTTGTTATCTGAACAGATAAAATATCTCTCTAATAAAAATCTACTCATACATTCTCATGTCAGTGTCTTGTTACTATGTAATCAGAACAAAATCCTCCAATTACAAGCTCTGCTTAGTTGGAACGAAATTTAATAGCAACAGACAATTAATTCAAAGTATTATTTGGTTTGAATATACATACATACTTAGGAGTAATACACGTAAAATTGACACGTAATAATTAATTACAATCTTTAATCCACACTAGAACAGATTTCAACAGGTGGTGGTTATTGAACATACATCCTTGTGCGCAGTAGTAAAATAAAAAAAAAGAGTGGGTACCCATGTACGCACGTAAGAAGTTATACTTCTTTGGCATAACAATCCAAAAATACCAAATAATAATACAACGCATACATACATAAATATTTGAATTGATATAAACGCCAATATATTTTTTATTTATTCACACAGATTATTTGTACTGATACGACACACAAAGATCCGCAACTAACTTCAGTGTGTAAAAGGTTCGCAACTAACTTCAGGGTGTTGCTTTTTTCTGTCGGTGTGCGCGCGCATCGTAAAAATTCACTCTCATCATTTTTCCCAATCGCGCCAAAAAAACTTAAAAAAAAAATGGCTAAATGCCAGTAGGACTCGCGCGCCGAGAGTTCCGTACTATCAGGGATCGGAAGTATTGAATAAACATTAGTAAACATAGTAGGAGAGCCCGACCGCATAACCAGATTTGTTTGTCGAACAATGTTTAACAAATAAATTTAGCCCGACCGTATGACGGGCTTTTTTGATAATAATTACGAAAAAGTGTGCTAGTTAGAAACACTGATTTATTCTTCCTGTAATATTGACATAAACATGAATCAACAGAATTACTTCTAGTTAATTCATGTTTATGAACTATTTACTTTACTTTCATCTATTTCAAAGTGCTTAAATATAAAAAAACCTTAAAATTATAATAGATTATTATTACCTAAAACTGTTCTATATAATATAAGATAATGCTCATTTTAATAAGCAAACATAATAATCATGAAAATAATTAAATCTTTCGCGTACTTATATGAAATCCTAAACATCGATACTAAATATCGACAGAGTCAAGCTCTAACTGTTCTACGCTAAGGAAGCGTAAACTAGTAGATGTCCCTGTGTGTGAATGTGATTGTGTGTGTTTAGTTTAAGCTAGTGTGTAATAATTTTATTGTGTGCGTGTATAACGACGCGATTTAAAAATGCATTAGTAGTTAACATTGTAATTAGTGTGCGTTGCTCGCGTTACCCCGTCCCCCGCCCAAAGTGGCAGACTTTTGCGCAAGGGAAATAGAGCGCGTGTCCACTCCTGTTGGTTTAATGCTCTAAGGTTCTGACAGATGAAACTGTAATTGCATGCTATGGACGTACACGACACAGTAAATCTATCGATCCGTGATATCCGAATTTCAATAAGAATTTGTCAACTTTAGTAATACCTACCTACAGGTATTAGTGACAATAATAAAATTTGTGATTTTTACGCTCAGACCAGTGAAGTAGGTTCCTTGATGTCGTCAAAATTTTATTACGTGATTAATTTGGTAGAAGATGACTGACTGCTTACCATCAGGCAGAGTTGAGTCACTTTGGTAGGCTAATATAGAAAAAAAAGGTATTTTAAAAGAGTACTTAAATACCACGTTAAACAGTAATAACGACCTAACGAATTATTTAACTCGCATGTTTAAAATGGTTCATCTGAGATTGCGGTGGCTCAGTGGTAGATAGGTAAGTACAGGGTACGAATTGCAAAGTAGACGTTTGGCTTTAATCCCCTTGTCAGATAAATTGACATTAGGTTTTTCTGTAGGCATTTTCAGTAGTAGCCTGGTAAATAGCAACAGGTTTGCCCAGTTATACGGACTCCAACATAGCTGCTAAACAACATGAATGTTATATAATTTGCCAACTTTTTAAAAAAAAAAAGTCGCAATGTTATGTGAAGTTATTTCTTCGTGTGTCATGTTAAAACACAATTCACAGTTATTGAACGAACATTGGTACATGTAACGTTGTATCTATTATTGAAATTCAGCATTTTATTGTATACAATATTCGTGTTCTCGTGATGTATAAATAAAACATGCTTCATACAATACTAGTTATTTACTTAAACTAAAGTCCGTAAATGTTCGTTTAGCGACTCAAACTCTTTGTTCTCGCAAGAGGGTCACCAGTAATAGAAATAGTTAATAAAATTGTCAGAAATAGATTTATTTTAAAACCCTAAGTATTAATTATTTCACTAAATGTTGATGCAAGTCTTTTGTACAAAAATCAACTGCAAAAGGTTGATTATTACACTGACGAAGCATTTTTCACGTAAAGATTTAAGTATTATTTTATATTCGAAAGTAAGTACCAAAACTATCGATATCAAGCAAAATATAATAACTTAGCAACAGAACTATTACATGAAAAAGAAATAAGATTTAACCCGAGCTCAGAACTCGGTGCTTTACCACGGCAATTCCTTTAAATCAAGTAAGTAATGAAATACTAAAAAGAAATACAGCGCTGTCTTTCACTTTCACGGACGAAAAGCTTTATATTTTCTTTTACAACACCTAGAAAAAGGGAGCATGCAAATTCCTCGTGATTAATTTAAAGTAAGAGTGAAATGCAGTCGAGTTTAATGGTTTAATGCTGTTACAGAGGATAGCAAAACGAGCTAGAGCAATTGAATATGGCATAAAGCCGCGGCTGCCGTGCGGCGAAAATGTTCAACGCGGGTAAAGTCTCATTTATTTACATGAGAATTGAATTTTACTTTTTAATTTTTTTTTTCTTATTAAATATAGGAGAGGAGTTGTTTTGGAACTACACAACGATTTTCAATGAATACCGAAAATATTCGTTAAATAGACGTCCACCCTCGCTTAGCTTCGGTATCAAAACCTTCATTCAGTCTCACAACAAACGCCTACGAAAAATATCATTGCAATAGTGTCGTATTGCATCATTCAGATTTACAAAGGCGCTTAAAATGTTGAAATTTTGAAAATGACTGAAAAATATTTATGTTAAACATACTAAAAGGCAGAGTCACTTTGGTAGGCTAATATAAAAAAAAACATACTAAAATATAGCGAATGTTACCCGTCATAAGCTTGAGCGTAGCTCTTGATTCAAATAGCAACATACCTACAAACGTACAAGAAATCAAATATTTTTTTTTATAATATTAATTTAGATTATTTTAGTAAGGTAGGTGCTGTTCCTAAATAAGCTTTACGTTAAATAAGTGTACTAAGTTATTAAATCGATCACAAATATATCATGAAATTTAGGTGTATATATTCTTTGCAGTCGAACTTAGATTTTTCTAACTGTTGGGAAAACTATAATTTTTATATTATTTTATTATATTCGTAGCACGAGGTCCGGTGTTCGTAGCACAGGACGGTAGGCAGCAGTATAAGCGGCGGCGGCAGTTTTCGGTTTTTATGTCAGGGGTACCGGGGCACCGTGAGCAACAATAAAATTTTGCACAAACAACTAAAAAATAATCCCTTTTGATCGAGCTACCTAAAACTCAAGATGCCAATAAAGGCGTTATACATAAACATGACATTTGCCTAAAAAGCTGTTTGCCCTAAATGAGAGATGCCGATGAAGCAGTATGCCTGAAGTGTGAAATTGATTAAACTACTACAGCAACGGCACTAACAGGCGTTACTGACAAATTCAGGGAGTACATTCTTAAAACTTAAAAATGTACATACATATAAACTTAAGATAAAGTAAGGTAAACCTATTCTAAGGAGTTTATAGTACAAGAATAAACACTAGCTATGTGTATGTGCTCGCCTTATTGTGGTTTAGTTTACTCCGTTCCTGAATCAACATTCATCATAATTTTGTTTAATACGGCCAGTCCTGTACAAACAACCTCAAGATTAAACTTGTGATACATATTATATTCGACAGCGGTTCTTTCAAATATTTCATTGTTATATTTTGCTACTCGCACCTACTTTAAAACACTTTTAAGTACGAGTAAGTATTTAATATCACTAAAAAGGATACTTATTGTTAGTTATTTTTCTTTACGATAAAAGCCGACAAAGGTCAATATACTCTCTCTAAAGTAGTTTCGTGAACTTAATGCTTTGTTATTAGGGTTTCGTACCTCAAGAAGCGTAACAGAACCCTTAGAGAATCACTTTGTAGTCCGTCTGTTTGTCGAGAGCTTTTTCTCAGTAACGCGTGGATATACCAAGCTGAAATTACAACCAACTAACAATCTCTTGAAACTGTAAAAAAATCGAAGTTCGATGTCAACGCAATCAAAAGATTTCAATATCCGTTCATGATAATTATATTGACTAAGTACAAGTTTGTACGGAGACCTCAGTGCGCGATTCTGACATGCACTTGACCGGTTTCTTTAACACTTAAGAGTTAGGTAAGTTTTGTTATTTTTACATTATTATAACATAGAAGGCTTATAATACTTAAAAGTAAATTTATTTGCAAATTTTAAGTATAGTAATGCTTAAGTGTCACGCATTCCATTGTTTTCAACAGTGAGAAATTATTTTGTATTATTCACTTTCATTGTTAAACAAGTATCTATAAAATAGAGACATTGCTACTTACCAAATTACCTAATGATATGTTAAATTTCCGAACAGACAAAACAAGTGATAATGAGACGCCTTTTTTCGCTAGTAATGTGATGCGATATTTTTTTGCAGTCAGTGGGTCCAGAAGTGGTGGAAACCAATTTAAAAGCAATCGTCTGAAAAGCAGTTTCAGACGATTACGGTATATGGTGGCCTATAGGGCGATAAATCTTCTATAGCAGTTTTTATTGTTTTCTTAAAGTTATTTATTCAGACTGACCGTGGCTATCATTATACTAGATTTTCATCATGTCAATAGCTGTCATATCGAATGCTGCAGCATTAATAGTAGATTGTTAGCCTAGGGTTGAAAAGAATCGATTCCCTATAGTCCGAGTAGGAATTGATTCTTTTACCCGTGGCAAACACTCTACTTTTCATATAGAATAGGAGGAAAATAAAACTAGTTGTTTATCACACACACACACACACACACACGCGCGCGCACACACACACACACACACACACACACACACACACACACACACACACACACACACACACACACACACATACACACACACACGCAAACATGCACAGCTATACCTGTAACTGCGGGCGAGTGTCCTGGAGTCCTGAAATACAGGGTTGCCCTAGTTTAGGCTCCAGTCCACCTCGCATTCATATATTAGTTATAAGCACACTTTTTATTAAGTACTTTTCTGTTATAATAATTAAGTTTGTGTGATCTCACTGTATCCTGTGGTGGTAAATAAACTTATTTTTATTATTTTTATTTTTTTATCTAAACTATTTATTGATAATAATATATTAGTAGTACCTATTTATTAAAATCAATAGTCAAATTAGGACAATTCGTGAAATTAAAAAGATTTTCTATGACACAATATGCCTCGTCTGTAATGGAATCTGGTCTCAATATTTCGATTGAACTCATTTTTAATATTCAATTCAAATCTTAGCACAAAAGTCCGTCACAGATACATACGTAACAGATTTTAGTGTCCCGCCAATTTGTGTTGACTTTTTAAATTTTAAATATGGAACTGGCCGCTCGTCGCGTAATTGTCGCAGCACTCGCGGCTTATTCCGCTCAAAGAAGTTTGCGCTAAATTCACACTGGCTGTTTAGAAAGTCATGCATGACATTATTTAAATTAGTTTTTTTTTACATAAAACTCTTCACAGCTGACAGCAGTTCTATTTTCAAAATACATTCCGGCCCGAGGGTCGGGATGACTTTGTATGTGTTTTTCCCTCCCTATGAAAGGAAAGCAGTATCTTCCACCCAATAATCAAATCAAACAACACTACTTGCCGTAGTGTTTCGTCTAACTACCTCGGGAATTGATTCTTTTCAAACTTAGGCTAACAATCTACTATTTAGTGATAGGATGCCCTGAACATATGTGAGAACATATGCATAATGTGAGAAATATTGTGCTTGGAATCCAATAAAGAGTTTCTATTTATATATTTTTTTTTTTTTTTTTTTTTTTTTTTTTTATATTAGCCTACCAAAGTGACTCCACTTTGCCTGATGGTAAGCAGTAAGTGGAATCCAGAAGTGGCGGACACCATTCCAAAAGCCAAACTACTGGTATGGTGGCCTCCACTATGGCGGCTTAGTGAGATGCTTTTTCACGCCCCGCTTAAAAGACCCAGGATCAAAATTAGATGGGAACACATGCGCTGGCAAAGAGTTCCAGGCTTTAATTGAGCGACAAAAGTATGAAGTGCTGAACCGTTTGGTTCGAGACCCTTTAGATTCCACTGTGAAAGGGTGGCACTTTAGTCTTATAATGTTTATTAGTACTTGTATTATTTCTTGATACATATTAATTAATTATCAGAAAGAGCAAAGAATTCTTATTTTCTATAAGTGTTAAATATTCTGAATATAATAGTATCTGTAATTCTATATTCTACAGGTTTTGTAGCGGCAAGTGAAGGTTTTTCCGTTTTTCAATAGGCAACTTTGCATTCGGCAGCAAAAGCTGTCATCGGGGTTATTTACAAATATAAAAACGAAAACAAAGTACCTAAACCTAAACTCAGTACAAATATTTATGATTCATACAAAATTTTGTTTCTTTCAGTCATCAATCTCATAAACTCTTGTACAGAAATTGGACGCACTTCCACTGCGCTACCGAAGCAGTCCAAAAAGATGTGTATTATCACTCTCTGAAAAAGTCAAGTTTGGCCATTTTTTTTAACAACATAAAATTAATACGTAGACTAAATGGTAGGTAATAATAATTATATTTCACCACCAACATTTGTAAAAGTGTATTTATATCTCTATAGACGAACAGTAATCCTATTTATTTTTAAAAGTAGAGAGGACTAATAACGTTCCTAATTGCTAAAGCTTGCTTCAGTCAGTTTGGACATTCCTAATTAAAAAGAAAATTATTTAATTTTTCTGTGATTTATTAAGGTTTTCTGTGATGTTTTTTGCAGAAGCATCAAGAAGAATGGCTGAATTTAATAAATTGGTTTATCTGCGATATTATGTTATACAAACTCCAAGATGAAAAGCTGGCGTTACCAACAAAATATTGCAAAAGTTTCAAAGAAATACTTATCGAATTATGTATTTCCACATCGTCCTAACACGTATCAAACTTAGTATACCCGGGCGTTGGCTTGTGCCTAAAATATTTGACCATGTATTTTGGTGGTAACGTGTATAATACATAACTTTATATACAACATATCATGGGAGTATGGGTGTGATATGCTTTTCACTTAGTAAATCTACTTTATACTATTCAGATATACGCCATATTTTTCTTGCTCTAATAGTGGTTAGACCAGCATGCATAGACATATTTAGAGTCAAAAAGACTAGTTTCTGCGGCGCGGTTTTACCCACGTCTTTGCTTACGGCTCTGCTCTCGTCGCCAGTAGAGTGATGTTACATAGCCTTCCTCGAGAACTGGCCTATCATACGCAAAAAGAATTTTCAAATCCGACTGGTAGTTCCAGAGATTTGCGCGTTTAACCAAACAAATAAACAACTCTTCCGCTTTATACATAATAGATATAGATAGTAGTAGTATCGATTAAATCATTTCTATCGTAATATTTCAATGCAGAAAAAGATATGTTTTATGACACTTTTTTTTATTGACACTTCAAAGTCCCAAATGCAAATAAGTACATAAAGTTTGTTATCTTTAAATTTAATTATGTTATCACTTTAATAAATAGGTCTTTCTAGTTTAAATTATTAAAACTCGTCCGAAAATTTAAAGGAGTGGTTATGAAAAAAAATTGATGCTCTGTGTTCTCCCTATGATTTAACAATTTTGACAGGTGTAGACTTTTATGGTTCAGTTACACACTGTTAATAACTTCACGGTAAGTTAGGTAGTCAGTAGTAGTTACTCAGAGGTCTATCATAAGTCTCTATTGTTTAGTTAGCGAAGCATTTCCTTCTCTTCAGATATTTCTGTAATCATGGTTTCATACTGAATCATTTCGTTCTGTAATACGTTTATTTCAGAAAATGGACAATTAGAAGATAATACTATAGTTAATATTATAAATGCGAAAGTTTGTGTGTATGCGTGTGTGTTTGTTACCACTCAGCGCATAAACGAATAATCCGATTTCGATGAAAAATAATATGTAGATAGATTTGGTGCTGGAGATGGACATCGCTTACTTTTTATCCTGAAAATCGAACTGAAAAATATCCCATACACAATGAAAATAATTCTGTCACGTCGCATATTTGACTTCACCGCAGTGTACGTGGTTTATCTAAGTTAAATATATCCATACCTTCATCTATCTTCATATTCTTTTTGATCTCTAGAATAAAGTTGGGTTTATTTTTTTAAGATATTTTATGAGTAGCTGTAACTTAAAATGAAGTGAGATACACTTTTGAACATCAAAATAACAAACACAAAATGACAGCTAATTAACCTACAGCACAGCCCACAGTACGCTAACCAAGTAGATCCATAAAAATAACTATCAAGTAATTTATGTCCTACTGTACCTGTATGCACTTTTAAATTATTGATCTAACATTTAACCTACATCTGATCCAGTTTGAACATTTATTTAAAGATACGCCTCGGTCTGAAAGGTTATGTATTCAGCGAGGGTATAATGTATAATTGAGTTCAAAGGTAAACCTGCCGTCTGCCCGCTCGTCGACATATCACGAAACTACAATACAGTTTTAATAGAGTCGGTAAAACTTCAGAAATAAACTGAACCGGTTAGAGGATTTAAGGTCAGACAACCAACGATGAATAGATAAATAGAGGATAGATGTCTTAAGCTTCTACCTGTATTACGTTATTATTGTTTCTTTCTATTGCCGACGGTGGCAGACGAGCCAACAGCCTCCATGCTGGTAAGTGGTAATGGTAACTGTCGCTCATAGACTTCTTTAATGACGAAAATTCTGCGAAGCCGCTGTCTACCGGGAAGTGATGGGATAGTTGAAGGAAATATGGAGGGTAAGGAAAAAGGATATTCTGCTTTGTTAATAAAAAATGCAGTAACTGGTGAGATAATGAAAAGACAATGGAAAAATCCAAGCATACATGCTGCGTCGTTGACAATTACACTAAAGTTGACAATGCAGGCGTTATCAACTTTGAGATATTTGGGAAGGATACATGCATAGGATTCCCATCGTCGAAACTTTTTTCATCGTCGGATTACAATTTTAGCTGGACCCTTTAAAACTTACAATAATATGAGTATTACTCTGGTTTCATAAAAATCGAGATATTTATTGACATAATTAAAAAATACTTTACTACTTTTACTCTACTTTGAACCTATTATTTATTGGTTGTATCGTCGCCATTTACCCCTTTCGCTTCAAACAATCAAATTTTATATACTTTTGTTAACAAATAAAAATAAAAACAACATTTGGCGTGTGTTTAATATGGCGAGCACGGAATCGACAATTTTATCGTTCACTAGTCTGATCCTCTTTTATTTTATTAAAAATAATTGAAAAGTGCTTATTTTTTAACTTTTTGTGTCACCTAAACATACAAAACGAATGTCCAATAGTTTCTTAGAAGAAATGTATCACGTAATAGAGCCGATATTGCCCCACATCAGTGGTAAAATGGACGATTACCTCGATAGTACGAGTAGGTAATAACAGCTATTACTTGTGTACAAAAGACCACTTTACGGACATGTCGTTTTGGAAGTACTTTTGATGCATTTTGCTGTAATTATAGATAAAGATATAATAGTAATATTTGCTAGACTCAGTACAAATTGTAAAAAGTGAAATAGTTACAATATAAATTGTCATCGGTTTGGTATAGTACAAGTGTGCGTTTCCTTGAGTGAGATCTACATATTAAAGATGATGACGATGTTAAAAATGAAATTTAAAATTTTGCTTAAATAACAATATATATTCGTTAAAAAATATCGCTGTCAATATACCTACATAATAATTAAATTATGGGATCTATGGGAGATTTGAGGGTAAAAGTGATTATATTTCGAATTGACTGTAAGTACGGCTTAAATTATGAAAAGTAAGGTGAAGTAATCTCCCCAAGTATAAGTAGGGTGTACTATGACAAATTGAAGGCCAAATAATCGAATATCAATTGATAGACCACTATAAATCGAACGTCTAAATACTCGAGGGTTCAAAATATCGAATAGTAGAACTCCTGAGGACAATACAACTGTGTTATAAACTCAGCGCTAATGATTATGAGCACATTGTCTCATTTCTTTATGTTTGTAATTTTGTGAAAACTTTTATGACTAAACCTCATTATTTGTATGTTGTGTTGAGCTACATACGTACGTATAATTGTAAAGTTCTGCTGAGGTACCTAAAATTGATCGTGATCATCAATAAGAAAAAAATATTCCCGAAAGTATGTAGTCACAAATTCTAACAAGAAAACATGCAATTTTAAATTAAGACCAGTAAAGTTTTGGATTTAATACATCCAATCAAACGTACACACCTTATAACCTAAAAAAAAATAAAAGGTAGTTCGTCACTAGAACGCTTGACAACAATAGAAGTCAAAACGCTTGGACAAAGGACGTTTATCTGCAATCATAACATTGAAAATTAGCTCTCAGTGCTTCAAATGAGGCAAAGACGAAAATAGACATGGTTTAATTCTAAAACTTTAATCAATTAAGATTATATCACAGATTGATTGAACGGTAGGTTTATGTATTTTGAAGCCAAGCCTATGTTTATGAGGCGATGCCATGTGCTCTTCATCGATACGAAGCGCCAGACAGTGAATGTGAAAATCGAAGTACCGCACCTAAGTTTATGCACAAGAACCGTGACTGCTCACGGCATATCGATCACTAAGTTTTCAACTATGATTTAGAAATATAGAAGAACATCGCAAACTCTTTGTTTGCGATGTTCTTCTATATTTCTCTTCTTCTCTGTATTCTCTTCTGTTTTCGTTGTAGGTAGGTAATTGTTAGATTTAGTTTCGGTAAAATTCAACTTAAGTAAAGTAGCGTAATGCATTTAAAGCAATTTAAAACATTGCAATGCAAATATCTCAACACGGTACTTGAACGCGCTAAACCTTGGAACTACCAGTAGGATTTCAATAATTCTTACACTTAACAATAGCGCTTAACTAGTTTGCCACATGTACCCTTTTTAAATCTATACTATTAAAAGCGACAGAGTTTGTTTGTTTGAACTCGCTAATCTCTGGCGCTACCAGTCGGATTTAAATAACTCTTTTTGCGTAGGATAGCCCAGTTCTTGAGGAAGGTTATAGTAACATCACCCTACTGGTGACGGGAGCAGAGCAGTAAACTAAGACGCCGGTGAAACCGCGCTGCGGAAAACTAGAAACTTAAATATATTTGACCTATTCGTGACTACGATTTATCATCATCATCATTTGAGCTGAAACTTGTCCACTAATAGACATAGCCGACCGGCAATGAGGATTTTCTAAAATGGCGCTTACGAGGTGGCAACACTGAGAAGTCAAGTCCAGGCACCTGTCATAGCGCTTTCAATCAACCAATCAATCGTGAACGATTCTATAGAATTCAAACTGTGAATGAATTTTGATTTTGAATTTTTGTGAATTGAAGACTTCTCACCTAAGTGGCGCCAACTGGTGGCAAAAATTTTTCTAAACACTCTCATTACTTTAACTGCCCTACCCTAGTCACGTTGACTGGTCGTCATTATTATATATTCGTATATTGGGTTATATTATTCAATTGTTTGTTTCGTCCACAATGACATTGACATATGGCAATAACTGGCGTCAACGGCAATAATTGGATAGGTCCTTCTTGTTATTGAAAAGAAATCCTCAAGCGTGTACCTACTAACTCATACCTATGTTATTCTTCGTTATCGTTCCTTGTTGTTTATTCAGTACCCTGTAAATTTGCCCCAAAATATGCCGTACAATAATATTTGTCGTCCCAGCCCATTATTTTCTCAGAGAAAACCTCTTCACATATGAAGTAGGCGTGAGCTTTACTAATGTTCGCATAAAAGGAACTGGTGATTTCAGTTTCTTTTTTAATAATGTAATGTGTATTCTGTAACACGTATTTAATTTTTTCATTCATTTCAAGCTTTGTTATATTTATAAATTATATTGCCATAAATACTTAAAGTTACATTGATAATATTTCTTTTAGTGTATATATGTTATACAATTATATAAATATCACATTTAATACCTACGACTTATGAAACTAATGCTACATCTACCGCAGTGGGAGTGTTTTACTAGTGAAAAATAACGTTTGAAACCAATATTTGTGTTGCCTCACATCACTATATGAGATATTTATTAACATTGTTAAAGAAACTATTTATACGTATACACTTATTTCCACCAAACTGTTTTAGACCTTATAATACTCAAAATAAGAAAGAAATTGGGCAAAGAGACATATTGAATTTATTATGTTGGACCTTTGAGGGTGCAAAATATTCGTTAGTATAATTGGTTCGTTTGCTACCTCTTGCAAACTAATTAACTCCTAGCTATTTGTATGTTGCATGTCTCTAAGACCCTGTAATAAAACGCTCATTGTATGACTTTTTACATATAATTTCTCTATAACTTAACACATGGCTATACTGTAGTGTAGACTAGATTTACTGTTGTAATTAAAGTATTTGGGTCTTTGATAGACTATTTGCTTACGAAGATTGGTTACAAAGTTTGTCTCATATCATCTTTATTAAATTATTTAATATTTTATACATACACACATTAAACGGAGGTTACTTATTAAGAGAGGTGTTAATGGTGCGTTGGCCATGAAATGTTAATTGAAACGAAAAAATAAAAGCGTCCTATATAGAGAAAGGTTTTTAAATATCACCGTTGAGTTAGAAGCACAACTCATGTATGAACTACTGCAGTATTTAATTGGTTGCACAACAAAAGACTAAGAATCCTTTAGTCTTTAAACACAAGAGTTTAAATCACACTTGAAAGTCAAGGATTCATTTTCACGTAATAATTACAGGCCACTACACTACCACTTTCTCATTAACAAGGCCACTGGCCAAGTGTTTGTTTTCTCTGATAAAATCTACCTTTGATCTCGGCAAACTTCAATACCACTTGACATTTCTTTTTAATTCCAGAAGATAAGGTCAAGACAAGTACTAACCTGTTGAAATATCGAAATTTACTTTTATTTTTAGCATTATGTTTTGTAGAAATTTTAATACTTTATTGGTATAATTCGGTTTTAATTTATATTTGTACAACTTGCGCCAGTTAAGTTCAATTTAGTTGCTGCAGTCAGTATTGTAAGATATTTTTTATTTTTATTTATTTATTCAAAAATCTTCACATACATACAGTATATAGGCGGCCTTAATGCCAAAGGCATTCTCTACCAGTCTACCTTTTGAGGTGGTGCAGAGAAACAAAGTAGGTGCACAAGAAGTTACACAGTTTTAATCAAAAATTAGAGTAAAAATTCTAATAAAACATATTAATTATACATATATTTATATCTAATACTTAAACATACATACATGTAATAGTCTGTATACACATAAATAAACATACTTATAAAATAATAAAATAAATACATATTTATACATACATATACTCGATTATCGAGATGATTCTGCCAATTTTCTTAAATATAGTTCTTTTACTTTCACCTTAAACGCAAAACGGTTAGTGGACATCCTGATCTCGAGAGGGAGTACATTCCAAAGAAGAATAGATTGATATGTGTAGTAGTAAGTGTAACAATATACAACACAAAGGTTGCTTATTTAAATACATATAAACCCTACAGTTAGACTGGAAAATTATCTCTACAGAATTTCGTAGCCTTGGCTACGAGCTACAGTATACTTGAGTAGTTTTGTGTTAGTTTCAGTACTCCTAGAGCAGTATAAGATTCGATCAATTTAAGTTCACATGCAGTACATCTTAGTATAGTTACATATAAATAATTATAATTCACTATTAATCTACATATATTGTGATGTTGTACCTACTATATTACTTTTAAAACCACATTAATTTGTATATACCACAATTTCTGGCAATAGAGATATTTGTATTGTTCTTTAACCGGCTTACATTATGCCCACAAATTAAAATACAAGGTAATCTAAGTCTCGAAAGGCTTACTTTAACTATCAAATTGAGTGCACCTTGTGAACTTGAACAAAGCACGCATAATGGTGCTTAACATTGAACTTTGCTGGTAATTTCTAGATAAAACTTTCCGTCGGCACGTTTGCTACTTTTGTAGTAGTTAAATAACCTCTTACTTTACAACTGTATTATCGTGCCTTGTATAGTCGACCACATATTCGCTTTAAGTACCAAAATTAAAATTAAAAAAGACTGATTACAACTGTCAACCGTCACTGAACTGAAGTTACTGGCAAGCAAAAATAGACATTATTGTTTTTAACCAACTACAAAAAAAGGAGGAGGTTTCTCAATTCGACCGTATATATATTTTTTTTTATGTGTGTACGCGGATAACGTCGTCGTTTATGAACCGATTTCGATGATTCTTTTTTTGTTGGAAAGTAGATATCCCGAGTGTGGTACCATGATAAGGAAACCAGGATCTGATGATGGCATCCCAGGGAAATCGAGGGGAACTTTCGAAAATCGTACTGGCGACTAGTGCATTTGTTATTTTTTTCATTAAATATTTTAAGGCCCTACTATTTAGTAAAAGTTTGGAGTCGATCTGATGATGGAGCCGAAAGACAGTCGAGGGAACTCGACAACGATTTACAGCAATTACTTGGTGTTTGGACCTAAATCATTTCTAATGATAAGAACTTTGCACCCATAGGGGTTTTAAGTGCCATTAAAGGTGACCATAGACAGTCGAGGGAATTCCTTAACAGCAGTCATGTCGGGCATACTTCAAACGGTTCAATACCTATTCCAAAATGTTTAGTTCGTACAAAAATAATTTACCTAAGCAACATTCAGGTCTACCAATCACTGAAAATCGTAAAATAAAATAATTATAAACAAAAAAAAAAACCGACTTCAAATTGGCAGGCAACTAAAAAGTTTAAAATAAGTTTACTTAGCAGAAAGTAATTCGTATTTTGATTTAGTTAATCAGAAATGATTAAATAAGTATTTTATAATTTTGAAGTTGGTGCCAAATAAATACATTAAGAACCTTAATAGCAAATTAAGATTGATAATACCTATAGGTACCTAGTTATTGATTTTCTTTGTTTAAAATTTGAAGTCGGTTTTTTTCGTTTAAAATTATTTTTGTGATGATGCAAACGACATTTACTCTGAAGTTGGTAAATCAATTTTATTGTCGACTATAACTATGTTCAATGACAAGTAAAATAAACAAAATTTTAAATTAGCTTATGTTTTTAAAAATTATGTTATGAGTCATACTCGTAGTGACCAAGATTAGCGAGCGGGTTTGCCGTCACCTGGCAGTCATTTTGTCGCCTTTTATGATGCTCGCGGGACGACATTTAGTGGTTTTATACACTTGACCGGTGATATGTCAGCATGTACGGATGTTACGTAATAATTAAAATTTGTCAAATAAATATTATTCAAAATATAAATGTACTTTAAAACTAAAAGTCTTAAAACCAATGCGCAATTTTGTGATAATATTCACAATTATCATGCAGTTGGGTATGTTAGCACACGTATACCGGACTACATTAGCATAATTCGTATAAAAACAATATTTTCTGAAGTTTGAAATGCATATTAATGTATCTATACACCTATTTATATTCTAAACACATGTTAGCTTAGTGTGTTTCGGTCGATATGTAACACACCTGACAGCCAAATGAAACATGCCTTCCATGTTCGCATCAGATGAGCATGAGCATCAAACTCAAGCTTTGTATTCAAAGTCCGTTTACTTCCCGGAGGGTGCTCCTCTCGAGAGCGAGCGAAACGAAATCTTGTTGAGAGTCTCGATGGGCCTCCAATAAGTCCTCTAAACGAACCGGCCCGGACGGTACTTCAACTAATTCTGAATATTGATGTAATTAGAGTTTTTGAAATAAAGAAATCACTGTGGTAATATGTCTTTGATCCTATGAGCGGACTAAAAAATGTTGTCATTAATTACAATAGCTCTAAACAATGTTTTATGCATAAATGTATACATAAATGTATACATAAAAGTATACGTAAAAGTATACATAAAAGTACACATAAAAGTTGTTGTGAAATGTTTGAGACGAAGCAATTTAAAACGGTTGGTATTTTTATAAAGTGTTTTTTATAATAGTCTACCAAAGTGACGGATGAACAGTGGGATTTAGAATAGTCATCAAATTGATGTGCTTCTTCTTAAAAATGATGAATTGGTCAATGTTACCGATTGTTTGTAAAAGAGTTAAAAAAACAAGTTATTTAAAAATTCAAGCTAGCTAACTGCAGTATGTTAGGTAACTACAACAGAAAAATTATTTTGCAATAAATTTTCTACGTAAACTTTAACTATTAAAACATTTAAATCCAACAAAAAGTTTTACGCTTCATATACAAAATGGGTCAAGCTTGAAATATATGTGCATTGTTTCACTTTTTATTACAAAAATTAAGTTTTATACAAAAATTGGAATACAAAAAGCTGAAAGCAATTTTTTTACGTGCCTATAATCGCGTGCAAACATGACAACGACAAATTATCGCAGTAGATATTTATAATAAAATTTATTAGTCGTATTAATTAGACGTGACACTAATATACCTACTATTATTAACCATAGGAAAATTATTTGAAACACGAAACCTTACTTACTTAATAGGCAGAACTTCCAATTTGCTTTAAGAGTAGATATTGATTCGTAAAAGTGATTTGAATTAAGATATGCGATTTGGAAATTTTAGTCTCTCTGGTAATGACTATAAGATATATATTGCCGAATAATCGTATTTTATCTTATGACTGTCTTATAAGATAGGTGCCATATTACAGTAAGCCCGATGTTATGGTGTATTACCATTATAAAACTAAAAATCACGCTAATGTTTTTAGATATGTTTATCTATCACAAAGCATTTCGCTTCTTGATTATGTCTATGACGGTATATTACTTACACTCAAGCGTTTCTATATCTTTAGGAAAGGAAATGTAAAACGTTAAATGAACAGAAAGATTTTTCTTACCTACGTTTACGTAAATAAGCACACACGACAATGAAATTGTGACTTCTTTACTCGAGTTGAGCAGCCTGATTGAGGAGAAATTATTATGTTTTATAACATAATAATTTCTAAGCATAGGCATAATAAGCTTATGCTTGTCCATGCGACGCTCCAGACCATGCGAAACTGCTGACGTCAAGGGCCTATAAATTACAGCAAATGCTTGTTATCAACCGTCCCATAAGCCACTCTATTGGTAAAAAATGGGCCTTTCCCTGTCATGAAGATTTGTGCCCGCGTTAGTGTATTACACGCAAGCGCGTCGTTCGCATACTTTTCTTACATACTTTGCCTGTCAATCGTGCCACACGCACTAGGATACAGAGCTTACTCATGAATGAGGGTGGAGTCCGCACGCGGCTCTAAACAAATCAGACGGAAAAACACCCTTACGAGCAGATTTCTGTTATATCCCTGTGGTAGTACAAGAAACATAAGGTAGGTGCTTCTGTTATCGTGTAAAAAAATCCCAAGAACACAATCTGCCTCGGTAGAGTTGTTTAGTTTCGGACTTAACTAATTAACTCTAGGGTGAAATTACTGCACCAGTCTGTCTCACTAATCTTAAAACGCGTTTCCTCTCTTTGTATAAAACTTATTGCGTTTGTTCATGCAACCGTAGGTACCTAATAAATAAATAACTATATTAGCTTCAAAGCACAAACAAGCATGTCCACCGTTAGCTTTTAAGGCAATACTCATTATAAGCTTATACCTACTGTCTGACCACTTCTCATTCCACTCAGCTTTGTAAGCTCGTTTTGCGAGAGAGGTGCATGAATATTTTAGAATTTAATTAAAAACAAAAGCCCTTGCAGTGCGTTTGGTAAATAATTGAGTGGGCAGACGTAAGCTAACACAGCATGAAATTATAATTTAAAATGGTAATGGAATTTGCACCTTACTTTCAATATTATACCTTAGTTGTTATGAACGAATTGCGAGCTGAACTTTTTAGACGAATAGGTTTCTTTTTTTCTTATTTTTAAAAAAAGATTGAAGGATTAAAAAAATACATTTTTAAATTTTGTTATCTTTTTTAAACTATGATAACTTTGACGGAGAAGTCTTGTCAGATAATTCCCTCTATTACGTACCTACCTATCTACTACATAATAAAGTTTGAATAGAACCTTAACCCACAACAGATAGTAATTTATGTGATATTCAGACGGCAAATTTTATAGTAATTTCGTATTAAATAGCCGTACAATAATTTATTAGATGCAATTAATCGTTATTGGAGGGTGTCGTTATCGCGCCGCCCACTCTGCATTATTAGTTATTACTTACATTGATTGTTGTTATTGCCATCGCTGTGATATTATGGTTTCGGTTTATCGTAAAGTAGATACAATTGCAACCTTATAAATATGTATAACATTCAAATATTATACGGATTTGGGGTTATTACTCTGTCACCTGACTGATATGGACCTGCATAAGATTGTAGATATCTAGTGTTTTGTGAGTTTGATACCGTCTTGTTTGGTGTAAGTAGGGTGAAGAAGAATTACACATTAGCAATGAATCTACAGAATTCGATAGTATGACTGAAAACGTAAAAGCGTAGAACGTATTTTTGAAAATTGTCCATTTTTTGAATCTCATAGCTAAGCAAAGGTTGGAGATAGATAAAAAATGTTAAAGTCAAAGTTGTAGAAAATTTTATCAGCTTTCATTATGCAGTTTTTGAGATGTAAGCTAAAAACAAAAAAAAATGGGACAATCTTTCCAATCCCGCCTTGGGCTCACCTCGGAGGGGTAAGGACTTTTAGTATGTTTATCTCCTAACTAGCCCAAACAAAGTTCTGAAGAGAACCTGCTTTCGACTTTTCCTTCAACAATTATTTGTTAACTGGTCTATCTGTAATACTCGTAGTAAGCGTGCGTAAGCACTTGTCATCAACTAACAAGTATATTCTTGTTATTCTTGTTCTGTGTTAGTTTACTTGCTTTGGGTTTTTATTTATAGGTAAACATATATTAAGCTCTTGGTACAAAATGTTTGGTTTATTTAAACTTTTAAAAATAATGCATTAGATTTACTACTTGTTTAAAATTTTAAAAATAATGTTGGTAATTTGTGTAGGACGTTGAAATACAAAAAAAACAGTGACAAAAAACACGAGATAATGATTACATTTTAGTCCTACGGGGTGGTAAAATTACCCATAACATTTAACCATTTTGAATGTAAAAATCTCCTTCAAAACGGGAGAACGCCAAAATAAAAAATTTGATATCAACACTGCATTTGACATTTCGCCCTTTATTTAGCACCCTTCGTAATCATAATATTTAGAGTAGAAAAGTAAAACGGTTAAGTGTTTTCATAAAACTTTATAAGCTTTCAGTTGTAGACCTTAAAATTCGAGTGAATTTACGCATTTGACATAAAATAACTGTAATTTAAAATATACAAACAATAAAATTTAAGACTATTAAATTTTATTTAATGTTTAGCTTATCATTCACTAGTAATCCGCTCCGGCTTCACACTAGTGTATCAATATATTTTTATGATATTATTATATTAAATATTTTAAAATGAAATTTTGGTTATAGAAATAACTAACCTTCTCGCGAAGAAATAAAGTCTCTGAGCCCATTGACAATAGAAAACAGCGAAAATAATAATTGTTTTCTTTTGTCCTTAGAAATACTATTAAGAGATTAAATGTAAACAGCTAGTAGGTAGTTAGTTATATTTTGAAAAGGATTAATATCAATATCAGCAAACTGCCGCCAGGCGGGGCAACCTTAATTAGCTTCCTTAATAAGTTATGTTGACTCATAGACCATTGAAAGAACTGCGAGTACAATTGAGTCTGACGGTACGGTAAGCTTTAAAGAAAGTAGGTACTTATATATTTTAAATTTTAATTTCTTTGAATCGCGTAATTACTTACCTTTTCCTCTTTTATGCTCTTCACTTTACACAGTCAGCAACAGCATGTTTGTATTAATTTAGCATTGTTCTTACAATGCTTAAAGAACACAATATCTAGTTACGGATAGCCACATACCATCAAATGGCATGTTTGTTTGACACAAAACCTTTTCAATAATAACATTATCTACACTAAAATACCCGGGATAAACGGTTATTATGCCCTATTATATCAGGACATAGGGATGCTAGTAGTTTACCCGTGCTATCCGGTTATGTGCAGTGTATATCGGCTTAACATCAGTGCCAACTGGGCCGGGAAACCTTTGACCCGCGCCGTTATGACTGCAGCAAGATACTGAGTAATAGATATTATAGACCTATTGGACCTTGGCAACTTCACAGTTATGTAAAGAGGTGTATTGCTATACTGTATTAGTAGTATAATATACTGTTGAAGTTCTGAACAAGTGACAATAATTTTCGATATAATGTAAAATGTTATTTAATCTCAAAATTAAATTTAACCAAATGTATTCGGTAACTCAATGGCCGTCTTACCACTTAGTTTAGTCAGTTAAAGGTGACCAAGGAAATACTAAAACATTTTCAAGGCAGTATTCTGGCATGTGTCCGCATTCGGTTATAAAAGCAGTATTGCCCATTTAGCAGAAGACTTGTTATAAACTCATTTATTCATAGAGGTTTACCGGTGTAAACCGAACACAAAGCGAATTACACAAAAAGAGTCATTATATATTTATAACATTGTTCTAATTTGTCTGACCATTAATCTGTCAGGAAAATGTCAAGGCAGACATATTTCCGTAGCCGGGTAATCCGGGCGAGTTAATCATCTGATCCGGGATTACGCGTTAATCTGACGCGGTGGCTCAACCCGCTCAGCAGACGTTCAAACATGACTTGTAATATTATAACTCTTCTAATCAATATGTCACACTGATACAACGTGTATGCACATTATTATTACATTCGTGAGAATTACCAGATACTAGTAAGTAAATTATTCTAGACGATGAAAGAAAATTTAACAGTATTGAATGAACAAGAGATGAATGCAGATCACACCATTAGGCTGTCGTGTAGGTATGCGCCATCTGAATGATGTCAATCAAAAATGCGTTAGGAAATTCATCTATCCAGAGAGACGTGTTACCGTAACAAATGACCTGCTTATTGTAATACATACATACATCTATCTAGGACCAGTTGCAATAGGGTTCCGGCCACAAAAAGACGCTGGCTAATATTGAGCATTACTCGATAAAAACCTATACAGCTAAAGAACCACTACCACTTCACATCGGAATAGAGGACTACCACTACGCTTTTTCCTTTCAGCTTGTCTCACTGACTACAACAATTTGTTGTCTTAGATTCTGTAAGCCCAGAATTTGGCAACAAATGTCACGCCTCTAAGTATTATTACATCGCTAACTTCAATAAGAACTTATTTCATAATAATTATTATGAAACTCGCAATTTGAGATCAGCCATTAAAGTTATAACATAAAGTTCGCAGAGACATTTCGTTCATTAAATAAGCAACTTTCGTTATTGCGTTACATTTCAACAGAAAGTTTTCCGCTTAAAGCAAAATTTTTCTTTAATTAGTTTGAGAACTGATGAAATTTTTTTTTTTTTTTTTTTTTATGTTATAGCCTACCAAAGTGACTCCACTCCGCCTGATGGTAAGCAGTCAGTGGAATCCAGAAGTGGCGGCCTCTATACCAAAAGCCATCGTCTTAACTGCTGGTATGGTGGCCTCCACTATGGCGGCTGGGAATGGGGATAGGGGAACGGAATGAGGGAGGTGAGGAAAGAGGAAGGGGGAAATTGGGCCTCCGGCGCTCTCACTCACCGAACGAAACGCAGTAGTACGGATACTACTACTCTTAAGTCGATCTTCTATGAGAGGGTAGTACTTCCCCGGACGTAAAGAGAATTTCGGTGAATGAGGTTATTTTGTACTTTTAATGTTGCCTAGTCGACCTTGAGTCTTGCGCTTGTCTTCCGGTGACGTGACAGTGTAAAATGTGTGCATGATACTTAGCAGCGCTCCAAGAACTAAACATTATTTTACATTTTTTTTATGCTATGCAGACCCGCTGATACTATGAGAGATTATACTTCCTCGGATAGTCGCAGACAGCTTGCAAATTATTAATATATATAACAAAGTACCTACTACTTTTAACTCAGATATCTCTCTAGGAGATTTACAATCCTAGACAAATATCAAATTATTATGATCAAAGCGTTTAATTAGCTGTGAAGACCAGAGGTATAGAAGTGCACTGCTTTAATAAGGTGACCCAGTTAGCGGTCGGCCTACTGACATTTCGACTGTGAATGTGGCCACGAATTTTTATATCGCGGGACGTCTGCACATGACACGACAGTTTTTTATCTCAAATTTATCGGCTATTTTCAAGCTTTTGTGCAGATCTGGAGTTTCTTTTGTTGACAGTTCTTATCATTTGTCATTTAAGTTTGACGTTTGTTTAAAGTTATCTATGAAACTGGTAAAAAGAAATCCACCTCAAACAACTTCTTCTGTACGATTCCGATACTACATTGCGTATTATCGGAAAGTAAAACCGTGAATTTCAGATTCGAAATTATGTCGAAAAATCTTAGTAGGTAACGTAGTACGTAACGTAAACGTAGTAAGGGTGGGTCGTTAGTGTTAAAAAAATAAATTAAGATAGTTATCATTTAATTAAATACTATGTATATTATTGAAGACTGTCTGGGGCTCAACAGATACATATTATTTTTTCTGATTAATCTGGTAAAGGTACAACCGGTGGATAAGAAAGAGAACAGCTTACAACCAGTCATAGTAAAGATTCTTGTGAAATGTCCATGCCCAGTACGTGGTGAATAACGTTCAGCTAGAATGATCATGATAAATTGTTGATAGTGTTACTGAATTAATATTCATTTTTCATTTATCGAGTAAAAGTCGAAGATACCGCATTAAACTAAATTATTAATTTTAAAATTGAAGAGTCTCTGCTTCTATAAAAACTGATGTTTCAGACACTTACATTTCAATGCGTTATGCAGCCCGCATTTATAATAGACTTTTTGTGAAAAACTCGGTATGTGTTAATGTAAACTCATTTTACATTTCTGTGCAGCATGATAATGTAAATTACTTGTCACAATGGCTTGTTACCACCAAAATTATAGTAGTATTTGTATAGACTTATGTAACATTAAGTAAAAGATAATTAAGCTATCTTCTACCATTAGAATAATGTGATGAAATATCAATACAAACTTTTTATATTGCACATAACATATTCTAGTTTCTTAACAATATTAGTAAAGAGACTTGATGCTACAGTATATTATACATATCTGTGTGTAACAATGTTAGTAGTGCGCTAAAACGTATCCCGTAAGAGCTGAGTCGAGTCCCGCTTCAAAAGTAAAAAGGCTTTTTGCATTTAAACATTTTCAATATAATATCTATATTCAAATTTATAATATATACATAAATAAATAAAATAATAATGACTTACGCCAACGGATGGTTACAATAGTGTTTTCAGTGCGGCTCGCGAAGCTTTTGTTTAACGTGCCTAGTGACGCCTGTCGCGACGCTCGGCGACTTTCCCCTACAATTACATTTATCTATTTTGTATTTGAGCGACCTTCCTTTGTGAATAAATGTCGCGTTCAGAAGAAAAATCTTTTGTGATGCTATTTTTTATTACAGCGAAAATAGAACAAATGTTGTATATTAATTTAGCGTGAAGACTGAAGAGGCGTTCGAAGTAGGATGCTTATAATAGCATGAACTTTGACCGCTTGTCGAAGTAGGATGCCTTCGGTAGGTGTAAGTACGCTTATTGCTAAGGCGAAGATTGGGACTTGCTCTCATAATTCAGCTAGTAGCAGATGTGTTGAAAGTTGCTGCAAATTCTGTTTCAGTTAATGCCTTTTTCTGTTAGGAGGCTACGAGAAATCAAACAGATTTCGCATCTAATACCTACTGCTGGTTACTCAAGCCAACGGTATCTGCAGTATTAGGGCTAGCGCATACTACTCCGGCCGCAGCATGCCGCATTGCAATATTTCGTCACAATGTCACAATTTAATAAATTGGAGGTTGAGTAATTCTGGACAATATATACCATTATCGAAAGTAATAATCAATTATAACGTAGATTATTTGAATATTACTGACTACAGAATTAGACAGTCCCTGTCCGTATTGCATAAATATTAACACATCTCTAGGTACATAGGCACAAAATAATAGATTTAGCCAGAGATTTGTAACTAAGACTTGGCAGCGAATAATGTCCACGGGGGAGTTCGCCGGGGCGTGTTGACAATACCTGGAGTTACTGAAGCTTATAGTCATGAATTATAAATGAACTTCTTACTACTACTATCCTGGTTTAGTATCCATTAGAATATATGTAAATTTTAGTAGGCTACGGTATTGTAAATACGGTAGACTAACGACTAATATCGAAGTTTGTAGGTTCAGTTTGACTTTGTACCCGAAGACTACAGTCACAAAGTACAGCAATGTTGGGCAACTTTCGCGCTAGAGAATAAGCCCCGTAGAAATTATTTTTTTAGTATGAGAGATGTTTAATATATCTCAACATGCTTAAAATAAAACCTAGACTCAACAAAAAATAGATGTAGGTATGTATTTATAAATAAAAAGTTTTAACCCTTGTGCGAATCAAAACCACAAACAATACCTAATGCACTCCTACTGTGCTACAAAGAAACTCAAATGCCATTAAGATACTATCATCATCATCATATCACCCGAAAGACGTCCACTGCTGGATATAGGCCTCTCCTAATTTTAGCCATCTTGGCCGGTCGTAACCTACCCTCATCCATCGGTTGCCCGCCACACTTATAAGGTCGTCGGTCCACTTTGTGAGGGATCTGCCCACGCTGCGCCTTCCGGTTCGTGGGCACCACTCTAGAACCTTTCAGCCCCAATGTCCATCAGTTCTGCGAGTGATTGCGAACTAATAACCTATAGAATTGTATAGCGTCAAACGGTGAACATACTCTGTAGACAAGTATATTGGGGTTTTGTGTGAGCAGATTCGGTATTATAATATTTATACAGTAGTAGATCCACGCTGATTTCAGCATGAATGGGCCGGATCGTCCGGGGAAGTACTACCCTCTCATAGAAGATCGACTTAAGAGTAGTAGTATCCGTACTACTGCGTTTCGTTCGGTGAGTGAGAGCGCCGGAGGCCCTATTTCCCCTCTTTCCTCACCTCCCTCATTCCCTTCCCCTAACCCCATTCCCAGCCGCCATAGTGGAGACCACCATACCAGCAGTTTAAGACGGTGGCTTTTAGTATAGTGGCCGCCACTTCTGGATTCCACTGACTGCTTACCATCAGGCGGGGTGGAGTCACTTTGGTAGGCTGTAAAATATATATAAAAAAAAAAAATTACGGTAAGCTAAGCTTTTAGAGGTGAACTGGGAACTTTGTTTTATGTTACAAATACTAAAGGCATAAGGACTATACTATTTTGTATCTTATATCAATAAAAATAAATAAATAACAAATAAGAAAGAAGAGCCATGGAGCGCAGTACCTACTGGGTGTTAGATTGAGTGATCAGGTTCGGAACACTGCGCTCAAAAACATGACAAAACTGGACGAATAAGACAAAAGACCGAGAAACGATAAGTGGTAACTGAGACATTTCCTCATCAGAGTGAAGGTATATATAAAAAAGTCTACATACTACATGATACTTGTCGACATTTAAACCTACTTTATAATCATTTTCCCCAACAATTCACCGAAGCCAACACTCAATAGATAATTGTCACGAAATCAAATGAACAATAAAGTAAATAACCCTACTTTCTTATTACGGTTGTATTAAGTACTTACTACAAGATGCCGCCACTTCAGAATACTACTATCTGACCCAAATCTAAAGCATTACGTACTCATACCACAGATTAAATAATACTCTTGTGTTATAAAATTACCTTATCGGCCCAAATTACGTCATATTTATTAACCCTAATAATAGACAAACGAAATTAAATTAGTATATTTATAAGGTTTTATAATTGCCTACCTGACCGAAATGTAGGATAAAGGGATATAATGTATAATATATATTATAAACATATGCAAGAAAAGTAGATACGTTTTGAGCGCTATTTTATGAAATGCTTCATTTTCTTATAAAATATACTACTGAATGTATCGTATAAGTACTTAATCATTAAATAACGTTACGAACAAACTGTGTAAATTATTTTGTGTTTTGTTTTAGGAGCGGCTTCAAAAAAATTTATAAGTAATTAGTTTTGCTCTCAAGTTAAATTAATAAGAGAACCATAATGATTTGATAAAGCTTCAATTTACATGAATATATTTATATCCTATCTTTATTCACATATTTATTGGTAGATTTATATACCTAGTCATGAATTTATTATTAATTGCGTTCTATCTACCACTAGGTAGGTAACCGACACCTCTTAAATGTTGAGGTTGTAGGTTTGAAAGTGTGCAATAAATAGATACCTCGTGGGTACTCGTAGGTACCTATACGATAAAATATAATGAAATGGATATGTTCAATAGAATATTCTTTATTGAACACCATTTATTACAAAACAAATAACAGTATTTCACAATATTATGTAATTCAATAAATTATTATTATTTAATTTTAAGTTGACATCAAAATCAAAATCAAAATGTCTTGCTCCTGATAATTAATTTTCATATCTTTTCTCAGAATATTATAACTCGTATATCTGCATTGTTGTCAGTGGGAGCATAATATCATACTGAATACTACAAAATCATGATGGAACTTAGACATGATGAGGGTTACAAATCTAAAGCCTGAGAATGGACAATTTGCATACTCTTAAGCTTACGGAATTGTGTACGAGCGATCTCAGAGTATTATGGTAAATCCCAATGTCATAATAGAAAACTGAGAGGAATTTAAATAAACATGTATTAGAAGTTGGTACGCTATAGTTACATTTTGCATTTACAGTGACAAATAAATGTAATTATGAGTAAATACGTGTCTAAGCTTATTTTCTTTTTGTGACAACTGGTCTTGAGTGGTGTTTCTTACGTTGCGCTTTTATTCCTCAGGGTGCGGTGGTTAATATATGAAGCTGCGTTTGAATTTAGTCAATATTTCTATTTAGTTTGTTATAACAAATATAAACAGTTTTCTTCTTAGCGTGTCGATGGCAAAAGAAATACTATGTGGTTTCTTCCTATTAAGAAGAATAGCTTGGGTTTTCTCTTTCAGTTTTACGTTAAGGTTATAGCTGTTCTTCAAAAGCGTCTAATATTTTGTGCTTTTACCCCTTTTACGTATTCCCTAAACGTAAATGAATCGTTTGAATCTGGTCAAGCAATTCCCAAAAGGCTCGTTTTTCTCACAACTCCATTCCTTTACTTTATTTTGTATTAACTGTCGCCAAGCATTTTGGGTTATTTTCTTTTATTTGACTTTTGAGATAAAACCCCAGCTTTAATTGTTTAAGTGAGGACCAAAATAAGAAATCCAAGTAGTCCAAAAAAGTTGCCCCTTTTAGTAAAACAAGAAGCTAATAAGCACTCATAGTTGTCAACACGCAAGTGCAATGAAACCGTCTAGTAATTATAATTCTAAACATTCTATTCTAGGTCTGTGTATACCTATATTTTTCTTCGCGCCGGTGACAGGTTAAAATTACATTTTGTCTAAGAAAATAACCTGCACTTCTAAGTTATATTTGCACCTCACCTAAGTACTGCACTTAGAAACTGTACTGCGATGAACGGACTGCTATTCTTGCGACATAATACAAGTATATTCACTCTCCAGCCAGGTGAACAGACGACCTGAAAAAGGTTATGGGTGTAGACTGGATGCGGAAGGCGGAGGACCGAGTGTCATGGCGTAAATTTGAAGAGGTCTATGTCCAGCAGTGGACTGCGATAGGCCGATTGTGGTTAACTTAAGATAAAATATATTATTCACTTTAGAGATATGTGAAAGGGGATGTTTTTTTGATTAAGTATCTACACATCCAAGTTTTAATGAATATATTGGAACCAGGAGTTTCTATACAGAGTAACTTAATATACCTCACATAAAGTGATTTTATTGAACCTCTGCGCACTTAACAATAACGCTTAACTACACATTTACCCTTTCTAAGTCTGTACTATTTTTTAAAGTTTGTTTGTTTGTTTGAACGCGCTAATCTCTGGAACTACTAGTCAAATTTGATTGACTTGTTTTGCATACAATAAGCCCAGTTCTTGAGGAAGGTTATAGGCTATGAAACATAACGCTACTGGCGACGGGAGCAGAGCAGTAAGCAAAGAAGCGGGTGAAACCGCGTCGCGGAAAGCTAGTCTAGAATATTTATCAAAATTTTTTGAAACTTCTTTTAATTTTTCCTACTCAGACTAGCAGCTGGTGCATAACTCTACGAAATTTAATAAATTCGTTTACTTGTAATATCGGTTCTTGATTCTGCAGCATTCGTGTCAGTGTTTACTTTTTTTAATTATATGCAGTGCGTACCTATATTTAATTTTTTGCTGTTTGTTGGTTTTTTAACAGACTTCAAAAAAGGAGGAGGTTTCTCAATTCGATCGTATATGATTTTTTTTGTTGGAAAGAAGATATCCCAATTATTAAATATTATATTATGATAATGATGAAGATGGTCTCTTACAGTTTGGGAATTCAGTCAATCTGTTTCAGTCCAGTAGGTATATTTCTATTTTTCTAATGCAAAGCCTCTTCTCATCTGAGCTAATGTTTTAAAGAGAAAAGGTTTAATTTATTGTATGTTTGTAACAATTTCACTAAAAATCTACGTTACCGATTTGAAAATTGTTTAGAAAGCAATAAATGCTGCGGGTAACAAAGACTATATTTTATTTTGTTTAACATATTTTTAAACAATATTTAAAATTTGTAATATAGAAGACAGCAAAATATGCAGTATGGCAAAGAATATTTCGCAGATGTAGGTAATATTGCAATCATGTTGTATGTAAGCGTTTGTTGTGAAACCCAAAGGAACTTTTGATACAGAAGCGAAGCAAGGGTGGATGGCTAGCACAAAAATAAAGGCTTGAGAAATATATTTTTCAAGCTATAGCTTGCCCAGGGTGGATTGGCAATTACAGAAGATTTCCTTACGATATTTTTCTTTCACCGTAAGTCAGTAATGTCTAAAATTGAGCTTAGAAAGTACATCATATTTATGATTTTGACGACAACAGGTTAAATTTTTTTTCATATGTTATTAAGTGCAAATTGCGTGCATAATTCTGTACTCCAACATAATGTATGGGTACACTTCTATACCGTAGATATAGTAATAACATATGGGATTTAAAAATCGCATTGGCCCAAGCCAATCTCGAGCACAACCCGCCGTTACCGAGTTACATTGACCGTGAAAACTGAAAGCAATTGCCACTTTATGTTCCTATCTGAAGTTAAATGTACTATACGTACTGTAGGTAATGTTGGAAATCATAAAACATTAAATGTTTTTAGAAATGTTTCTGTTTTATCAATTTTGTAAAGTAAATCCATACTAATATTATAAATGCAACAGTAACTCTTTATGTCTGTCTCTCTGTATGCTTTTACGCCTAAAACACTGAACCAATTTTGATAAAATTTGATATAGAGATAGACTAGACCTTGGGGCGACAACCGGCCGAGATGGCGAAAATTCGGTGAGGCCTATGACCAGCAGTGGACGTCGTTTGGCTGATATGTTGATAATGATGATGATGAGACTTTGGGTAACAACATAGGCTATCTTTTATCGCGAAAAAATGGCTCGAAGGGATTGAAATATGGGATGAATGTTTGTATGAAAAATCAGTAATGTATAAACCAAGACATGTTCATGAGTAGCAAAAATATGTTATGCGATAACCGACACTCACGATGGCGGAGCTGCGGACAACAGATAGTACTCTATTATATACCTATAATTTAAAGTAACGATTTCTATCAGCTACTTACCTAATGAAAGCTTTGCTATGAAAGAACTTGCGATTTTCTCATTAAGGTGCAATTACGAGTAATTCAAATGCCCGCGTCTGGTATTTATTTACTCTATGAAAACTTAGTTCTCAGCATAAAAAGCAGAGGCGCTGTTAAGTTAAAGATTGTGAAAAATCATTATAACTTTTATTTTATAAACAGAAACATTGAAGTTTTTTTTTCTTTCTTTCTTTCTTTCTTTCTTTCTTTATGTTAAACCTACTAGCAAACTTTATCGAAATACATTTCATGTAACTATTATTAATTGAATATCCCAAAGAAAATGACAAAGAAAATGTTTGATTCATTAGTTTATTATTTAGGTAAATTAGTCGAAAAGTAAAATAGAATACGTATTATTCATAAAAAGGAGAAATACCTGAATTTAAATACCTAGAATAGACCACAGTTAATATTGTGTACATTTATGAGCAGATGTGGGCTAAGAACGTAATATAAGTTTCAAAGTAATCAAGGCACCTACTCGCGGTTACAAGTGGGGTGGAGAGGTGTAGTTGTAATTTAGAATATTAAACCACACTTATGAACAATTACAAATAACGAAACGTATAATTAAAATTAAAAGGTATATAGTGGTTAATGTTTATTTGTTATTTATGCACCTAAAAGCTTCTCTTTTATTTATTTGTGCAACATATGAAGGCAATTTTTAAGTTAAACGTTACAAAAAAAACACGATCTTGCTAGACAAGACAAAGGTCCATTGTAACTAGTGTACTTGGTGAGTTTTTGTTCCAATCGACACACTTGACTGACGGATTGGCGATCGCAGTGGCATCTTATAACGGATGATTCTGCTTGTGTATACAATTAAAGTGAAATTATATGAAACCTAACAATCAGAAAAGAAAAACATCGTGAGGAAACCTGGACTTAAAGTCTGAAATTGCCAATCCGCCTCGAGCAAGCGTGGTGATTAATGCTCATTCCTTCTCTATGTGAGAAGAGGCCTTTGCCCTGCAGTGGGACAGTAAACAGGCTGGTATTATTATTATAACAATCAGATAACAACAAATCATATTAGAGATTCATGTAAAAATAAAAGCTGTTGGTGAATTTATTTATTGCAATCAAGGCTATAGATAATTTATAAGTAATTTTTTATTAATATTTGTTGCAATGAAGATATAAATAAGAAATGTCACAATGTCGGACATAGACTGAAGTGGCTTACGAAAGGCTGACTATAGGGCTATGTTTTCCCCACCACTGAGACACACAGCCGGTAAGATTAAGAAAAAGAGATTAAACGATACAATTATTGGCTATAGGTAGGACTACCTGGACTACTATGTAGTTACCTAAGTGTTCACGTTCCACTTGATATTTTGTGAGAAAATGATACTTAAAGTTGACTTAATACGAAACTATTATTCAAAAAATGTAAATCGTTGTTCCACTAAAGAGATGAAGAGTGCTTGGCACCTTGGTAAATGTGAAAACTTTACTACAGCGTAGCGCTACGTTACTCCTGCCGTAAAACTATGTAGAAACACCTAGTAGAGCTTGTGAAAATATTTATAGTAAATAAGGTATTTATAACCAAGTAAGACTAAAGAAAACCGTTGTCTTAAAAACTGTAGTAGGTATTTCTTGCTTGTTACCCTATCTCTAAAGTAGAGATTGATCGATGTTGCTCTATCAGGTCTACTATCAAGTGTGTTTGTGTTGATTACTGAGTAATTTTAAGGCATGAAACCACAGATTTTGTTCCTAATTAGTTTTTTACCCCCACTCGAGCCATCAATGGCCATGTTATGTATGTTATACATTCATAGATACATCTACTAGTTCAAGAGCCCACTCACAACGTAACATCATGTAGTTTAGTAATTTTGGCAAGCAAACATATATACTTATATATATATAATACACTTAAATTATTTGCTATTTCGTGCCAAAACCAGGCAAAATTGTACCACAGATTATCTAAATGCATTCGTTTATTTCCAGGTCAAGTTTATGGTAGCATGTTGGTTCACTTTTATATTTTAATATAAATATTAATGTACATAGAAAACTGCAAAAGGCAATTCTTATCGATTGTTCTATCGTAACAGTATCTGTACAATTTTTTCTGCCTTTTAATTGTAAGTGTAGTGCAATATAGCCTGCTATTATTGTATACTATCTAAATATAAACGTAGTTTGTGGTACGAACAAACACGTAGATCGTTGGGGAGTAAGTATCTACTTAGTTGGAATGTAAAGCGAACTGCAGAAAGAATGAGTTTTCAAAAAACCGCATACTCATAGCCAGAAGATTACATGCGCATCCTAAACAAAGACATACTCATAGATGTGATACTAGGTAAGTTAAATAGCTAAAGGGTAAGTTTGGGACCAAAGGGAAACTACCTATATTAGTAGGTATACATGTAAATTATACTTTGTGCGTAATTCTATGCCTATGTTTGCAGTTTGTTTTGCTTACAGATAGCGCCGTCTGCCTCTTTACTACTTCAGTGCCCTTAACATTTCTTCTCCTCTCTTATTCCTTTCACTCGTTTGGCCGTGCATAGACGACACAGCTATGTCCATAGACTACAGTGAAGCCGTGTGCTTATTATCAAACTCATCATCATATCGGTCCGTTATTATCTCACTGCAGCAAGGCCTGTTCTCATATAAAGAAGGCATAAGCATTGATCGCCACGCTTGCTAATATCAAATAAATATTTTAATACTTCGTTAGGTATCTCTTCGTTGTCTGCAAATTATACCAGCAACTATCTGCGCTACATTTACACCTACCTTTCGCCAGCTGTGCTGTTACGTAGGTATTATGTAACTGTACATTAACTGTTACATTTCTAAGCAAATAACTGTCGTGTAGAGTATTCCGCAAACTTTTTTATTATGAACCCGTGATCGAGCCTTGAATATTAACAGTCTTACACTCTACATCAATGGTGCAGAAGTAGCCTGTTTCTTTAACTGTTAATAATATGAAACATGATAATGTGATAATGAACAATAGATGTGATGCTGATGAGCCCTAAAGGTACAAATAATCAGCAAAAAGGTGCTCACTACTGGACAGGAGCATCCCTTATAGAGAGGAGTTTGCCGTTTCACCGCTTGGCAGTCAGATTGGTACCGTAGTAAGTTGATATTGTATGAACTGATAGCTTCCAACGTATTTTAAAATATTTTTTAATCTCTGCTATATGGAAAAGAAACTTCGTCGGTTCTTTCACGAAAAAGGAGTATAATAAATTTAAGTCGGGCTATATTTGTAAACACATTTTTAAAACAAAATTGTGAATAAGGTCAGATATGCGCAGTTAGTTGCAAAGGTCGATCTCAAATCCCACGTGGTAGCCTCCGCCAGAAGCACAATTTGTTAGTTCTACTTGAAATATGTTATAACTTTCAACATGTAAGTTACTACATATTCTCACTAACTCTATTTTCACACAAAACAATTCCAGTATTTGTGGCACATGGAAAACAAAATTGTGATTAGACTGAAATGATTTATTTGTATAAATGCTTTCTTGAGCCTCTCCGTAGTTCTTACTTTTTATTTAATCATACTAACAAATTGTACATCCTATCTTTGTATACATTACTACATAGTGTTGTCACGTGTAAAATGCCCGCCAAATATTTCACATTTAACCTAACGTGATAAGAGCTTTTATTCCAAATTCTGAATTCTAAAATAGAGTATTTATAAAATTTAAAATCATACCTCTGTAAATTAGGAAATTGCATTAGAAATATCATTTACTCTCCTACATAATAATCTCTTCACTTTCTCTTCTTAACTCTGCAATTATAAAATGAGAAAAGAAGATCCGAAACTCAAAATAGTTGTTCGGAAAATATTTATTATATTAATTACTAACAGTGGTTTGAAATTGAGTAATAATTGGTCATAAAATAACGCTTAACTTCTGTAATTTGTTTAATTACACAGAATTTGAGTCTGGTAATCACAAGTTATTGACGGTAACTTTTTAATTTTAATAGATTATTATTCTCATAATTGAAAAGGGTGATGCCAGAACAAACAATAAAAGTAGGGTGTAGTGATGTAATTTTTTGGTTTCTATAGTTTAATTAAAAGGCAAAAAATCGAATAGTCGGTAAATTACTTTATTAATTTACTACGTGGCTATAAAATCAAGGCATCGTTAGACTAGGGTTTAAAACCGGGCAATAGAGGAAATCATCGAGGAAACAGCTGCCAAAAAATTTCTGTGTTTGCCAACCAGGCTTAAATAAGCTCAGCGATCAACACAGGGAAAGGCCACTTCTCTGTATATGAAAGAAGCCTTTCCCTGCAGTTTTATTATTATTAATATATACGTTATTACGGGCTGGTATTATTCTTATTTATTGTATAAAGGAACTTTGTGTATAACCTAAGTAAATTACAAAATACTGTGATACTATATATTGTTAAAAGGTGCAATATTTTATGCGATATTAGCAAATAATGTGCCACCTCAGCACAGAATACTGACGAAGGAAACTAGCAACTTGCTTACGTAGTTCTACGTGACACTCTTCAGTTTCTTGTTTAGAACTGTACTAGTCTAGACTAAGTACCAATTTGAATGCAAGTAAACGAATGATACGAAATATGGCTAGAATCAATAGAATAGGCATTTTACCTTTTTCACTGAAAGCTATTGATACAATGACATGGTAAATAAGGGTTTTCCAATAAATCCTTAGCGGAATTGTACTATGGGATCACTGGGCTTAAACAAAAATATTTTAGTTATAAAGATTTTTATTTATTTAACTAATTTTCATATAGGTACATATTGTCAGAATATTTAAACGTTCCATTTCATCCGTAGAATTTCGTTCTCACATAGGTGCCCTAGATTTGAGTTACGAATGTTAAGGTATTGCATAACTAGGCGTTTTGAATTTACTTTTGTTCTAACTGCCACTGTGTATGCCAGTATGCCTACCGAGTTTCAAAAGCAGTACACACTGGTGCAAGCTGATTACAGCATTTTTATGTTAGTATACGAGTAGTATTATCTTATCTTTGGTACAAGCAAAAAATATATGCACAAATGTTTTATCAAACTTTTCCGCAAAAAGTATAATGCCGCTTTGCTCCGTTGCTACGAATTAATTGCAAATGTGACGAGACACCCTACACAAGTGTTCGGATTAACGAGGTGCCGAGATTTGCAACGCCAACAGACATTTGAATTGCTAAACCTCCCTGAATACGTCACGTCGAGTTATGTTACTTAATGTTGAAATTTACACTTATCAGTTGAGATATTTTCGTGAATGAATTGTGTTTTATGTAAGTATATTAGCTTGTTATTTTTGTTGGTTGACTTTGAATCATGTTTTAAAAAGATTTTTAACATAATTTAATATATATTATAATGAGGTTATATATAGTATTATAATATTGACTGCCTCCGTGGTGCAGTGGGAGCGCAAGCGACTGCTGTGCACGAGGTTACGTTAAGGCTGGAAGTAGGCATATTAAGCATTAATAGCTATGAATTAGACAAGCCTTTTGTTTATTACAAAAATATGACAGAGATATCATATTTTTTTAATAAATATAAGACTTGTTTCTACCTTTCCAAATTGAGCTCTTATTGTTTATCACGCGATACCTGAGTATTACCGTACTGCGTTATCAATCTTCGCCAAGTGAGATGACTATGACAAAAGCCTCCTTTAGAAAAAGCTTACGTCCAGCAATGAAGTTTTTCAGTCTGATAGAGATAGTTCCATATTAAAAAACACTTGTGCTCTCATCCTTTACCACATGTAGACATTTATTGCAGCTGCCTGACTTAGGTACTCGAACTAATTGCTGTGTGCCTGAACGACGCCTATCTTACAAAGTCATAGATTAAACCAGATAAGAGTTACTGAACCGCAAGAATATTTTAAGTGATTTTATCCCATAACTGAAATGTAACTCCATTCTTAGATAGTTGAACACTTTTATGCGACTATTCCTTTTGTCGTTTTAACGACTAGCATTGCTTTGCTGAATGACTAAGAATAGTAATATATTTTACAGTCTGAAAGAGAGTGCTTTTATACATTTTAGTAGCAAATAATATTTAATTGTAAAGTATTATTAAATTGAAGGTTAAAACCTTCAAATTAATTCTTTTGAACACCTGAGGGCCTACAAGTGGCATAGATTCTATTCTATTCGTAGAATCGAAATCCCATTTATTTTTTAATTTATTCTATGAATAGAATAGTAATCTATGGCACTTGCCTAGGCCCCCTGTTATTTTTAATTTTTATTCGTTACGAAAGCGACAATTTGCTTGATGAAGAGTTTTAATTCATTTAGGTATTTTGTACTTTGTTTGCTAATAAAACGGGTCTTTTAACCTACAAGTCGCTTTTCGTTATCTAATAACAGACTTTATGTGGAGAGGGAGACGTGGCATATAATCAAGTGGAATGTCATGATACTCTAGTGAACACAATTAGCAAAATAATTATTCGGTAATTATTAGGTAAAGAACCTATACCGACATCGTGATAGCAATATTTATTTCTACCTTTGAAGTACGCACCAAGTTCTATCCTTTTATATTCCCACAACGAGACAAACACAGAAGAAGTCATTAATTTCATAGTAGGCAGCGGCTTTGCGGAGACTCTGAGTCGTCCATGAGCGACAGTTACCACTCACCATTACGTGGGCTGTTTGCTCTTCTGCCGCTGTCGGCAATAAAAAAAAAAGAAAATACCATGCTTGCTCAGGGCGGATTCGTGACTTTAGTTCTGCCATACTTATTAGTCCATACTACCTCACGATCTTTTTTTCCTCAGTATGGCAACAATGTCCAAGATAAACTTACAAACTGTTTAAAAATATGTATGTGACTTAGAAAAGGTCACACAAAGATCAACAAATCAAGGTCTTAACCTCTCAAAATAACAAACACTAATTTATTTGAACAAGTTAATTCAACAAACGTATGTAATTCTCAAATGATAACTTTTACCGCGATGATGTGTTCAGGAAACTTCTGTATCATAAAAATGTTTGCTTCGTTCTCGAGTTTATAACAACCTTCAACTTTCATCTGAGTTCCTTTTGTTTTTACAGATAATTATATTTCTTAAAGTCCTCGTGTTACTTTATACTTGGCAAACTCTTAATTATATCGGAATATTCTTGAAACAGCGTCGGAAACTTTCATGGATAAGTAAATTAGACATGTTTGTTTGTTTATTTAGATAGACGCCGTATATTATTTAATATAGGATGTAAGGACCACCCTATTAGTGGATTTGTAAGGAGCGACGAAGGAAAAAGGATTGTTATCTGCGTGTCGTCAATCTTTTAAAAGCGAGGTGACGGAGCATTTCTTTGGGAAAAGCTTATAAGCTTCAGCAGAAAACTTCTTCAGACTGATAGAGATAGTGACATAAATATCATAAACCATTTTCTCATTTAAACTCAAGAAATAAAGGTTGTAATAAAAAGCTTTATATTCTATCTATTCTACATAACTAAAGATGAACGGAATATTTAGTTTAAAACTAAAATGGACATATACTAAATGTTTATGTAACAATTATTTCCAGTAAGTTTTCTATTAGAGCACATATAATATAATTAGCACTCGTTACATATAAAATTAACATAATTTATAATAGAGAATAACTATTTCAGTTTTATCATAATTGGTAGAACTATTTTTTTGTTTTGTTTAATTTTGTAAATGTGGCCTGTTAGAATATGTCACAAACTTATTTTCTAAGTATAAAGCAATATTTCTATTTTCTTCTGCTTATCCGCTAACATCTTTTAAACTACACAACATACTTTGATTCGGTTTTACTATCTACTATACTATTAATACTACTATCAATCAGAGAATTACTTTTGGCAGGGCATACTATAATAGAGGTTTGTAATGATCTTGTTAAAACATAATCATTGCTAGTTCAGTTTAAAAAACTTTATTTCCATTAACACAATTTGTCACTTAGATGAAAATAACAAAAATTATATTGTTTAACAGTAACTAACCCAGTGCGGGTAGCAGTGAAAAAAGGTAACAAAACAAAAAACGATCATTTCATTTTTATACTAGAAGTTTTTTGCTTCACATTCCTAAGGTTTGTTGTAGTTAGTACTAGTTAGGACATAAATGCGTAGGTATATGCGTGAAAATAGCTTATAAATAAATCACAGTAGCCAGTCCTTTAGGCACGTTTTCGGTAGAGACCCGATGCGTAGGAATGTAAGACTAAAGCGGATTTATTTGTTTACTTTTTTGTTTGTTACCTTATTTTTTGTTATATTATCTTGAATCTTATTTACTTTAGACTTTTTAGCAATTAGCTGTTTTTATGAATATATTTTAAGGAATAAAATTTATGAGAGAGAATAAGTTTAATAAAATCCCTTATTCTGACATCCTGTGGTACGAAGACTGCTTTTAGGTGTTTTGTACGTTTAATAACAAAGTTAGATTAAAAGATTCATTGCGGTTTTGGTTTTTCATTTGCAAAATTGTTGAGTCTAATTAGACTTTTAAGACTCCACGTAAGGTATAGGTATTGTAATCTTCCTGACTTTGCAGTGTCATCAGAAAACATAAATCTACGCCGTCAGAAATCTGAGAAAGAAAGTTTCACTTACCTATACTCTGACTGACCCAGATGCCCAACATGTCGAGTTGCAGCAGACGATGGTACAGTTTAGCACCGCGCGTGTGGTTCATGAACAAGTGGTATAGGAAGGAGCCACACCAGGGTGCCAGTGCCCCCAGCAGGTGGCAAAGGGAGAGGAACCAAGCGCCAGTGCCACTGCCCCAGGGAAGAAGGCCCGGGAGGACCGCCAGTATATATAGTAAGGAGACTCCTGAAACAATCCAACGTTAAGTGTTAGTAATAAAATCTTAGACGTCGGTAAGTGATAATTTATCAATTACTGAAGAACTATACATCTATCGCCGTAGTATATACTTCGCTAGCGATCAGTCAATTATGTGATGGGAAATTATTCAACATAGAAGGGCACTAGCGTATAAGACAACTACCATTGCAATATCCAATCCAATAGCTATGGCGATTATGGTACTTTTACTTGGTACTTTCGTTCTATTACCTAGTAAGTCTCAAAATCTAGTGTATAACCTTAACTTATGCAATAATTGCTGTAAAACTACACAAATATACAAAGATTTCATTATTGCTAAAATGTGTCTGTCCGCCCTCTTCGTAATGACATGACGTAGTAGGTGTATAAAAGACTTCAAATCGCTATCATAAAGGCTACGTATACCATTAGTGTCAGTAATATTAATTAGCACTGTGTACTACGGAAATTATCGTTGTATGTTTTACCAAATAGTAAATGACAACTCATCATGCTCTTGTTAGCAAATATTGTTATTTTTATATTGTCATTTTTGATAATGTTTTTTTCTAATTATAAACTTTAGCTTTGCATTTTTTATTTCGGGCTCTTTTTTAAATAGTACCTAGGTTATACCTAGGTACTATTTAAAAAAGAGCCGTTGAAACGTCGTTGAATTCTTGTGTCTGTTTCCTTGCAAACTTCTCCTAAACCACGATACATTTGATATGGATCTCTATTGTTCAGAGATTGTTCTTGGAAGTATTATTTATATATGTATATGAATACATGGTACGATAGATACGAAATTTGTTTTTGTGTCATAAAAACACATTACACACTAGTTTCCCAGCAAAAACTAGTATGAAATATATTAGTTTAGATTAGGTACCATTTAATGTGTTGGGAAATGCCTACACTATCGCCAACTTTAATTCACAAACGTAAACACAATGTAGTTATTTTATAAATTTTACTGGCGCAAGTAGTTAACTGAAAGGTGGCAGTCAAACCATCATAATGTTAGTTCAACACAAGACGGGTGACATTAAACTCTCAAAGCTTCGCTGAGATCGCTAATTCGTCTTCTAATTCATCATCATCCTCCAAATGTAAGTAATGTTTGAGAAAGACCTTTGTCTAGCAGAGATGATAATGATGATTACATCTACTTCATATCAGTCCTTTAATATTCCATTGCAATTAAAGGCCTCACCTCTTACAGAAGGCATGAGTATGAGGTTGATGAGTTTAACACAAGTATATCTGATACCAATTTTAACCAAGATTTGAACCTAATAAATTTGTAGGTACCTATTCCACAAAAAGTTCCTTAACGTAATACTCGAATTTATTAACACAACCTCATATTTGACAGTAGTTGCTAAGCTTAAATAAACATGGCAAGTTTGTTTCATAGAAAGGAAAATATCTTCACACTATCTGATATAATATTTATATTATTCATATAAAGCTGTGAGACGAGTATTAGTTCGTGACCTGGTTGCGAAGTGTAGAAAAAAGGAGTAACTATGAGAGCTATTGTAAAGCTTTCAAAGCTAAATCGATAAATCTAGCACCTCATAGTCAATAGAATTCTTTAGAATATTCTGAATGTGGGGCAAATTTCTATAGTCAGTGTAAATAGCTATATTGGTATTGTAACAATGTCACTGCTTCAAAACCTTATGTATTTTTTAAGTATTTTAGACATACAGAAAAAATGTTGTAATTTTGTACTCGTAGTACCTTCCTAGATTTTATAAAGAAAACATTCTATTGATAGCAGGAAAAATGTTGTCTTGCACATACCTATAAGGCTTTTTTCGTCTGTAGAAAAGAATAAAATAAAAAGTTGACATGTATTGTAGTTTCTATAAGATATATTTTTGTCACGTAATATAAAAAGGCTGATACCAAAATGAGTTTCCTGATGCCACAGTCTTTCAGGTAAGTATTATATGTACTTTATTTTTATTTTTTTTCTACGAATGCCAAAGAATATGCTTGTAACGTATTTCGTATTTGTAGTGGTAGACTGGCAAGTCATCAAATTTGTATTGATAGCAGTTCCAATATCGATAGGAAATTGAGTCCAATCTGATACTTCTCGACATGTGCTCTAGCACACATGCAAGTACATAGTAAGTATTCAATCGTGATACACAAAGGTAGGCTCTACGTGCTAAATATTTTTTTCGTTTTTGAATGCGCTAATCTCTGGAACAACCATTGGAAAATTCTTTTTGAGTATGATAGCGAGATACTCAAGAAAGGCTATAGGCTATTTAACATCAAGCTACTGGCAACGGGAGCAGAGAATTAGCAAACACGCGGGTGAAACCGCGCCGCGAGTAGCTAGTATAAAATGAAGCTGGAAGAGAGCAATATTTATTTTTGGATGACCTTCTAAAAATACACTAGAAGTTAATAGCTACGCAATTATCTAAAGTGCCATTTTGCTCCACACACATTTTGCAATAAAGTCGCGTACCATCTTGGTTTTCCGCGTGGGTAGACAGAGGGCAACATGAAAAGTTTTCAGAAGTTTTCATGTCGTAATTAAGTCATGAAGGCGCTTAGAATTTAGATGAATGATGGAGTACTGTTGTCGAAGTTCCGCTTTTGTACGATTGCTGTACAAGAGGAAGATTTTAGTTCTATAATATATCTGGCAAAATTTTATGATACTACTAGATACAAACACTGTAACTATTGATTGTGCTTTCGGTTGCAATTGTAACATACACAAGACGTAAACTGCCTGAGTTGCCGCCATATAAAATTTGTATTGTGATATTTAAGTATTTTTAACTGTTATTATGTAACTGTCCTATTGGCACGGTGGTGTGTGTACAGATAGTGTAGCAATGCATAACTGTATAGTGCGATATACAAGTACATTACGTACACGAGGTATCAGCTCGCAGATGCGATCAAAGCAACTCAGCGGGAATGCCAAACTAATAAACACTTATCTTTAATTTATGATTCGGGAATCTTTAATGCAGCAGTTCGACCCCTGGGAGCCATTGTGCTTTATCCATACTATATATATATAATATAATATAATATAATATAATATAATATAATATAATATTATAAATGCGAAAGTAACTCTGTCTGTCTGCCTGTTTGTCTGAACCGATTTTAATGAAATTTGTTATAGAGATAGATTAGACCTCGGTTAACAACATATCTTGAATGGCTCAAAGGGGTTGAAATAGGGAATGAAAGTTTGTATGAAAAATCGTCAATGTAAACAGAGATGTAACCGACATTTACACGTGTGGAGCTCCGGGCAACAGCTAGTTATTTATACGTTTTGATATGGTGTTTTTTTGTCACAGTACGCCTAATGCTCAAAGTAAACTTCTAAAGTAGACTTCAAATTTAGGTTGGCCCGCGTGTACGATACGAACTTAGAGTGTATGTATATTTATGTGGTGTGATTCCACTAGTAATAGAAAACTTTATGTCGTGTCCTGTTCACCCGTGTCCTGTACAAACAATGATACACGATTACGTCGATTAATGATGATAGCGCGATATTTGTATCCGAGCTGAAATTGGCGTCGACACAACAAAATAAACTTAAAATTGAACATTTAATATCTCCTGTAACGTAAGTAAGTACGCCCTTTAGAGACATGAGGAACTTGTGAAAACCTTTTCATTGTTCCCCAATTTTTCGTAATATAATCTGAGAATAAAATTGTAAATTTTGTAAATGGTGTTAGGTATGTATTCAGCGAAAGGGAGGAGTTATTTGCCAAAGTAAGTGTATTCAAAATCAAATTACCGATATTGTTTTACGATATTGCCATGTAATAACATTGCTGAGCGTTATAGATGTAAATTGAACGTTTCTGATTTAACTAAATATTAATGAAGAGTAATGTTATGTTTGTGAAACAGAATATTTGATTGAATATATTGCATAAAGTGCTCGTTTGTTTGTTCGGGTTTTAAAATAAGTAGTTACATAATAGGTATATATGCTAAGCGACTTATAAAATATAATATTAAACAATCGTCAAATTTTTAAAACCATTACTATTTTATTTTATTTATTTATCAAAAAACATACATTTTGGATTTACATTGAATGATGCAAACATAAACTCATTCGAGTTTTGCCGTACTACACCTCTACATCGACTAGGTACATACATAACATTATTTTAGACATAAGTCAAAAACAAGAAGGGGTATAATATGTAAAATAATAATATTGTGGGTACATTATCAAACGCTCATCGGTACGCAGGTAGCCGTCTCGTAAACAACAGTGGTGGAGGAATGCGAGTATTACAACTTATACAGATTATTCCTTTAACTAGTAATTTTTCTAATACAACATAATTACCACATAGTTAGTTAGTTAAAAGCACTTCTTTTTACGTAATTAGGATTTCGCTTTTAACGTGGATTAGACTTAATATCTTTGGAAAAATTTTCATTAGGTACCTACAATATCTCTAAGCTTGGACCATTTACAGTATTTTCTCAAGCTTACAGCATAATGTTACATTTAAAGACAACAAAAAGCTTTGGCAATAAAATAAAATGCGCTAGTGATCTTGACAAATCTTTAGCTATTTACTTGAGTCATACATAAAGAACGGCCTAATTTAACCATCCTTGAAGCTTGACACTGTGGGACAAACAACGCGTATTATCATTTATTTATTTACTACATTCTTTATTGTACACCATTATAAATATTTACCTAAAAACTAATAACATTAAAAAATAAAATAATAGTAATACCTAACTATATTTTTTTGTACTGACAACAATATTTAGATATATAAGGTCATCGTAAAAGATTGCGCTTACTGTTGGAACTTCATCCGCTGCTGACTTTTGAATCAAAATACGATCGATCTATATCGAGAAGTCTACACTAATTCTTGATAACTAGTTCTGAAGGGGCTACAAATCAGGTACGCTTAGCATAGCTATTCAGCCATCAAAATTGCAGTGATATAATCGCCAAAGTTCAGCAATAGGAAGGAACGATGTAAGCACCGCCTAGTTAATCGTTGTTAAAAAGCCAGAATGTATGAGAACTGAGGTCAATCAGAATTGAGGCATCTGCAGGTGACAGGAACGTAACCCGACCATTAGCGGCCATTATTGTTGCCATTACTGCGTTACTCGAATTTAGTAAGCGTCATCATAAGTCCCAATGTCGATCAGCCAGAAGAATTTAGTGCAGGCCAAGCGTGCCGATTCTTAAAATGTGAACAACCTTTACAGTATCATCGACTCCTTTATAAGTATTTTAATTATTGACTCGATTGTCAAGACCCTTCTATTTTTATTAAGCAGTATGTTACGTACATTCTAGACAATTCACGTGTTGGTATAGGTACACACGTGATCACAATCGATGCAATTGACTGGTACTATCTGTTTCGGTACATTGCCTGCTTTAAACGTTTTCTATTCATCGTGCATTTCCAATTCAAGTATGCGTATGCGTTGTAGCTAAAGCTGCTATATGTTTCTCTTTAGTTTTTAATCATTTTAGACTGCATCGTTGGTCTAGTGGTTAGTGTAACTGACTGCGACGCCGGGTGTCGTGGGTTCAATTCCCGCGGAAGGCAAATATTTGTGTGATGAACATTTGTATTTGTCTTCAGTTTGGGTGTTTTCTATGTATATTAAGTATGTATTTACAAAAAAAAGTACGTATTTGTATTATATTTCAATTATCTAGTACCCATAACACTAGCTCTGCTTAGCTTGGGACTAGATGACGATGTGTGATAGTGTCCACATATTATTATTATTATATATTTTAAATGTTCGGTTAAATATCAATTGGAATTTTAATTAACTTTGCGAACGGATGGTCTGTATGCTACGGTACCTAACATACACAAAGACTAAGTTAGAATTTAACTAAAAGGGATTAAAAAGGGTGCCTCAAAATAAATAAATAATAATAATAATTTATTTATTTTCTCACCACAACACATATTTTACATAATAATCATTACATATTAACTTATATAATCAATCTGTACATAGAAATGTAAGTATACATATTGTAGGAGACTGGTGCCTAAACTAAGCTCGAGGCTTGTATTTCAGGACACCAGGTCTCCACCCTTATTGAACATTGTACTTATTATTTGTAATTTATAATTATTATTATACAGCTATGAAATGGTGATTTGATTTTTAATTAAATTATTGGGTAGTTAGTAGTAGTAGTGTGTGTGTGTGTGCGTGCGTGCGTGCGTTAGTGCGTGCGTGCGTGCGTGCGTGCGTGCGTGCGTGCGTGTGTGTGTGTGTGTGTGTTTGAAGACAGTTGTTAACCTTATTATATAAGAAACCACCAAGATAACAAAAGAAACGCTTCGAGAAGGTGGTCGAGAAATGGAAGGAGTGTCGATCAACAGGATTGTATCTTCGCTTATTGAGGGCTAATGAAGGGTCGTACGTTAATAAGGAGTGTTGCTTAATAATTGTAGTTTGAATAAACAACTGACGCACCGTCAACACACTTGTTTCTCTGTACAACTGTACTGTAGGATACCGGTATGGTCTAAAGTGTGAAATCTTGAGTATTGCGCGTTGTGCTCTTTCTAGTTCGATCATACATGTTTTGGACGCTCCACCCCAGAAGTAATACAATATGCAAGCAAATAATAGCATGTAACAGTTATAACCTAGTAAATATGGGATGTTTGAAGTATTACGCAACCAACATTCAGTTAGAGTGATTATATCCCAGTCAACTTTTGTTCTTGCTAGAATAGTTTGAAGACCTGCCATATTTTTTGAAATACTTCTAATATTTTGATTAAAGATTTTAAGTGATTGCCTGCGTATAAAGTTACTAGGTATACAAATGTCCAAGTCACAATTGGACGAGTCCGACACAGAAACTGAATCTATGTAATTAATATAATTAATATAATTAATAAAAATAAAAACAATAGCACTCTGTTTTGAAACCAACACTAGGCGAATGGAGAAATATTAAAAAGTATAAGAAAATAACTTCAAATAGAAGCTATCTAAAATGAGTCTTAGAATTGTTTCTAAGAAAATAATAGGTTCTTGCTATACTGTAGCAGTACGTTTTACATTATATACGATTCTAGCTAAAAAGTTCCAAGGTAGATTTAAAAATATTGCGTGAAACAGGGAGGAAATGTTTTACGAGCGAAGACGGAAGTGCCAGATGGATAAGTGTCGAAACAAAATTGACGAATAATAATTTATTAAAGTATTTCATTTACATACATTAAACGGAAATTACGTTGTGTCAACATATAAAATGGTCGTTCTTCTTATTTTTATATCAAATATAACCAGCTAGAGATACTAGGTTTATATGCAGGTCATCAAAAAATCTTTCTATTACTTTTTCCAGATAATGATTTTATTTAATTCGAAACAAAACTTTAACAAACAATATCTATTATTTATTGTACTAAAAAGCTAAAATGTAATTTGAATTGAGCCCATAACGGTCAACACGCATGTCATGAAAGGCTTCGTGTAAGAAACCCGATAGGTATTGAGGAGCACGACGAGATTGGTCACATCGACGGAGAGTTGAAGAACGCTCAAAAACGACAGATGTGTTTGTTTACATTTTGTTCAGTATTTAATTAATTGGTATCATTTACAAATGTTTAGTTTGACTAAATGTTAGTTAGGTGAAAATATATTTATACCGTTTATTTTTTTTTATATGGTTGTGCGTACCTAATGCTCTTAGCTTGAAAGGTTTTATTGTTAACCTCGCTCCCTTACAACTTTAGCAGTATATTCGATTACCGACTACAAATGAATGTAGCTTACCTTTATATTGATCTATTACGGTAGTAAATCCACGCTGGTTTCAGCATGAATGGGCCGGATCGACCGGGGAAGTACTACCCTCTCAAAGAAGATCGACGTAAGAGTAGTAGTATCCGTACTACTGCGTTTCGTTAAGGTGAGTGAGAGTGCCGGAGGCCCTATTTCTCCCCTTTCCTCTTTCCTCGCCGCCCTGATCCCCTTCCCTTAACCCAATTCCCAGCCGCCATAGTGGAGGCCACCATACCAGCAATTTAAGAAGATGGATTTAGGTAAGGTGGCCACCACTTCTGGATTCTACTGACTACTTACCATCACGCGGGGTGAAGTCACTTTGGTAGGCTAATTTAAAAAAATAAGAATCTATCCTATTGTACATTTTTTTTTCTTGGGAAATGCATTACGCATACGCACCCGCCCGAGCAAGGCGGGGGGAGACGGACATAGCCCATAGGATACTTTTTATTTTGGGGGTTAGTTATGTCGGACTCTTCGACCGCACTCAAAGCGCGGCCGGCGTACCGACTAAAACCCACGGTGTTCCTCCAGACGGAGGACAAAAATTTTCCTTAACCACCCTTATTTACTTGATTGATTGACACAAACACTACATCCAGGCTCGCAACAAATATTTGTGGATCACACTAAGTTTTGGCCTCTTGTTAGTAACGTAATCATAATCTTTTGCACATCTCATTTGTCATAGTCAAGATTCAACTAAATTTAAAGGCGTACTATGAGGCATGCGCCCGCTGTAATATTTGGATCACAAATTCCGAGGCATTTTTTTTATTAGCCGACCAAAGTGATTCCACTCTGCATGATGGTAAGCAGTCAGTGAAATTCAGAAATGGTGGAAAAGACAAACTACTGGTATGGTGGCCTCCACTATGGTGGCTTAGTAAGCTGCTTTTTCACGCCCCGCTTAAATGCCACAGGATCAAGGTTTGCTAAATTTTAATATAATTTTTATAGTTGTCTTGTACGGCACCCACAAACTATTCCCTCCGGCCACATGTGCAACTGAGATTCACCCTACATAAGCACTGACACCAGTAACGCTCATAAAAAAATTAAAAACAAATTCACTAAGTTATTAACACAGTTGACAGTTTGCTATATTTCTGTGAACAAACATATGGAAAGCAAACATATAATTTTAATGTAATTGTGTTGTTCCATGCTCGAACGAACATTACTGTCCGCATCGGTACCACTTATCCATGTAATGAGGTTTTATTGGCAGGTACTAACTTCCCATGTATATATTGCCCTTTTTTATTAAAGGTTGTTTTTGCTTTTAACTGAGTCTAAGTTGGAAATAGAAAAAAAGCTATCAGAAACGAAAACACAAACGGCTTTTATTTAATAATTGTTTTGTGACAAACTATGTTTCCTATGCTGATACTTTTATATAAATCATCCCGCTGCTGGGCCTTAACTACGACCTCCATACTCTTCAGTGTTTAGTCAATATGAACTAATTCTCTTCAATTTTGTCCAACTCTACCTATCGCCTTCCTCTGCCTCGTACATCTTAGTTTATATAAAAATAGGCGTATCCAACGCCTCGTGCCGTCTGACGCAAGCACTTTTTCTAACGACCTATAAAAATGTTTATGGAAAAAGTAAATATAAAAATAAACACTTGCCGGCAATAAGGTTGGTAACTGCGAGTATTAAATAAGGTTCCCTACGTGGAATTTAGTAACATTATATTACGTACGTATAGACTTCATGCCTTTTTATAAAATGAATAATAAATAAGCTACAAGTGATCTCATAGACTTCACAAATTAGTGTAAAAAGTGACTGCTCCTAACCTAATTGGTTGTGATCCCAAGCTTGTAGTCCGTAGACCTCTTAGCAACTAACTTACTTACTAGCGACCCATTACGGCTTTGCACAAGTGTACAATGTACCATGTAGTAAATCTTCGGGAAGAAATCTAGGTATTAAAAACCATTGCGTGGTTTAGAAGAAAACTTGGACGTATCGTGGCTGGCATAGCCGCGAGAAAGCATAAAGCTAAACAAAAATACCTTCTACTGATTCAAATATATCAATTTAAGTAATGTAAGCGATCGATTGGTTCAAAGCCTCGCATGACTCATTTATTTATCATATTATATTATTCGGAATCACGTTTTTTCATCATAAATCATTTGATATGTGGCATTTATGTTACCATACACTGACATTGGATGACATTAGGTATTGATGACACAGATACCGGTAAAAGTGCTGATAGACTTGTTCCGCCGCCATCTCTCTATGCCCATACCTCCCAAGACCTCCCTTGATTCAATGTTCTGATCTAAGTGAATGTTAAAGTCTATCAGAACATTAATGTATAAAAAGTTGTCTGACCGACCGACGACGTCGTTTTGTCATTCCCTATATTTTCCTTTCCTATTTCTTACAACAATAGTACGTAGGCGTTTACTATGGCGACTATAAATTGTCGTCAGAGTAAACGCCTGAGTAATTTCAACCTTGGGTGTCCTTTATGATATATCGCGCCCTCAATAGAAAAACATCGTAAGACAAAATACGTAGTATCTATATTTAGAAGATCTTTACCCATTTCAGCACGATTGGGCCGGATCAACCTGGAAAGTACTCCCTCTACGTAGTAGTAGTAAGTATTTTTTTTTACTAATGCCTTTTGTTAGGTAAGTGAGAGTGTCACACTATGCGCTTAAGAATTTTGTATAAAACAGGTATTTGCATGGTGTTTACTTTCTCAGTAGTGAAGTTTTCTGTAGCGTCTGAAGAGATATTCATACAATCATATGCATTCACCTACCTTCATAGTATACATAGGTTTTGTACGTAAGATATTTTTTATATATTGTAGGTACGTTTTTTGTTTTAACTAAAAATATAGAATCCTCGATGTTAAAATACGAAGCGTACAAACATTAGTCAAAGTCAACAGGCGTTTTACTAGACATTAATCTTTCTTATTTATGACCCAATACAAGTATTTCATTTAAAGGGCTTTTGCAAAAAGAGCTTTCATAATTTAGCCTTATTAAGTATCTTTATTTCTCTGATTCGACGATACTGTGAAAGATGATAAGTTATCATTATTGTAAGTATAATCTTGTGTATCTTATACTGAGTGGGAGGCTTGTTTACAACAGTGTATGCAAAAAATGCTCCAAATGCCTTAGGTTTTTCAGGATAGTATATAAACTCAAACCTTTTCAAATGACTTATTTGTAAACAAAAAACAATAATTTATATCAGACTTAAATCTTAAATGTTCAGTACCTAAACAAACAAAACAACAGCGCAAGTGCAGTAGAAATTGTCTTGTACCTATATTTTTATACGTTTCCTAAACCAACAAAGTCATCATTCAACAAACTGACACCATTTTTACTTTTAGTCGACCTAAACACTGAACCTTCAGAACTCTTAATGGAAGCTCAGATGAAATTTAATCTCTTAAGCTGTTAGCATAGTTAAAACAACGAGCAAGTAATGGCTCTGGCATTACGAAAGTTCATAGGATATATTAACAAGCGAGCTTTATGCCTAATTATCACATATTTTATTTAGTTTAATATATACAATTTCTATTATCCAAAATTTACCTGAATTAATAAAGCACTGGATTAATACAAAATTAGAAAGCTTTTGCCTATATTTAATTCATCATTTTGCATGTTATATATGGGTAATGTTGGAGTGATCTCCAACCGATCTCCAAAAGCGGTCTGACCGATTGTGAATACATATCAGTACAGACTGCCTTTTTCGTACTGATGTAACATGTCTAGTAAAGTTATATATAACTATATCATTATTAACTGCATTATAGTAAACTACTGTTTACAACTGGCGGCTGACAGAAACTGGATGCAAACAACCGTAAATCGGAAAAGACGCGCTTTAGGAGATTCCATAAGCGGACTGCTGTAGGCTGATGATAATGATACTGGAAACTGACATTTATGGGTAAAACGATGACTATTACATAATTACATACGAGCATACTGTGTAGAATCTTAAAATTACAAACTTTAATAAACTATGTCTGTCCATTATTCATATAATTTCTTTATGTCGGTAACCCAGCTAACAAAATATTTTCTCTTTTAAATAACTACTTAATTTTGTAAGTGCCTTGAGGCAGAGCCCATTCTGTGATCATTCTTGCGTAATAATGATCTCGTGGTTACTGAACGCGGATGCCAGACCCTCTATTTCATAGTAATAATTGTGTTTTTTTCTTGTCCCTTCGGTGTAGCTGTTATGTTATGAAGTCATGCCGATCAAGTGTAGATACCATTTCAAGAGGTTTAGAATCCGAAACCGCAAAAGTTCGAATGTGACTCTTCAAATTTATATGTATGCATACTTTCAAGTTAAGTTTAGGTATTACATACTAATATGTAATTCGTAAATAAATCTGTAGTATAAATAATACCAAAGATAGAAGAGCTCTAAGCTTATTGAGAATGGTTAAAACTATAAGAGAGCGATAAAAATCGTAAGGTTTTTATTCTCTTTTTAGCCTCCGGCGCTCTTACTCACCGAACGAAACGCAGTAGTACGGATACTGCTACTCTTACGTAGATCTTCTATGAGAGGGTAGTACTTTCCCGGTCAATCCGACCCATTCATGCTGAAACCAGCGTGGATCTACTACCGTGTAACGAGTACCGTGTGTAAGTATCATAACATTGGTTAAGGTTAACAAAGACATAACAAGACAGGTAATGGTGAGCTGAACGTTAGTGAGGGCACTGTGATCTGTATCTTGAATCTAGCTCGCCTCTATATCGTTATTCAGAAAGGAGTTTTCAATCTATTGCTCTATTCAAAAGTAACAGATCAAGGATGTTGTATAACAAGAGAATTAAATTGCATTCTAAAGCCAGGAATTACAAATGTCGCTACCATATAGTGCAGCTACATGCCGCTAAATAAATGTTGACGATAGAATTTTGTGCCTCAGATTATAAATTAAGGGACGTTTTTACCCTTATTACTGAACAAACAGCCTTTAAATCTCCCGTACAATTCACTTAAGTACACATCTAATGGCTACTTTTTACTTAAACCCAATTTAGCTACTGCTCTCGGGTCACAAATTCTTGATGAGGGGAAATTATGTTGTTCCCCTCATTCAGAATTATGCCTTCGGGCATTTTGAATCTTAGAACATACCACAATGTAAATAAATAATGTTAAAGCAAGAGCAAGCATTGAAAGGGAAACCCTCACGACGTCCTTTCGGGTAATAAATGCTTTGTTTTGATGAAGGTACCTAAATACCACGGGCCTCGAATGTGTTTGTACATAAGCTCGCCACGAGCTGCCTTAGAAAAAGGAAAACGTTCTACTTCGAGTGTGCACAATGCAGGTACTGCCGTTTCTTATAAACACTAAAATTTTTCGGTGTAAAATAAATAAAATCTAAAAAGTCAAAGTAATCTGATTTCTTAAACCGGATTACTTTAAACTTTTGGATTTTTGATGTCAATTTGTTCAGTTATTGATTTACGATGAATTTATGGATGGAATATAGAAACATAGCAAACAGTTTTAAACAATTTCTATCCTACTACTGAGCAAAATATACTAGGTGTATCATACATAGCAATCAACAAGGTGCCCTTAGAAACCTTAGCAATAATAGGTTTACTTAATTTTACAATAATTAATTACGATGTATTGAACATCAAATATATCACCTGCTAATGTGAAAATGTCGAGAGAGTAAACCTTTGTGAATATGCGATACTCATAAATATACATAAAATTTAATTTATTGGCATGGAAAAAAATATTGCAGTCTGAATCTGCAGTCAAGAAAGACGATTTTATTAAACCGTCTTTCTTAAAAGTAGATACTTTCGCTGTAAAGTAGATACTTTCCCAGGAAAATAGATACTTCCCGATAGAACCCGTTCGTTTATGCTAAAACAAGCAAAGATCCACTACCTTAAGACATCATACAATAGGTTTCAGTATCGGCTCTTATTAGGTAAAAGGTTATTACCGGTCATTTGAAGAAGTAGTACAGCAACGAACGAATTGATAGCAAAGTTGATTCGATGATAGAGCTATCGGCGGGACTGATTGAATTGTCGGATATTAGATTATTTTGACTGTTGAATTTTTGGACGAAATGCTAAATTTTATCCGATTTTGGCTAAAAATAAACTAGGTTTGATTGAATAATGGAACTAAAGCTTATGTCAATATCTTCTCTATACTAATTTTGGTTGGATTACATACTCATTTAGCATTTTCGGCAGAAGGAGCCCTATAGTATATAATTATATATACATACATATACTACTTAACTGGAAGGTATCCCTTGAGACACCGATTGTAACCCCATTTTAAAGTTGTACACAATTATTAATAAGCTTAACCAAAAGCAGTGCAATACTGAAAGCTCTATATCTTATTTATATGCGTAATGCTAATGCGTAATTGTTTACAACATTTATTTCATTACGGTTGATATTGTGGACTAATATCTGACGAATGAACCGGCAACAGCAGGACATATCTTCATACATATCCGTACACAAGACACACAGAAAACTTCAACAAACAAAAAATTATGACCGAAATCGAATTTGTTTTACTGCTTAAGTAAATACATTATTGTTAGTTCTTATGAATTATATTTGAACATGATAAAGACAAGGTTACATTAATTTCTTACCTAGTCTTAATTATATTCAATATGTCCGTCAATTACCATCATAAAGAAATACATAGATTCGTAGAACTTACTAGAAACACAAACTAAATCGATAATAAACCATTATTCAGTAAACAAATGAAGTAGATGGTTGCGCTGACCCAAGACAACACGGTTTTAAAATATTCAATGATCATTATCTCATTACACAAACAGTTTTATAAGTAGTAACTCAGGTATGAGAAGCTCTAAGGAGCTCTATTGTAAGTGGCCTTTCACCCTCTTACTTAACAATAACATCTTAGCTTTAATCCTCTTAGTTACTTAAAGTGAACAGTGAAAAGTTAGTCTAAATTTTGTAGTGAATTTACTTTTTGGTAATTGTTTTGAGCCGTTTATCTGACAGTTGCTGGAGAGGATATTTGTCGGCCATTTTGCCTGACAGGTTGAAAATAAATATCGAAATACTATAAGTATTAATGTTTTTTTAGTTGTTTCAATTCGGTAAAACAAAATCTATTCCCACGTTAATTAGGAGTTGACATTACTTTTAAGATTAGCTTCTCTTTATGTTACTCTGTAAGTATTCTTTTAATATTCTAAGCTTGTAATAATTTTATTTATAACTTACTTCTGTAGTACTACATTTTGTAGCTACCTTACGCGTAGCGGCTGAAATCGTTCCTGCCGGAATAAACGATAGCAATAAAGCTTGCGGAAAAACAGACGGAGAAAACAACTATCCTTTATATTATTTAGAGATCAGTTGTAACGCTAATAACATACGTGTAATTACCTAGAAGCCTAATGTGTGTTACCGCAACCGTTGTAACAAATTTAATTATATATTATTGTTCCAAACCTATTCAACAGCACGTGTTTGCACGGAAAACTTTACTATATATTGGATGTACTTGCAATTCTCTTCACGTTTTACCTAACCAAATGTATAATGGTTGTGGTTAAAGTTGGCAAGTTAGCTTTGTTTCAATTGTGAATTATAGATGTTACGAGACTATAAGCCGCCGCAAATTCTTGCGAGACTTGTATTGATTGCCCGTGTAACAGAGAGGGGTGCATTTAGCCAATTTAATTTACCTCACACCTACAAAAAATAGCCGTAACTGTTTCATTTCTGTTGTAAATTGTAGGATTAAGAACAATTATAGTTTTTTTAGTTTTGTCTTTGTATTGAAACTCTGCAGTGCAATAACAAACTTACGGAACGTTACGCATATATATTAAACGCTTAATAAGTAAGCAACCTAACAATATTTTGTACTTTTGAGCATTGCATAGCAGGCTTCTCTCCTTTAATATAATAACATTGTTTGTAAAGCACCTACAACCAATAGAAGACCGCAGTCATATGCCGTTTGTAATAAAAGTATATAAGCATGTATAAAAGTATTGTTAAGTATTGTAAGTATTGATTTATTTACTCACATTAAGAATAATAATAATTTCTTAATTTGATACAGAAATATACTCACATTAATACCAAAAAGTAATTGAACTAATTTTACGTAACGTAGTTCGGAAAATTTTAAGGTTGGATTAACATCTAAAACTTTCTAACTTTATTGTTTTGAACCACTCTCTTAATTTTTTTTTATTGTTACTATATAAGGTAGTTGCACTGGTTATTTTCTTTGTAAGATACTGTAGATATGTTCGGAGTCTCATTTAGGTCGTTTAATTCGTTGAAAGGTGCCTGAAGCATTCGTTCATTTCCTGTATTACAGCGCATCCTGTACCTCGCTTTTCAGCTTATGTAGGCGAAGTGTTAAAGAGATTTTTGATTGCCTCCAATTATAGGTGACTGTCGAAATGTTTGGAGTTAATTTTAAGATAATAAACTGAAAATAGGTAGGTAGGTCGGTACTCGTATTATGGTGTTCGTCGGGTAGAGAATTGGGGTCCAGTTCGTTTTTCTTAAGAACTATCTATAAATTGAAGAAATAGGACGTAAAAGTATATCCTATAACATATTCTTACATAGCAATACTATCTGAATCCTTTATAGATAATATGTGTCTGCTGAAGAGTAGTGGTAAGAAATGTGTTGACGGAGACGAGAGAATGCCCCGTTCTCTCTTGAATGATTCCAACGTGTTTTATAAAATAGTCACTCCTTGAATAAAAATAGCCTTATAAATCTATTGCACAAATCGAATATCACTTGGTTATTAACAAACTCTTCTGTCTCATCTATGCATTCACTATTTATACAAACCAATCCTAATGCCTACAATTCCCAGAATTCAGTTCCAAAATTAGCTCTGAGAAGGTTTTAGTAGCGTGTCAATAGATTGTCAATCATAATGCATTATTGAATAGTATTAAGCATCTCCACCGTACACATTATTCATGCACGTCACACACGATCGCTTGGTTCAACGTTCGACTTGCAATTAGTAGTTTTCAATCCTTCGGGATTATGAATTCGTGGATGATGATATAGTACTGAGTGGTTATTCTTAAATATTGTGAATTCAAAAGAATTTGTTACATCTTTGACAAATTTTGCGGGTATTTTGATGGGAGACTACTGATACTACAATCTTTCAGTTCAGTTTGACACAATGGTTTTTGGGATAACAGTGACAGCTTACTTTCGTGAAGCAATTTTACTTACACCGCAAGTTTAAGATGATTAGTTTACACCGCATAGCTGACATATCTCACATATAAAAATATAATTAGCCTTTTAAAAGTGGTAACAAATTAGTTCCTCTATTCCAATCTCAACGATAACTGAATATTAATAAGCGATTAACAAAGGTTGATCTGAAATAAGAGAACATTTACAAAACCAAAGTTAGTAAAATTTTTAAATATAGGTATACCTACTAAAATCAGTCCTAGCCGCCATCCAATTCAGCTCAATTTACAATGACAGAAAGTAATTTCATCCATGCAAATCTCGATTTATACGAGATAGAGTTTTACGTCTGATGTGTATACAATAAAATTCTTCCTTTACTTTGTTACATTGACAATAAACTTGTCACATAGGTATTTGTTTTCGTATATTTTGCAGAGATTTAATGGCAAAAATAAAACTAATTTTACATTTTGTTTCCTTCAAAATGTGGAATTCATTTTTATTTTGACTCAGGAAAAGGATGGCTAAATTAAATCTAATAAGTACATGAAGTACAAAATTGTTTATAACTGCCGCAGTGGCACAGCGGTAGGACGTAGGTTTGATTTCCACACAACTTTATCCAGCCATAAAAAAATGCCCGTAGTGTGGTTATATTTTTGTGCCTAGTCATTGTATGCTTATGAAGGCCTCCGCGATACAGAACATGTTCCCATGTGTGGAAGAAGTTTTAATTGGCATAGATTAATATTGGCTGACATTTTGTTTTTGTAATTATGACGTTCATAAGTGTTAATTTCATTATCCCAAATAATTAAATGTTTTTGATATTGACTTTAAAAATAATGATTAATACACGTTAGAAGCAACAACGTAATCTTGTCTTCAACATTAAGTACTTTCTCGTTTGAAAAGCATTTTTATAACCAGAACACGAAAGTTCAAATTCTAAAATGCATATAACCATTCTGTCTACCTAATATTTAGCCGACTGAGGTCGATTTTCATCTCACAAAAGGTATGCAAGGGTCCCAGGTAAAATGTCATAAATTTGATTTATAGCGGAGTCGAGGGAAATTTTTGCCATGAAACACAGGCAATGCGTGAATTATTTAGTACGTCTCTATTACATTTGTTTGAGGATTTAGACGTAAAATGAACCTCTAGGGATTGTTTGACATGATATCTATATATTACCATTACACATTATCATGGTCACCATAACGCAAGGATTGTGTATTGCGCGGTTTGGAAGTAACTTTTATGCCACGAAAGACTTTACAAAGTTTACCCAGACTTACAGTATTTTTATCATATGAAGTATTATCCCGTGTGGGAATGGACCCCATTGAACATAGGGTCAGGTTATAGAATGAGGTTTTTGTCAAGGACTTTTCAAGAGACTATGGCATGAAGGGTTTCAAAAAGGAAGCTTTAAAGTTCAACAGCCTCTCATTCAAATATGAATAAAGTATAACATTTTACGAAGAAACGAAATGTCAAAAACCCTTTCTAAGGTTTATTTTAGCGATAAATGATTCCACCGTGAAATACTTGGACAAATATTGCGAATTGCAGCGCTGATTCAATTAAATGATAATGTAAAATCCCTTTCGCTCAAATTGAATACTATCTTTATACACTTTATTACTTTCTTTCAAAATTCAACTTATCTTTAGGGGCATTTATCTTCGTTATGATGTAGATTAAAATTACATTAGTAAATACGCTGTTTCTTAGACGATTAGGTTATATTAAAAACGCAAATTAGGCGTTCAGATATCGAATGGCGATAACCAAATCGTAGGTATAAGATTATTAGTCAAAGTTGTATAAATCTAATACACAAAATGCCTCTGTGGTTAGGTGGTACTGCGTATGGACTGCCACTCAGAGGTTCGATTCCCGCTGAGTGCAAATATTTGTGTGCATGAACATTTCTATTTGCATTATAATATGTGTTTCTATGTATAATATCTGTATGTATCTGGTATGTATTACTTACTTTGGGTCTACATAGAGTTGTGTGTAGTTGTAGTGATATTATATTGATATAAAACCGTCGTAGCAGAGGCCACCATGCCAGCAGTTCAACCCGATAGTTTTTGAGACGATGTTCAACCCAACCTCACTGACTGTTTATCTTTAAGTAGTTGACTCATCTAATAGGCAAATATAAAAATAATCTATATATTTTAATTGCCAATAATAATGTCAGTCACCCGAATTTATTGTAAATATTAAATAAAGTCGGACATAAACGCCTACAGTGTACCAAACAGTCAACTTTTTTTAATTAAAAACTGCAGTTTTTCTGTTAAATTTTGGTCTTCGCTCGCCTAAGTATAGTTTTAGTTATCATAGCCATTATCACAGTGTACAAAATATCACTAAATAAGAAATAGAAGCTTTTCTAAATTACCCTAAAACCAAATTAACGAGTTAATAAATTATCAAAACGCCACAAGTATGTGGTAGAAGTCAAGTAATAATATAATTGGGTTTATGCTGTCAATATTCACGTTAACAAATAAGCAGGCGACATAATTATTAATCAATATGCTCGATTAAGTATTTATAATGGTGTCAAGTCATTATAAAAATAGTAAAATTGTTGCGCAATTTGTAACTGTCATAGTACAAGAAAGAAATACATTATAAGTATGTAAAGCAGGGGTCATCATTATCAGCCTCAAAAACGGGTCGCGACTGTCATATTATTAAAAATGTGGACTTTTATTTATAATCATTTTTTACCGCTGATGTAGAGTATGTAGAGGAGATTAGGAGGAATAGAAAGGAGAGATGTTTCGATTGTCTGGGTCCTGCTCCCGTTCCAAGAGGTTTCAATTTCCGATTGCTCAGCAAGTAAACGATACGAACAGTATAATATGAAAACTAATTTTTACGTGTCGAAATGCCCTCATAGGTTACCATAACTTAACGTGCGTTTGTGATCGGTGACACCACTAAATATTTATGATAAATAAACAGCGCCTCTAGTATTTACAAGGAGAATAATTTTTTTCATACACTACGGTGTGGTGTCATCGATGGGAAAAGTTTAAAGTTACGGTCAAGAAGCTAGCTTTTTAGAAGATTTTTGGTAGTACTAAACTTCAAATTATAGTACCTGACCGTTTTACAAAATGAAAACATGATAGGTGGTCGTCTGTTTTTACCTAAACGACTTCCATACGCGGTCGTACGATAAAGAAACAGAAGCTCGCACCAAGTCAAACAGTTCCTCAGAGCACTCTCCGTTAAACATACGATAGAGCACGCATAGAGAGCCAAAGTCCCTCCGCTGCTCCAATGACTCCAATTTGTCTGTGAGATTGGGATCGTCGACGATTCGAACAGCTCGGCATTGGAGGGAGTCAAGTGGGTCGAGCTGGTATTTGGGGGCTCCTGCCCACAGGTGAGAACAGTACTCCACGTGCGGTCGGACTTGTGCTTTGTATAGCACAAGCCGTTGAGATGACTTAAAGTACCGTCTGGCTCTGTTCAGGACGCCCAGATTTTTGCTCGCCAGTTTGACTTTGTCTTCCAAATGAATCCCAAATTGGACCTTGCTGGATATTCGAACGCCGAGGATCCCAATGTCATCGGAGATACGGAGAGAAACTCCTTGGAACTGAGGCGCTATAACAAAAGGGTCCTTCTTCGCAGTGAACGCGCATACTTGTGTCTTCGTGGGGTTGAAATGAACATTATGTACCTATTTTGTTACAAGAAAAATAATAATATCTCCCTCTACTTATATCTGCTGCCTTCTTCAATCTAATATTGATAAATGTCAATCACGGTACGAATATTAGAAATATATAATTTTGTGAACTTTCAGTTCATCTTGAGTCTTAAGTTCATTTACAAAGCCCTTTGCGATGCGAAAATAATAAAGAGCTGTCTTTGTATAAGACTGCACTAACAAAACATCAAACAAACTCTTTTATTCTCATAAAGTTGTTTAAAGCAAAATGTGGTAACAATTATTGGTTCTAAACTGGTCATTACGTAGTCCCTATTTACAGTCAGGCACAGAAAAATAACCAAAGCTTTTTACGTATTACGTTTTACTTTAACTTTTATAATATTCTTACTCGTAATATAATAAAGCTGAATAAAGTTTTTTGTTCAAACGCTCTAACCTCGAAAACTGTCAGTTGAAATTTTTTTTTCATTTGATAGCCCAATATTTAAGGAAGGTTAAAGGCAATGTAACATCAGGATACAACCGACGGGAGTGGGGCAGTAATCAAATATGCAATTTAACAGAGTGAAACCGCGCCGCGGACAGTTAATATAAATATAAATAGGTTTACTTAAGTACATTATAAACATTCCTATAAATGTTAGAACTTTCTACGTTGGTTAATATTATCGATTAGTAGTGGTGGGCAAATTGTATTCCACATTGTTTATGTTTGAAGGACATCGCAAGTAGTAACATTCCTGAGCATGTGCGACAAAAGTATGAGGTATTTCAGCTATTCCTCTGATGTATAGGCATACAAGTGTGCATAGGCTATAATAAGGTAAGCAATTAAAATACCTATATTATATAAATATGTATATTTAGATACCAAAATATAAATACAAGTACAAATAAATAGAATACAATGTAAAAATAGAATATTTGTCCTTATTTGTCAAAACACAGTAATTTAATAAAAAAATCTTCCAAACGTTACACAAATAAGCTATAGAAGTTAAGTGGTATGGGAAATTAAACCATTCTTACGGAAATTGGAAGAGGCGCTCTTCATACCAATCACACTCAGATTTGAGACCCGATCAATTGCTTATTATAAACGCAGTATCGAACAATTCGTTGTTTAAAATTACGGTTTGGAAATACATTATACTTTCAAAGCGTGATTTCAAACAGCGGATTGTATTATATAGAATTTTGACGTTTCATTTTGAAAGCGCAAAATGAGTTGCAATCTGTAAATAATTATAAAAGTAATTTAATTAAACTGATGCTCTTGACAACACTGCAGGCAGGTACAATGGCCCCAGTGAGCCATATACCGAGGCAGTCCTCGGTAGGTCAGTGTAAGTTATGGAACGGTTCCAAAATTGGTTTTGAGTCTGGGTGACTGTAATCGTAAGTTTGTAACACACAGCGCTTGTACCTTAGTGCGGGAATTGTCATCACTATCATTACGAATTAAATAAATTTTCTTTCTTTCTTTCTTTCTTTCTTTCTTTACATGGTACAAAACAAAGTCACTTCTCGCTGTCTGTCCCTATGTATGCTTAGATCTTTAAAACTACGCAACGGATTTTGATGGTTTTTTTTAATAGATAGAGTGATTCAAGAGGAAGATTTATATGTATAATTCGTGCAAAATATAGTAGAGAAACACTGGTAATTTTAGAGATTTCTAATGTAATGCAGCCCAGGGACATAGCGGTTGCGGCAGTAGGTACCAGCCGGGGGTCGCCGGCCTCTAAAGAAAACAATGACTATGTTTTGTATTGTCTAATGACGAAAAAGCTGTAAACGTTGTTTCAAAAGACATTCTGTAGTATATTTAGTATCAGCATAATACCTATGCGAAGCCGGGCGGGTCGCTAGTCTATATCTATACATATAATAAGAATGTAACCGGTCGCTGTCTGTACATTGAAGATATTTTAGAAAAAATGTTATTGGGATCTTTATCAACGCAAATAGAACCCAAAACAATGATTGTTACAATTTTTGTCTGTTTGTCTGTTTGTCTGTTAGTCTGTTTGTCTGTTTGTCTGTTTGTCTGTGCGTTTGTTCACGCTAATCTCAAAAACGGCTTATCCGATTTAAATATGGTTTTCACTGATACATTGTGGTAAGCTTCACTTAACATTTAGTGTTTGTTTCATGTCAATCGGTTCATAAATGAAAAAGTTATGCCAATTTAAATAATCACGTCATACATGTGGTATGTATTTAGCTTAGGTTAGTGTGTTTTTAAGTTAGGTTAACACGTCTAATTTCTTTATTAAAATGTAAATACTTTATCAGTTAAAATGTAAATAAAAGTTAGATTTATATTTTTCTGGACTTATTTTATTTTTATTTTTTGTGATAAAAACATGTTTGTTAACACGTCTCATTACAAAATAGGTGTAATTAAAGTGAATTACGAAATAGTAGTAGTCGATTTACGCTGGTTTCGGCATGAATGGGTCGGATCGACCAGGGAAGTACTACCCTCTCATAGAAGATCGTCGTAAGAGTAATAGTATCCATATTATTGCGTTTCTTTCGGTAAATGTGAGAGCCAGAGGCCCAACTGATGCAGAGATGACAATCCTCGCAGCATGTGCAACAATGACTCCACGGATACTCAGCTGGTCCCTGAGTATCCGTGGAGTCATTGTGTGGGTGGTGTGGGTCAACCCGTCGGCCAGAGAGACCTGTATAAACGGCGGTGCCGCTGGCCACCCGCGGCATTGTACAGGGGCCCAATTAGACCTAACCGTAGTATTACGGTAGTAGATTCAAGCTGGTTTCAGCATGAATGGGCCGGGTCGTCCGGGGAAGTACTACCCTCTCATAGAAGATCGACGTAAGAGTAGTCGTACTACTGCGTTTCGTTCGGTGAGTGAGAGTGCCGGGGGCCCAAATTCCCCCTTTCCTCTTTCCTCACTTCCCTCACGCCCCTAATCCCATTCCCAGCAGCTATAGTGGCCACCATAACAGCAGTTTAAAACGATGGCTTTTGGTATGGTGGCCACCACTTCTGGATACCACTGACTGCTTACCATCAGGCGGGGTGGAGTCACATTGGTAGTAAAAAAAAAATACCACCCTAAGATGCTGCCGCACCAGGTTGCGCATAATCCCGGAGTGGTTCGTCGTGCAAGTTGGTGACCGGATAGTGGGACCCGGCGACCATTTTCGAGAGAGTACGGGGGCCCTTTGCGAGCAGTCCGTATCATTGGAAGCCCGGAGGCCACTTGAGCCTTTACAGCTGCGAAGAGACATCGCCTCCTTAATGGCCGTCTTCTACCACCTTTACCACGGAAAGTCTTCTCAAGAGCTCTTTAAATTATTCCTATCCCCTCCCTTTTTATCCAGAACGACACGTAAGGTCTCGAACCAAACGGTTGAGCACTTGGAACTGAGTGGGTGCATTGAAAATTTGAGTGGGTGCATTGCATTGGAATGGTGTCCACCACTTCTGGATTCCACTGACTGCTTACCATCTGACAGAGTACACTTTGGCTAGCTAATATATAAAAAAAAACCTTATAGCGTTTTTATTCCTCGGATTACTCTCATTCCAAACAATTTTCCGTTTAGTTTTAAACGAGTTCAGTTTCCAGTGAGCCTATGTGTCGCGATGACAATTAATAAAGCCTAAGGTCAGACGTAATGTTGTGAGTGTGGATCTAAATATTAGCTGTTTTTCGCATGGTCAGCTTTATGTGGATTTCTCACGTGTAAGTAATCCTAGCAGCCTGTATGGCTTTGATCCCCGATGGCTATACGTCTAATATCGTATATAGAGAAGCATTTACTGTAAAGATTTTTCTTATTCACCTAAACGAAGATGTTTATAATTCAAAACAAACCAAAAGATATAACCAAAAAATGCTGCCCAAAATCACTATTCCACGCGGACGAAGTTGCAGGCACAGCTAGTTTTCTAATAAAAAAACAATGACCTACCAAAGCTTATGAGTTATTCCGGTCGGATTTTTTGTTTGCCGCTTTCTCGCTTCTTTTTATTTGTCGCTTTTTCCTTTAAACTTTTACAAAAAAGTCCTGGTACCCATAAACTTCAGAAGCAGAACTCGTATGAAGTTAGAATCTTAGGCAGTGAATAGAATATCGGTCGAACTGTGACCGGTGATAGAATATGTACCTAAGTTATGCAAGATACATTGATTTGACCCTTGGTTAAAAATGTAGGTAATAGAAGGTCAGGCTTCTGGAGTTTAAGTGATTTGATATGTTGGATGTTGCGGTTTCTGGTTTTGTTGGCTTTTCAGTGAATAATTCATCGTGAATCGTAATTCAGGTCGGATGTAACGCAGCGTAAATGAAAATGTATATTCATATAGGTACCTGTTACCTAATTCAGTACTTGTATCTTGAAATTGTAATAGGTGTAAATGTTGAATACGGTACTTATAAACACGCAATTTAGTGTTTCAAGTTACAGCTAAGCAGTATTATTTAAATCTTACTTTGTGCATTGTCTTTTTATTTTGTACCATTGAAAACAAGAATAGAGACAATGTAAGGTTATAATAAGATTGCTTTAAGGGGTTATGGGGCCCCAGAGATGTTGCATTTATGCCAACAAAGGCAACAGTTTAATCTCATGAAATAATGAAATATATTATTAGCACAGTTCTAATAAACACAGATGGTGCGATGCAGTATTTTTACTCTTGTTTTCTTTTCATTTTCAAAGAGCCACAAACAATTAAAAGTAAGTAAGTACCTAAGTAGTTAATTAAGTTTCTATGGCTCAAGACAAAGAGATGTAACAAGTTAGTACCGGTGTATTAAGGTTTACCATTTTCTAGGATGTTTGTGTTACGTTTTCCATTAATCTGTTAAATAGGATACATTATTTTTACAACCATATTATCTTGTAACAAACTGAATATAGATTCATAATAAAAATCCATTTTTTTAGTCAGAAATAAAATTTAAGGTTAACGGTATCAACATACTAACAAAAGCACGTATAACTACACTCTTTCTTCAAATTTAATAACGTTTTTATAATTTTTCGTATGTTTTTTTTTGTACATCTTATAGTCTTGACTGCCTCTGTGGCGCAGTAGGAACGTAAGTGACTGCTGTGCATAAGGTTGTGGGTTCGCTCCTCACACGGGACAAAACTTTGTGTGATCCATAAAAAAAATAACTTATATCTTCATCTCAAATATTACTTAAATGTGTGTAGCATAAAGTTTTGTTGTTTTGTTATTTATTATATGTCATAAAACGTCTTAAACATAACGTATATAAGGACTTAATGCCTAAGGCATTCGCTAAACGTCAACCCATTTAGAATAATGAAGAGATAAAATATATTCTCTACATTAGAAGACAGCTATTTAGTAAGTAGGTAGATTAAGTTAATATATTGGGATACCCTTAATAGCTTTACTCCTTTTCTCGGAGGAGTACCATGTAACAGGAGACGAGACTATTGCCATTTATCGGCACAGTTCCAGATTCCGAGTAATTTTACACGGCTCGAAGATCCTACCCGAAACCACTGTATGGCAGTCTGTACACAGTACCACTGAACTATTCAGGTCATTCAAGATCCATAAAATTACCAACATAAACAACATCTCTATTTTAATTTTAGACGAGAAACGTCTACTACTAGACGTAGGTCGCCTCCAAGCGTCTCCACTTGATCGAGCGTGAGCAACCCTCATCGATCGGTTGCCCGTCACTTTTATTAAGAACTTATAGCCGTTGGGCAGAAAGTTTCGAAGTGGCGACCACGAATCGAGAGACACAGCATACAAGTACCTACCTAATTAATACTTAACTATGTATACCATTTTAAATCCATGTTTTACAATTTGAGTATTCCATTTGAAAATAAACCTTGTGCAGACCGAATAAACCGTGAATACGGCAGGATCTGTATTGTTATAAAACTCGTATAACCTAGTGACTCGCTTCGGCTTTTAGGTCACAGTGTCCTGGTAAATATTTCTCCGTATTTCAGCGTCTATTTTAGGATTGACAGGTCTATTTGAGGTTAATTTTAGTAAATATGTTACTCGTATTTACCCACCAGGACAGTAAATATACGTTATTATATTATGATGTTTGGGTGGTGTGTAAACTTGGTTACCCTACTTATGATAGAATAACATGTAAGTATATTATAATATATTCTCTCAGACATTCTTTCAGTTTCAGAAGAAAAATGACGCAAGTTAAAAAAGAGCAATACGTAATTAACTTGAAACTAATCGCCACAAGATGCCAATTGCTAAAAACAGTGCAGAGGCCCTAGACAAGTGGCAAAGATTTCTATTCTATTCATAGAATAGATTAAAAAATGTATTGGATTGACATAAGCTAACGCCAACGCTTAGGTCAATCTCATAAATTTTTTTATCTATTCACTGAATACAATAGAAATGTTTGACACTTGTCTAGGGCCTCTGAGCGGACAATGACCCTTAAAAATAATAAACTGTAACCTATATACTTCCTTAAGCTGGAAATAATGTGACATCTCGGGCACATCGAGCACAGAGCGCAGCCAATGGAAAGCCTATCACGCAAAATTTAACCCAGATAGTCAGCTCCATTAGCAATACTATCTATAGCCATTAAGTAGCTAACTAAGCAAAAACAATTAGGAGCGCATAAATTCTTCGTTATTTCTAGAACATCATTCAAAAATATTTTTAAATTTTTTACCGAATTCCAAGAATGGTTAGATCTCAACTCGACCTAAATGTTTACGTCGAATGTTAACCGATAATGGCTGCTGGTCTATTTCAAATAGGCAAATAAAGCATCTCTTAGGATGAAAACAAAAAAAAACATTAGAGAGGTTAAACTAAATATACATCACAGAAGTTTATTAAAATTTATTTAAGTAGGTAATCACTTAAATAAATCATAATTTTAAACTTTTAAGAAGCCAACGCAAAAACTAGAATCTAACTTATCAAAATACGCGTAGGTAACTAGAAATAACTCCCTGGGCTATTAAATTTTATAAAGCGAGTTTTAAGTTCAGTACTATATTTAGTACTTTGGGATTGTTCAAACGTTAACAAATATAACACTGAATACTTTACTTTGATAAGGTCACTGTTATCTGACCTTATCAAAATAAAGTTAAGTTGGCACTTGTCAGACGTGGATGAACTGAAGTGTTGAAGGCAAATCATGTATTCAAATAATAGGTGAAAATAGAAATGGATAGACACGATATCGGTGTGTATTGTATCAAATGATATATGGCTGTCTACCGTAAAGTAATGCGTTACTTTTAAAATCACATTTGAAACGGACGTCAACGGACTGGTATCAATAATAAGTAATTACATATTAAAATAACAGAGGGATTTATTTTATGACTAGCTGTGCCCGCGACTTCGTCCGCGTGGAATAGTGATTTTGGGCAGCATTTTTTGGATATATCTTTTGGTTTGTTTTGAATTATAAACATCTTCGTTTAGGTGAATAAGAAAAATCTTTACAGTAAATGCTTCTCTATCTACGATATTAGACGTATAGCCATCGCGGATCAAAGCCATACAGGCTGCTAGGATTACTTACACGTGGCAAATCCACATAAAGCTGACCATGCGAAAAACAGTTAATATTTAGATCCACACTCATTAATTGTCATCGCGAAACATAGGCTCACTGGAAACTGAACTCGTTTAAAACTAAACGGGAAATTGTTTGAAATGAAAGGAATCCGAGGAATAAAAACGCTATAAGTTTTTTTTTTTATATTAGCCTGCCAAAGTGCCTCTACTCTGGCTGATGGTAAGCAGTCAGTGGAATTCAGAAGTAGTGGACACCATTCCAAAAGCCAAACTACTGGTATGGTGGCCTCCACTATGGCGGCTTAGTGAGATGCTTCTTCACGCCTCGCTTAAAGTCCCAGGATGAAAGTTAGGTGGGAACACATGCGCTGGTAAAGAGTTGCAGGCTTTAATTGAGCGACAAAAGTATAAAGTGCTGAACCGTTTGGTTCGTGAACCTTTAGATTGCACTGTGAAAGGGTAGCACTTCAGTCCCGCACGTGTCGTTCTGGATAAAAAGGGAGAGGGTAGAATTAATTTAAAGAGCTGTTGAGAAGACTCTCCGTGGTAAAGGCGATAGAAGACGGCCGTTGAGGAGGCGATGTCTCTTCGCAGCTGTAAAGGCTCAAGGGTCTTAGGCCTCCGGGCTTCCATGATACGGACTGCTCGCAAAAGGCCCCCGTACCGTCTCGAAAATGGTCGCCGGTTCCCACTATCCGGTCACCAACCTGCACGACGAACCACTCCGAGATTATGCGCAACCTGGTGGGGCAGTCTCTTTTTTTTTGGTTAGGTCTAATTGGGCCCTTGTACAATGCCGCGGACGGCCAGCGGCACCACCGTTTATACGGGTCTCCCTGGCCGGCGGGTTGACCCACACCACCCATACAATGACTTCGCGGATACTCAGCTGGTCCCACATATGCTGCGAGGTTTGTCATCTCTGCATCAGTTTGGCCTCCGGCTCTCGCGCTTACCGAACGAAACGCAATAATATGGATACTATTACTCTTACGTCGAAAACTATGAGAGGGTAGTACATCCCTGGTCGATCCGACCCATTCATGTTGAAACCAGCGTAAATCGACTACTACTATTTCGTAATTCACTTCAATTCCACCTATTCCGTAATGAAACGTGTTAACAAACTTACATGTTTTTATCACAAAAAATAAAAAATAAAATAAATCCAGAAAATATAAATCTAACTTGTATTTACATTTTAACTAATAAAGTATTTTCATTTTAATTTACATTTTAATAAAGAAATAAGACGTGTTAACCTAACTTAAAAACAAACTAAGCTAAGCTAAATACATACCACATTTATGACGTGATTATTTAAATTAGCATAACTTTTTTATTTATAAACCGATTGACATGAAACAAACACTTAATGTTAAGTGATGCTGACCACAATGTATCAGCGAAAACCATATTTAAATCTGATAAGCCGTTTTTGAGATTAGCGTGAACAAACGCACAGACAAACAGACAAACAGACAAAAATTGTAACAATCATTGTTTTGGGTTCTATTTGCGTTGATAAAGGTCCCAATAATATTTTTCTCATATATCTTCCATGTACAGACAGCGACCGGTTACAGTTTTATTATATATAGCTGTTGCCCGCGACTTTGTTCGCGTGAAAATTCAGATGTGTGCCTGTATGAGAATATTTCTTACCTAATCTTACGGCAATCGTACATTGTATATTAGTAATAAATATCAGTATAATCCGTCTCTAAGGCGAATCCGATTTAAATCTATTCACCCGCTACCCCTAAAACAGACGAAATTTTGCGATATTTAACGAAACTTGGCACTCCTATTTTCAAAAACTATAGAAGCTCCATACAAATTTTGTTCCCCTTTATACTCCAGGGAAATAAATTTCGCAAAATCCCGTCTTAGAGCACCTATTTCCAAAATTTGAAACTCCTAGCACTTGTAGTTTTTGAGATTTCGTGATGAGATGAGTGAGTGAGTGAGTGACCTTTCGTTTTTATATATGTGTAGCTTTTGCCCGCGGCTTCGCTCGCATGAATATCGTTTTTGAATAGACATTTTTATATTGTTTAAATACTGTTTTGCATACTATTTCTAATCTCATCATCATCACCATTCGTACAAACCCTCTTTCACCTACCTAAAGATATCCCCCGTAAAACAACATACAATACACAAAGGCAAATTTTCACTAAAATAACTTTCCTCTTCCCCTCCCTTCCCTTCCCCTCCCCTTCCTTCCCCTCCCGTCTCCCTCCCATCTCCCTCACTTTCCCTCACTTCCCACTCACTCACCACCACTTCTGACTCCTCACTTTCCCTCACTTCCCTCACTTTCCCTTACGTCCCCTTCACTTGCCCTTCACTTGCCCCTCACTTGCCCTTCACTGCCTCCTCACACCCCCTAAGTTCCCTCTTCCTTTTTTATTTTTACACAATGCTATCTAGACCCAAAGTAAGCATATTATATGCTTGTATTATGGGTTCTAGAATACGGATAAACATACTTAAATACTTTTATTTTTGTAAATAGATACATATTATACATATAAACACCCAGACCAATGCAAATAGACATGTTCATGCTACAAATATTTGCACTGAGCGGGAATCGAACCCGCGACCTCACAGTCCATACACAGTACCACCGAAATGCAGAGGCAGTCGATTTCCCCCTGACTTTTCCCTCCCTTTCCCCTGACTTTCCCCTCCCTTTCCCCTGACTTCTCCCTAACTACCCCCGCACTTTCCCCTCACTTCTCACTTCTCCCTTCCTTTCCTCTTCCTCCCCCTCCCTTCCCTCTCCCTCCAAATTTCAAGTCGCCAACTTCAAAAGCAAAGATCTTTCCATACAATATTTCATCCCTTATTTCACTCCTATAAATCCACCCCAGTAAAAAAAAAATTATAAGCGTATTTTTTATTTAAATAAAAGTATTCCAAAACAAAATTTCAAAGCTGTAACTTAAAAAATGAAGACGTTTCATACAATCGATTTCATCCCTTTTCATACACTTAAGGGTTGAATTTTTAATAACCCTTTCTTTGTACACTTCTAGACATTAAGACAAACACACTCTCCAAATTTCAAGTCGCTACGACCAGCGGTTTAGGCTTTACGTTGTCTGTCAGTCAGTCAGTCAGTCAGGACAAAGCCTTTTATAATATGTATGGATGTATGGATTAGACGTATAGCCATCAGGGATCAAAGCATACAGGCTGCTAGTAATGCTAACACGTGATAGAGCCACATAAAGCTGACCGAAAAACAGCTAATACTTAGATCCACACCCACAACTTTTAGTCTCTTACCTTTACTTTAATTACTTAATTAATTAATTACTTTAATTAGTCATCGCAAAACATAGGCTCACTGGAAACTGGACTCGTTTAAAACTAAATGAAAGACTGTTTAGAATGACAGGAATTCGAAAAATAAAAACACTATCAGCTATTCCGCAACCTGTTAAAATATCTGCTTCTATAAGATTTCATAGTAAATTAACGAATGTTCGATGTGATTCTTTAAATTGGCATAACTTTTTTATTTATGAACCGATTGACATGAAACAAACACTAAATGTTAAGTGAAGCTTACCACAATATATTAGTGAAAACCATATTTAAATCGGATAAGCCGTTTCTGAGATTAGCGTGCACAAACGCACAGACAAACAGACAAACAGACAAACAGACAAAAAATTTAAAAATCATTGTTTTGGGTTCTATTTGCGTTGATATAGGTCCCAATAGTATTTTTTCTCATATATCTTCCATGTACAGACAGCGATCGGTTACATTTTTATTATATGTATAGATAGATAAATACTGAATGCTGTTTACTGTGCTTACACATTCATAAATTTCGTAATATCATTCTTTGAGAATGTTTCAAAGGAGCATGTAGTGTTGTCATGCTCAGCCAATCAGAAAAGGGTTACATCTTATGTTCAGCGTCCATGTTAATAAAATTTGTCATTTTATAACTTTGACATTATTACACAACTAGATAACGTACATTTATTTTAGCAAAACAAGGAGCAAGCAATATTTAATCAATTTACTGTTTACGGCTTGCTGCTTTGACCAACACCTAAACACGCTCGCATTTAGTGGTGTGTCAAGAGCCAGATCTAGAAGGCAGTGCTGCTCGACACGGCACGTATTGTGAGGAAGTTTCTATCTCTGGAGCCCTAACCGCAGCTAGATTGATCCCTGTACCCGATACCGGTGGGTCAATTTTTTGCCGGTGGGCCATAAAAGTATTTTTCTAGAATAAACGTAGCCTAAGTTATTCCATATTACATCAGCTACCTTCCAATAAAAGTCACGTCAAAATCGGTCCAGCCATTTCAGAGATTAGCCGGAACAAACAGACAGACAGACAGACAAAAATTGTAAAAATGATATTTTGGTGTATGTACCGTATATATATTCATATACATGTAGTAAAAAACGGTTATTTCAATATTACAAACAGACACTCCAATTTTATTATATGTATAGATAATTTCACAGTTATTACACAACTATCTAAACAGAAAGTAAGCTATATTATAGCTTGTGATATGGATATATGAGTAAACCCTTCCCATGTCCTTTATTATGTTAGGTTTACGTTTCCGATGGTTAATGGAATAGTAGTCGCTGTACAATACAGAAAGCCATTCGCGTTTATACCCAAAGCGTTATTAATGATGCCTTAACATTTAGCATTTATTTATTTATTTATTTATTTATTTATTTATTGATTCTTCACAGCTGACAATGATTATTACAATTCAGTACAAAGAGACAGTACGCCAATAATGAAGAATACATTTACAATAGTTATATTAAATTACATCGGTGACATTAGGATGTGCAGTGTCTGTGGGTATGTGTGTGAGTAAGTGTTGTGTACCAGTGGCAAAGAGTGTGCGTTTGTGTGTGAGAATAACCGTTATGATGACTGTTGTTGTGTAACTTTGGTTTTTTGGGATATAATCTTTATGATTTCATTTCTGTATGCGTTGCGGTTGGTGTGAAAGGGATCGAGTGTTGAGAAGTTATCGTTATAAATATCTGGAATGCGCACAAGCGGTGACATTTTATAGTACTTTGTTATTGCTGGTGGAGTTGCCAGGAGTGGGGTATGTCTGGTACGACGTAAAGGTACATTGAATTGTATTTTTTCCAGTATATTTAAGCAGTCAAATTTGTTGTTCAGTGTGTCGTACAAAAACAGCATGTCCGCCAATTGCCTTCTATCTTCTAAAGTGTTTAATTTGTGATATTGCAAGGAATCCCCATATGATTTGTTTCCTAAATGAGCTATATAATTTAGGTGTTTCATGAATTTTTGTTGGATTTTTTCAATTTTGTCAATATTTGTTTTATAAAAAGGTCGCCATATAATATTTCCGAACTCTAATATGCTCCTTACGTAGCTGAAGTAAAGTACCTTCAGACAATACAAATCCTTGAATGGTTGACTATTACGTATCACAAACCCCAGAGCCTTATATGCTTTACTAATAATATGCTCAATGTGTGGATTAAAGGTAAATTTGCTATCTAAAATTACACCTAGGTCTCTCGCCTGGGAAGCTCTCGGGATTACCACATTATTTATTTTGTAATCAAAATCAATAGGATGTTTTTTCCTTGTGAAAGCAACTATCAAACATTTTTGAGTGTTGACACTTATTTTATTACGGTGGTAGTAGGCCGTTAAACGATCTAAGTCAGACTGTAATAACAAGCATTCATCAACGGTGGTAATTCTGCGAAATATTTTTTTGTCGTGCATGCTTGTTTGCGTGCAGCATGTTTCGTTTATGAGCTTCGATAATAACGAAATTAATTTGAAAACAAAAAGTACGATTCTGGCGCTACAGTATCAATATCACAGTAAACGAATGCAGTAAATACAGAATAAGTACTATACAAAACAAAGAATACTACCTACACAAAGATATTATTGCTTCGGACTTGTCTGTCTGTACCGCATATCTATAAAGGTATTTTGTATGGAACACACATTTTAGAGCAGAAGTTAGGGTATTTTGAGCTTACCACTGCTCTCTGGCATTTGCATCCAATAGCACTGAAAAGCTCGATGTTGAAAATCTATTTTCGTATAGCAGAAGTGTCATAAATAAATAATTTAAAACAATTCACGATCTTTCTATAAAAAATACTGTATAGGTACTTAATATCCTACTAATATTATAATTGTGAAAGTATGTGTGTCTCTGTGTGTTTGTTACCACTCAGTGCCTAAATGGATAAACCGATTTCGATAAAAAATTGTATGTACCTAAATAGATCAGATTTGGTGCCGGAGATGGACAAAGGATACTTTTTATCCCGAATATCGGCCAGGTTTCCGAGTCATAGAGCGCAGCTAGTAATATACCTAATGTGTTAGGTACAGCAAATCATTTAACACTTATTAGTAACATTCAAGGTTGCCACGAGATGATTCCTCACACATACATAATGTGTGAAGAATAGTTAATCTCATATCCAACAGTCAAATGCTTTAACTGTCAGCTTGTTCGTTCATGACAACGGTTCATATATAAGCCTACAAGATTGCAGCGATACATTTAGCTCTATCGGACATTAGCAACCGTCTTCACGCAGCTGTGGCTCACGAGTACTTTCAATAAGAACATTGAACAACCTCTACTAAATCTGGGTGCCGTCTGTCGCCTTTCAAAGGACCTACATGTATCGTAATGTGAATGAGCCAAACGTTTGGTAGGTAAAACGACAAGAGGAGAAAAAGAGAAGGAAAATGCTTTTGTTTTCCACTCCCTGAACTCCATTACAGTCAAAGAACACACAAAGAAAAAAAAATGCTATAAAAATAGAAACTAAAATCACATTATTTTTCCAAAAAAAATATATTTTCGTAAAAAAATTACATTAAATTCCTACATAAGTTAGATTAGAAAATAAGTTAACGATTTATCTAAATAAATCATAACTCATTTTTGAATCTAACTTACAACTTAACTTTAAATAAATTGCTTTATACTTTTAAATAATTATTATTTTACTAGCTAGTTAAAACGATTAAAGAACAAAGAATGTAACTACTTACATTCCGGCACGCAAATGCTTAAGTTATATCATACTGTTTCGTTTAGATTTTTTTCCAATGACAACCAATACTCGTAGATAAAACCTTCTTTGGTTGCTGTTCGGCTCTCGTGGGTCGCGGTGTAATATTACATAGGTACCTAGCTTGTAGCCTTCTTCAGAAAACAGTCGGCGACTGGTCCTGGTGTTGCAAGCGTCCATAGGCTACTGTGACTGCTTGCCGTCATTTGCTTGTCAGCCGTATGCTTGTTTGTCACCTTAGACGTATATAAAACATTACTTTTTATTATGGTTGTTTTACCACCTATGCCCTGCATTGTTATGCTCACTTAATTAAATGTCATTGCTGGTGGTGTCGTATCGACCGGGTCATCACCTTCCTTGTTCCTTCTATTCTATAATGTCATTATATGACAATGTATTTTATCTTTGCTGTGGATAAACCTTAAATAAAAATAAGGCGAAGGTGATGATGGCAGGTCCGTGCGTCATGCTTGTGAACGCGTGCTACTTGGGAGGCATGGCATACATCTAATGCTTATTCCAGTATTACCTTGTCGTTCATGTGACCAAGAGGTGCATTAATTACCACTTTAATTAAAATACTTTGTCAAATTACTATACTAGATAGAACTAAATAACTGAAATTCTCTTCTGTATTCTTTATAACTTGGTAATTATATTGGTTTCTTCCCACTGGTTCTACTGTTTAATTATATATACAGTAGAACTATTAGTTGGTTGATTGGTAATAATTATTTTGTATGGTTCATTGGTTGCGTTGAGTGTTAAAATTGTAACTCACACAAAAAACTCAACAATATTTTTTGTTCTTTATCACAAAAATTACTATTTTATTTCACTCAAAACGATAATACATGAGCGACCTTTTATCCAATTACTAGATATATTATTTATGGGGAGGCGTTAGTTTTGAACTAAACAATTGATTTATTAATGAGGTGTCAACGCTATTGAGCAGGCAAGCCATTTATTCGATTGAAAACACGAATTTATATGAAGAAATGTCTTTCACGAAGTTACCCACGGTAGTCTACTGTCATTAAGTGATTAACCGAGCCAAAGGTCAGTTAAACTGTATTTTTACAAATAGCTTTGTCCTTTTATATTTGTTTTGTATTATAAGTTCTGATAGAATTCTTGATAAAGATCTTAGTGGCCGTTTCCGCAGTTATAAAATATAGGTCGACAAAGTGGGTACCGATATACCTTCTTGTACCTATTAATTGACTCTTGCTATAAATGTTTATTTTATTTTGTCTAATACATCACAATGATAGCTAGCACATACTGCTGCCACTGCTGTGCTAAGTTCTCGAGTTCAATACAAGCCACATCTGATTTTACATGTCTTCTGACTATGCTATTCGAGCCCATTAATAATTGATGTAAATATTAGTAGGACACCTAACACATTAAAATTCTATCCTAAATCACAAAGTTAAGCAAGTACAAAGCAGAGGCTTCGATAAACCGTCAAACCTGCTAAAACTTCATAGTCACCCATATGATACTTCCTTAAGGTGACGTCTATTTTTTTCAGCATTCAAGATTACGTCAGCTACTTACCTATAATTTTTCTGTAACCTAAGTATACCAACGATAAAATCAAAGCCTGTAATACTGAATCAAAACTTTTCTTACCACACTCATTTAACAATCAATTTTCAAACAGTTACATAATAGGGCTAGTCATGTCAAGTTCTGCAGTGTGCACATGCATTAAAGAGGATTAAACCAGAAAATTAGCCCTAACTGGAGCCAAAGCAACACGCCAACATGCCTAACATGTTTGAATAATGAAACGGCTACTACAATTTGTACTCGATTAACATATACGCTGAAGGGAATTATAAGATTATTCTTCAGCTTGAAATAATATAGGTACAACAGAGTAAAGTAACAACATTTATATAGAATATATTTTATGAAGTTCGGTAGATGAGAACCATTAAATTTTTATATCCACAAAGTTGACAAGAGTGTACAGGCCGCCTGACTACACTTATATTTTTTAATTGCTTTTCTGACCTTTTCTTTGTTTTTATTTTTATTTGTTCGAAATGTTTGAAATTCAGAAATTCTAATATTGCATTTTACTAGCTATATATTTATGTTTTTACGACTATTGCAAAAAATGTATTTGTCTTTGCTAAGGTTAAGATTGTTTAGAAACCAAATCACTTCAAACTTTTGGTTTCCTCGTATGACGTGGCATTATTTTTCTTCCCCGAATGTCATTAGAACCGAATGTCATTAGGTCATGGTAGAGTTGTTTTTGTTTCAGTTAGATTACATAACTTAATACTGCTTTAGTCTTTCTCGAATGGTATGTTGATACAAGCAATATAATACCTATTATTGAAAAATTAATCTTTTTCGTAATGATGCTACTTTGAAATATTATGTACCATAGGTCACTTCTACAATTAATACGAATTTAATAACACCTCTAATGTTTTTTTTTCTTTTTATTTAAGGACTTTTGTTATAAAACATGTCAGTCCTGTAGTATTAAAAAACATAACTTTTAACCTCTAATGTTAAAATCCATTAAACCATTTAGGCTGTAGAGCGTGCCAAAGAAATATTTCTTTGGCACGCTCTACAGCCTAAATGGCCTATATGGATAATGGATATACATAGATACCAACATACATACATTCCCTCCCTCCTTGACTTCGGCAGTCGGGTAAAAAGGCTACCTATCTAACTCGAGAGTATCGTTGCTTTTTAATTCAATATTATTGATATAGCGAATATTTTATAACTTTAAAATGAAAGTAACAAGCAATATACATTATAATTAAACAAAAAGCCCGCCTGCCTAAAACAAAGTGGAAAAATGAAATCCATTTTTCTCTTGCTGACGCTACATTGAAATTGTTTATATCCTATGTCAGTCCCACAATCAATACAAATCTAATAAAACCTCATACGTTAAAATCCATCAAGCCATTTAGGCTGTAGAGTGTACTAAAGAAATAGACATACTTACATACATACGCTCGAAAAACATTACCTTCCTTGACGGCGTCAGTTGATAATGATCACTTTAGCATTTTAAATTAACAGGGAAATATTAAAAAAATCTTGCTTGTTTAAAAAAAATCTTTTTCGCGCCTACCAACGCTGTACAGATACCGTACTTACTATATTTAGGTGGATGGCTTTAGGTAAAAGACATCACAAGGCGGCAACTAAATCATGAAGAAACACGTAGCACACAGTATCCTGCGATAAGACTCCTCTGTAATCGCCAAGTCGTCTGCCAAGTGTGATGATTAAAGCGAAAACCTTCCTAATGTACCTAATATTTGGCCGTTGTCCAGCAGTAGATGTCGTATAAATATGTCATATATACGTTTAATGTGTATGAGTGTATTATTTAATCCAAATATTAATTGAGGTGTATCTTTAAACAGTATAAAATCACTGTTTTATTTTGTCTGCCTTTATGCTACCTGCCAAACCACGCAACGCCTTTCGTTTGGTTTTCACTATAGTTCAGAGAATTCTTTTACAACATGCATAATTTATTAAAGAAAAGCCGATAGTTTTCAAGATATGTACCTAATCATATCATAAAACCCACAGAACAGAGAAAATTTAAACCTGCCCAAAATGTTATGAACAAAGAATAATCAACTGAATAAAAGAACTCTTGCATTTAAAAGTTATTCATTAGCCAAAATATGGTGGAAAAACAACGAAAAGCAAACACATTATTCATTCACTTAAAAAATCATTACCCTCTACCCCTTTCATTACATTAACATTCTCGAGTAAAAAATTTCAATGGGGTTTAACAATCGAGGCAACTTTTAGGGGTAACTCTATAGATGAAGTTCACCGATAGGCCGCTGTACTACTCCATATGGGGTTATAACGCTCAATATTATGGGATTGCCGTATAACTTTCCCATTCATGCCAATATTGGGTGACTTTTTTTGAAGTGGTGGATGAATTTCTAAAAACTGCAGTCCATCGTTTTAAGTTTTACTTTGAAACTTCAAACTGTACTAGTTTAATAGGATCGGAATTGGAAGTACGGCTGATCCAGACAGAGTTTTACGCAACTGAGAAATAGAAAAAAGCTTTTAACTTATTTTACTGCTACACTCTGGTCTTAACAGAGTCATGATTACGAGGGATGATTATAATATTTGAAACCCAAAGTATTTCCTTGTCCTTCATGATGAAAAACCACTTAGATTTGTGTTTTTCGGTTATACTATGAACAAAAGGTAACTTAATCAAATGAAAGTTAAACTCTAGCCTCTTTCACTATTTAAAATTTTTATTATATAATGTTTACTTCAAAATTTCGAAATCAATAATCTTCTGTTGTATGACACATTAACCCTTAGAATACAAGGCTTAAACGTGCATTCTTTCCGTAGCAATGTGGCATTTCTTAATGGCACATAAATTTTGTACTGGGCTGATTGCTACGAACTGCTACGAACGTAGCCTATTCTAGATATGCGAGCGAGGCAAGGAATGCTCGCAATTTATAGCTTTCGTTTCGACCCGCCTAGCTTGTTTTCCAATTTCACTACTTCTACGTATTTATTATTATTATTAATTATTTAAAGATTAGTTTTAAAATTAAGTTTAAAATATGTTTTTCCTCTAAAATAGTAGATATGAAATAAAATTATTTTACATACAAATATTTTAATAAGTACCTAATTTGCTTTTAATGTCAACACCGTATTGTACGTAACCGCCCGACTAGGGATGTAAATTGCATTATAGGGTCTTTACTTATCGATGCTAAAATAAAAGCGAACTTGTGTCTCGTGACTCGTAAGTGAGGTTACATCGGTACGTAACTATGCGCGGATAAATCAATTGCATACGTTACCATGTGTGAGTATATTGATGGTCTCGTTATGGAAGTAGAAGAGACTGCCTACACAGCCGGCCCAGCCCTGCAGCGGTCGGTAGCCGGTGAGCACGTACGGGTTGAACTGCAGGTGCTGCGGCATGTCCCGCCAGTGTAGCAACTCCACACGGTGCTGCGCGGTGGGCGCGGACACATCATTACCACCTCTCTTTTCTTTCTCCGCACCATCACCGCTCACGGCCTCACTCGGCTTCAACACCTCACGCTCCTCATTATCACAGATACGCTCTAACGACTTTTTCCTTTTTTTAGGTCCTTTCCCGTTTACTTCTTGAATTGACATATCGAACATTTTTGTACATGTATCAGGTACGCTCTGAACGTCTCTCATAACAGCGTGGTAGCGTGACGCTCACAGCGTGCGAAGGGAGGCTGCGTTACGACTCTGTTCTCTGCTACGATGTGCAACCGCATGGCGAGCGGCGATCGAGTTCGTCGAATTTTGTACTAATATCACAGTTACAGCATTAATTTGGAGCGCGGCGGTGTCGCGGCCGCTCGCCGTGGCCGTTTTCTGTTAGTTCCCGTGACGGAGAGTACAAGCAGGGTGACGGCGGGACCCGCAGTCTAAGGGCACGGCGCGGGCGGGCGCGAGAGCGCGCGACTGGCCGGGCGCCGCCGCACACCCCGGCCGTGCGCCGGGCGCCGCTACCCCCGCGCATCCCCGCACACATTTGCGCACTGCGCAAACCTGATCAGCTGATTCCCGCCAGAAGGTCGGCCAGCTCCCTTTTCTTGGCGCACTTTCACTTTGTGCCGAATCATACTATGTTTCTCTAATGAAAGTTTGCACACTATAATTTTTCCTATTGTTCTTTTACCGTTGAGATTTTATAGCGTAACAATTGGGTACAAGAACTTTGGATCAACTGAAGAAAGGAAATAATTATTATATGTTTATAATAATTGTATTTACCTACTAGGGGTTAACAAAAGGATAAACTTCGGTAGGTACATATTTATTTATTAGGTGGGTAAGTGCTTTATATTTTGTTAGAGCTATGTTCTGAAACATTCAGCAATTTAAATAGTCTTCAATAGAAGTACCTTTATATTAAACACATGATAAGTAGGTACTCATATAATTCCGTATATTTACATAAAACCAGTTTTAGTGCAAATTATCTTGAGATTATCCGTTCTTCTCTTTTTATTTTAACGCCATCTAGGTGGTATTAGTAGCATAAATACTTTGCCTAATTTTTGTGCATGCATGTTAAAATATTATTTATGATGTAGCCAACAACTAAGTACCGGTAATCTGGGGTAATTAACAGCGCCGGGGTGAAAAACATCTTTTTGGAAAAAGTTCAGCTATTTATTGAGTAATGACAATATCTGACATAAAGTCAAGTGAGGTTTAAGACAAAAAGCATAGATAAAGTGTTATGGACGACTAGGTTTTTTTTATACGACTAAGGTGACACACAAGCATACGGATTGCCTGATGGTAAACTTGCAACACCAGGAGCGAGATGTGGTGTTGCTAGTGAGCATTATTTTTATTTTTAAATTATTTTCTGATTTTAGTTTTTAATAATAAAATAAGTAATTATTAATTTTAGTTTAACCTTTGTACGAAGGACGTCGGGGTAAGGCCGCTATTAGACTATCATAGAAATATGATCAAAGATGTGTAAGTCATTTTTAAATGAAGAACTTATGACGGTTTAATAACTACATGTGATTCATATATTATTCTCTATGCACGGGATCATAGTTATGGAATCCTTTTTGACACCTTTAGTACAAATAGGATCATAAGCAACACACTAGCACAGTCTGTATGTAAATAGAATGTGCTAGTGTGTTATTATGATTATACCTACATGTATCAATTCGTGTTTTCCGTTGTACTATGTTTACGCTAGTGTCACAGTCTAGTATGGGATCCTTTTTGACTGCTAGCGCAACTAACAAGTAGGATCATATCAACACACTAGCACCGTCAATAATTTACGTACAGACTGTGCGAGGTGCGACTCTGAGTAGAATTTTAATTTATAATTTATGGGTATGACAGTTATTTTTCTGAGGGTGTCACATTTGTCTGATGTTTTATTATGTGTGACGAACAAGGCAAAGGCAACATGGCATACAGCCAATTTCACAGTATCGATTATTTCCCATTTTATTTTTAATTTTATTGGTAATTTGGGGGTAACATATAAAAAAAACATCGAATTTATATAATCATTAACATGTATTAATTTTCAGTAAATAAAAAATACAAAAATCTTATATAATAAATTTATAGATAGTATTACAATTTTGGCTGCTTGTACTAGAATAATCCTTTATCACAGGCGATACAAGTACTAGAAATATTGTATAAAATGGTTAGTCTATTGGGAAGTAAATTCCCAGTAATTCTACTGGTAAGACTATTCATTAAAACTATTGGGAAAACTTCTAATTTAGATCTTTATAAAAATAAAAACAAATACTACAGGCTCATACGAGTTACGATGATAAAATTAAAATGTAGTTATTGTCAAATAAACAATATGTTTAAAAAAATAGTTTGTGCAGTTTATGTATTACAAAATATACAATGATGTAAGAGTAAATGTAAGAGTAAATGATGTAAGAGTAAAGGCGACCCTAGCTTGGATCGCCTAAAAGCAGCGTACAACAAAGCCACTAGGGAATGCAAGAGGGCTTACATCAGAGCGGATGCCCAGCGCATTGCACGGATTGGGCAAGAACTCATTTCGCATCCTACGGGTAGCCGTAGCTACTGGCGACTAGCCAAGGCCGTGCAATCCAACTTCTGCAAGCCTTCGCTGCCCCCCTTGAAATGTCCTGATGGATCGCTGGCCCACGAGCCGCAAGAGAAAGCAAACTTGCTTGTAGAACTCTTTGCGGCTAACTCCCGAATCGACGACCGTGGCTTGCACCCGCCGACTATATCTGGCTGCGACTCCGTTATGCCTAATATTCGTATTAGGCATCGTGATGTCCGTGCGGAACTAAGGTCGCTCGATGTTCGGAAAGCCAGCGGACCGGATGGTATTCCAGCGGTGGTTCTTAAGAAATGTGCAGCGGAGTTGTCTCCTGCATTGACGCGCCTATTTCGCCTATCTTATTCCTCGGGAATTGTGCCGGAGGCTTGGAGAGAGGCGAATGTTCAACCCATTCCCAAAAAAGGGGATAGGTCCGAGCCAGGCAACTATCGACCCATAGCTGTCACCTCAGTTCTCTGCAAGGTGCTTGAGCGGATAATAAACTCCCAACTAGTCCGCTACCTAGAGGGTCACTCGTTAATTAGTGACCGACAATATGGCTTTAGGTCAAAACGGTCTACGGGTGACCTTCTAGCGTATATCACGCACCAATGGGGTGAAGCTATGGACAGGCATGGCGAGTCCTTGGCCATCGGCCTTGACATAACCAAAGCCTTCGATAGAGTCTGGCACCGTTCGCTTCTGTCCAAGCTTCCAGCATATGGTCTGCCACCCCAGCTGTGCAACTGGATTGCCGCATTCCTGCGTGAGCGCCGCATTAGAGTCCTTTGTGACGGATCGGCCTCCAATTATTTGCAGGTCAACGCTGGGGTGCCTCAGGGGTCCGTCCTGTCGCCCACTCTGTATCTTCTGCATGTCAATGACATGTTGTCCCTTGGCAACATTCATTGCTATGCAGATGATAGTACAGTGCATGGGCGATATCTCGGACATCCTGCGGCTAAACAGACTGACATCGAGGCAAAACGCCTAGAACTTGTCGCTGAGCTCGACCAAGTATTATACCGCATTTCTAAATGGGGTTGTGAGAATTTGGTCGAGTTCAATGCCAAGAAAACACAGGTGTGCGCGTTCTCTGCAAAAAAATCTCCGTTCCTTCCCCTTCCCTCTCTTCAGAACACAGCGTTACCACTACAGGATAGCCTAAATATCCTGGGTATGGACATCAGCCGTGATCTCAACCCCAAGAACTACATCGAGTGCGTCATTAAAACCGCCTCCTGTAAACTCGGTGTCCTGAACAGGGTGAGGCGGTACTTCACGCCCGAGCAGCTCTGTCTTCTTTATAAGACACAGGTTCGTTCCTGCGTGGAGTACTGCTCTCATCTTTGGGATGGCTCCGCACAGTACTTACTGGATGCACTCGATAGGTTGCAGCGGCGAGCAGTCCGTATCATCGGAAGCCCGGAGGCTACTAAGACCCTTGAGCCTTTACAGCTGCGAAGAGACATCGCCTCAATGGCCGTCTTCTATCGCCTTTACCATGGAGAGTGTTCTGAAGAGCTCTTTGAATTAATCCCACCCTCTCCCTTTTTATCCAGAACAACACGTGTGGGACTAAAGTGCCACCCTTTCACAGTGGAATCTAAAGGGTCTCGAACCAAACGGTTCAGCACTTCATACTTTTGTCGCTCAATTAAAGCCTGGAACTCTTTGCCAGCGCATGTGTTCCCATCTAATTTTGATCCTGGGTCTTTTAAGCGGGGCGTGAAAAAGCATCTCACTAAGCCGCCATAGTGGAGGCCACCATACCAGTAGTTTGGCTTTTGGAATGGTGTCCGCCACTTCTGGATTCCACTTACTGCTTACCATCAAGCAGAGTGGAGTCACTTTGGTAGGCTAATATAATAATAAAAAAAAAAAAAAAAAAATGTGAGCAGCACTGAACAGCAGTATTAAAATCTAGGTTTTTACAAAATAACGTTGGTGACGAATTACGTTAAATTGTATTAAGTATAATTATACAAAAATACTTACAAAGATATTTATAACAAGTACGATGGTTCACTATTCTCATTATCTACACATACATACGTATTATTATATTATATTATAATTAATTTTATAATTTAGAAGGCACAATGAAGTAACGACAGCTGACTGACTTACCAGCGTCCTACGTCGGTATTCCTTTAGAAATCTCGTCTTCGGTAAACAAAGTTGTAAAAACTGAGCCGGCAGCAACTTGAGATCATCACAATCAAGACACTTTAACCACATAAAAAAGCAAATAAAAATATGTTTATTCATATAAATTAATTAAATTAACACATATATGAACGTCACAATTTACAAAATGTCAGTAAATTAACCTACAGCCAGTTCGCTGACGAAGTAGAGCCATGAGAAGAACTGGCAAGAAACTCAGGCCACTCTTATTAATCGCCAGGTTATTACAATTTTTGTAAGTTACAACTTCAAGTAGCATGCAAAGTGACACAGGCAATACACATAACTCTATAAGTAATTAATTACTTACAGCTACCTATGTTGTAAATAAAAATAAAAAGTAAAATGTGTGCTTTACAGGCTGCCTCAATTTGCATATTGCTACAAAAGGTAAAGGCAACATATGAACTGTGGTAAAAGTTTCTATGTAGGTATTATTATTAACATTTGCTTTCAGTAAGATGAACTTAATTTACCACAGGAGTTCACAATGTACCTCTATTTCACAAATCACAATATAAGATTAAAATTAAGAGTAAAATTTATTTACTCCATCGTCAAGCGAACATCTCATGTCTTTTTATCGTTTAGATACTCTAAGTATTACATGTTTTTTGACAATTTGTTTAAATTTGTCTCGTAAGGAGTCTTTTCTCGGTGCACGGTACATAATGCAAAACAGCCCACCATTTTGCTACAAGCAAATTTACTAAAAAAGAAAGATGGTAAGATGAAATGGATGTCTAATGTCTTCACTTGATCGACACAGTACATAATAAAATTTATGTAAATAAGTACCCGTACCTGTAATAAAAACAAACATGACCGGTGCTGACGAATTTTTTCTAACCTCCTTGGATAAATGTTAAATAAATGCAGCACATATTATAATAGATGGATTTAGGTACTCTGTGGCTGACGGCAGCTGTCACTGCGCTTCCACCCAATCACAGATGGTCACAGACGTCATGTAGCATCAAAACTCGGTCAACGCTACGATTGGTTTCGTTGAACGAAGATTTACAGCCGTGGATGTTAATGACAATATTTATTTTGTACGCTAGCTGTCAAAAAGGACCCCAGATCATAGACAATAAGAATCACATAGAATTATTATACTGTATTATGTTCTTCATTTATAAATGACTCGCACATCTATGTTCATATTTCTATGATAGTGCAATAGCGGCCTAAGAGAAACAGAAGCTCTTATCTGAAAACCTATAAAGCCCAGCTCAATGGTTGCTTCGTCGATAAAACAGTCTTAGGTTTAGTTCCATATTTTTTTGACTGATAGTGATGACGCTATAACACAATAAATATGGGCGTAAAGAGAAAAAAAAACAGTCGACAAACGACATAAAACACGACCTAGCCGCGCGTTTTGTAAGTGAATATTTTACCGATAAAACATTTGTTGGTAGTACAATTTCTGTTGTATTTCAATGTTGAATCTTTATTTTCCACGTGTTAAATTGTGCGTAGCACGCGTTTAAAAATCTTTTTCGATCTCGTAAAAAGCCAAGTGGGGTAAGAGAAACTATTGTACCAGGTTAAGATAAACTTATGTTTCTCTTTCTCCGGTGTCAGAGGTAATAAAAATTAGCCGGTCGTTCGCCGCCCTCATTCATCGGTTGCTCGCCACCCATATAAGGTCATCGGTCTACATTGTGATGGGTGTGGGCAGACCGGACAGCAACGGAAGGTTCAACTTGTGAGGACAAGGTGAACCTTCCGTTGCGTCCGCTGTGCCGGATGCGTCTTCCGGTCCGTAGTCGCCACAAAGGTTCTACCTTTCTGCCCCAACGACCGTCAGTTCTGCGATCCTAAATCAATTATTTTAAGTGATTAGTTGTTTCTTGTGTTTTTTTTTTATTTATAAAATTTTAATAATATTCAAATTTATGTATATTTTTATGTATAATTTATTATTTTGTGATTTGCAGTTCAACTGACATTTTTATTATGTTTCTCCATATAAATGTCAGTTGAACTGCAAATGACAAAATATTTTTTTTTTGTTTTCAGGCCCAAATAAACCTTTTCATATTGATTAACTCGATAAGCAGTTTTCAAACTTGTACAGATACAATTAAAAACATGCGCTGTTACTTTAATAAAATGAAGTGTTTCTCTTAACCCAAATATCGGGCAAGAGAAATGTTTTGAAGACCTTTGTTGATACATTGTGCCGTTAACCACTGGAAAAGTATATTTCTGTTTTAAAAATTTAGCAAGCGTTTTTTGCTAAATTTTTAAAACAGAAATAGACGTATAGTTCCCGCGTTAGCGAGAACTAAAGTTTGGTAGTATTGCCAAAAGAATACAACAATATTTCTACTACCTGCAGCTCAACGTATGCAAAAACCAGTAAAGTAAGTATGTTTCTCTTACCTCACCTGACCTTATCTAAAACCAGAGATCCACACCCGCTTCGCTTCGGTATCAAAAGTTTCATCCGACCTCACAACAAACTCCTACGGAAAATATCATAGCAATAATGTCGTATTGCATCATTGAGATTTACGAAGGCGCATAATTATTAACCCCTTCATGAGCACTACTGTCGAAACAATAGATGTTTTATTGTCATCACGGCCGGAACGTTTACTGTCCCGGAAAGCTTTAAAATATTTATATAGTAATAATAGGTACTTATATTTTAAAAGTCACTGCAAATTTTATGTTACATTAATATAGCCTTTGTTAGCCGCTGAATTTATTGATTTCTAAAGGTGAAAGAATTTTTAATTCGGTAACGTAGTTTTTTAGTTAATCGTTGCAAACAAATAAACAAACATACAAAAAAAAATGTTTTTCTATATAATATTAGTTTAGTTAAAAGATACATAGCAATACTCTAGGCTCTGCTCTAGAGCCCAGTTTCAAATTTTAAAATTGGCGGTATTGAGATAAGCCATTTGTTCGAATTCACGCGTATATATTTGTCAGAGTACTTAATTATACAAATTTGAGTCCAAATTTACGATTATCTATTGAAAATAATTCAAATTTCAAATTTAAATATTTATTTACAAGCTTCAAAAAAAAAAACTAGCATTTGAGCGCTACATCTATGTAAATACTATCACAGTCTGTAGGTCAGGTAGTTATTTATTTATTTTTTTATTTAATCTTTTTGCACAAAATACAATGTAAATGTACAAAGGCGGACTTAATGCCATCGGCATTCTCTACCAGTCAACCTTTGGGTGATGCAGAGACAAAACTAGGTAGGTGCCTTCCATAGCAAACAACGAATAAAAGAAAAAAAAAGAAAATAAAAGATAAATATGTATATATATATATATATATATATATGAAATATATCAACATATTGGCCTTCTCATTATCTCTTTGTTACACGACTCAAAATGTTACTTTTCTGTAACTGTTAGAAGTTAAAAATATACAAAGGTTATTTTATTTAAATTTTAATTTTCTGTTATAAAGTTTCATGATTAGGTTTATTGATAAAATTAACATTTTTTTTCAGTCAAGTTCAAATTTGGTACTTCGCCTCATCTTATCAATGTAAAAGGTAGGTTTTAAAAAAATGATTGCCCAAGTAAGTGATAAACATCTAACGACAAAAACTGTATTTTTTTTTTATTGTACTAACTAGGTTTTAGGTTCAAGGTGTTACCTACGAAGCTTTGATTCACAAAGGCAAATAAGACTTTTATTTTTGCGTAATAAAAATACCTACTTCAGTATGAGTAGTTTACTACATTAAAGATAATGTAACTTTTGCCACTAAAATGTTACTTTTTTAGCTGTCTCGTGTAACTTTTGACAATCGGTTACTGGCAATACTGGTTGTGCGACAAAATTAATTTAAAACTAAGAAATTTTAATAATGTGTTCCTTGGAATACCGAAAAAGGTACAACAAACTAAATTAATCGCATTGAATTTCGAAAATACTGTTAAAAAGTGATTCCTCATATAATTATTATTACAATCGAATATCTTGAACGCATTCAATACTTTTTTTTTAATGTCGGTGAACATGTTTGACAAGTAATGAACTATATTTGGGGAAAAAAGGCGGGAAACTTTGAAAGTGAAAAGGCGCGTTTTCTCTTTATATTTACGAAAAAATTCACAATTTGTATTATAAACAATATTTTTGTAAATATTTTTGTTAAATAGACTGTCCATAGTGTACATATTAAATTAGTAACCCGAAATGGGTAAAAAAAGGCGGAGGAAGGACGAAATGTCCTATGCTGACTCGCCGCAACAGCAGCAGGTAGCTGAATCTTCGGACTCCGATTCAGCGGAGTCAACAGTAAGCTGCAAAGATACAACAAAGGATAAGTACGCCATTTACAAGGTAAAAGGATACAATCGCAAATATCCCGAGGAAACCAAGCAGACGGACCTCATAGTATTCCTGGCTCATCACGAACAAAACGCAACATTTAGCGATAGGGATCGTATGGCCCTATCAAAAGGTTTACGGGAGCATGGAGTTTCAGGCGTCATGCATCTACGTACTATAAATAAGTACAAAGTCGGCATAACATTTGACCTGCCAAACAACGCCAATATGTTTCTTCAAAACAAAAAGTTGTTAGATCAGCTGTCTCTTAAGGCAACTATACCCGCTGGAGATACCGAAATAACGGGAGTACTTACTTCGGTTCCCGTGGAAATGTCCAACAAACAAATTTTTTCATTGATTGGCAGCTCTAAAAACGTAATACAAGTTAGGCGCTTCATGCGCAGGGTCAGAAGTGACGCTGGTGTAACTTTCGTCCCTACACAGGCTGTCGCAGTAACCTTCGCGTCCACTATTCTTCCTCAGTACATTTACTTGGACTCATGGCGTCACGAAGTTAGTAAATACATACCACCAGTAAAACAATGCCTTAAGTGTCTGCGGTATGGACATATTGCTAAATTCTGTCGCAATACTGAAGTATGTTCAATTTGTACATTAAACCATAATTTTAAGAATTGTCAGGTTGACCCAAAAGAAGCTAAATGCGCAAACTGCAAAGGTAATCATATAGCTATCTCCTCATTATGCCCAATTAAAAAACAAAAAGTTGAAGAAAATAAAATTAAGTCACGAAGTGTCACTTACTCTGAGCTCTTTGACGCTAATACATTCCCAGCTTTAACTGCTCGAACTTTAGATGTACAAATTAATAATCTAATGAAATCCGATAAATTTATAAGTACTTTAGTAGAAACAATTACAAAAATAGTTACATCTAAAGATGTTCCTATTAATTCATCATCGATTAAAGAGGTTTTAAAAACAACTATAAGTAAGAAATTTCCATCATCCTCATAATGGATTTGTCAAACTTAAATATAGTTCAATGGAATGCACAAAGTCTTAATAGCAATAAACATATATTTATTCATTTCCTCTATGCACAAAATATACATATAGCAATAATTTCTGAAACATGGTTCAGACCTGATCAGTCTTTTAAAATAAAAAATTACAATATTGAAAGGAATGATTGTGGTAACAAACACAATGGAGTTGCAATTATAATTCATGAAAGCATTACTTACACTAAAATTAATACATATTTTGATAATTCTTTACAAAACATTTGTGTGAAAATTAAAATTAAAAATAAAGAAATAAGTATAGTCAGCTTTTATAGCCCCCTAAACTCTAATCCAGTTTTTAATAAAGATGATTTTGATTCATTGGTGAAATCTATTCCTGGTCCTTTTATATTTGCTGGAGACTTTAATGCCCATCACACTTCCTGGGGATGCGTTTCTGACTCTCCAAGAGGTAGAGAAGTCTTAGAAGTCATTGACGAAAATAATTTGGTTCTGCTTAATGATGGTCAAGTAACAACTGTTGGTTCTCTAACATGGCGTCCCAATGCACTGGATTTATCGTTGGTTTCATCCTCATTGGCACTTAATTGTGAATGGTCTGTACATGATAGTCCTCTTGGTAGTAGTTATCACATTCCTGTAATCATAAAAGTAATGATTAGCAGAAACAAAAACAATGTTTTTTATGGGAATTGTTTGAATGTTAAACATTTGCCCGTTCACCCAAATTATAAACTCGTAGATTGGCGAATGTATAGCAATTGTGTGGAAGAATTGCTAATTGATTTTCAAATAGATAATAAAAGTCTTCTTGATTCATATTCTCAATTTTGTACTATTTTGCGCACAGCAGCTGCTAATTCCAATAATTTAAATGGTCATGTTATCACAAATACCACCAATCACACATGCAAAAAAAATAAGATTAAAGGACCTTCCCTTCCTTGGTGGAATCAAAAGTGTACAGAGGCTGTACTAAAATTCAAAACAGCATATATAAATTTTAAACAAAATCCAACAGAAGAAACCTATCTTCAATTTAAAAGACTCCGGGCAGTTAAAAAACTCATTTTAAAAACAGAAAGACAAAAGAGTTGGTTTTCTCTTTGTGAAACTTTTAATAGATGCACACATTTATCCGTTATATGGAAATTTATGCGTAAATATAATAAGACATATAATTTTAATATTCATGAAAATGACGCATGGGTTTTAGATTTTTTAAAGCAATACACTCCAGACTTTGTGCAACATTCTTCAAAAACTCTTACTGACAGTATTAATTCCAAAAATAATTTTCTACTTAATCCTTTTACAATTAATGAATTAATATCTGCAATCTCCTCCCGAAGAGATACTGCTTATGGTCTTGATGGAATACCATATATCTTATTTAAAAAACTAAGCACTGCAAGTTTACAAACATTTCTAAAAATACTTAATTTACTGTGGGAAAATAATGTTATACCTCAAGATTGGAAAGTGGATTGTCTTGTACCAATTTTAAAACCAGATAAGCCAAGGTTATGTCCTGATTCTTATCGTCCCATAGCACTTACTTCTTGTGTAGGAAAGTTATTTGAACAATTGTTGAAGCAACGTTTAGAGTTTTACATAGAACAAAACAATATCTTACCTTCTAATCAATTTGGTTTTCGTAGGAATCGGTCTGCTAGGGAAAGTGTCTGTCAATTACAGCTCGATATTCATAACTCTTTATTGGCAAAAAAAAATTTGGTTGGAGTTTTCTTTGATGTTGCAGGAGCTTTTAATAGTGTAAATATAGATATTCTCTGTCATGAATTATTGCAAATAGGAATTCCTGTAAAAATTATAAATTGGATTAAAAGTTTTCTGAGCAATAGAGAAGTATTTGCTAAATTTAATAGACATCTCTATGGTCCTAGACTCTCGTCAAAAGGAGTTTGTCAAGGCGGTATATTATCGCCTTTAATATTTATATTGTATATACGTAGATTAAATCTTATTTTAGGGTCTCAGGTTAAAAATCTACAGTTTGCAGATGATTTGGTTGTTTATACATCTGGGAACAATTTATCACAAACCGTCCAAATAGTCAATGATGCATTGGTAAATCTATATGAATATTTTTCTTACCTTGATCTAAATGTTAATCTGTTCAAGTCCAAAGTTGTTATGTTTGGTAAACAGTGTCATAATATGCCCAATGTGCTTTATAATAATTGTGCATTACCCACTTCACTTGAGGTTAAATTTTTGGGGGTTCTTTTTTCATATAATTTAACCTGGAATAATTACATAAAACATATAATTAGCAAAGTAAATAAAGCTTATAATATACTGAAATCTTTGTCTGGCTCATATTGGGGTGCAGACCCAAAAATTTTGTTACTGTTGTATAAATCATTAGTTCGTAGTCATTTTGAATATGGTTTCTATTGTTTTGCTGCAGATATTAAAATTGTAAATAGTTTAGATCTTCTTCAAAATAAATGCTTGCGTGTAATAACTGGAGCATTCAGGAGTACTCCTATAAATGCAATGCAGACTGATTGTAATATCCCACCATTAAGCATTCGTTTTAATTACTTAAAAGAAAGATTTATACTAAAACTTTATAGTGTATCTAATAACAGTCTATTGGTCAATTTGTTACACTCGATTACTCCTTTAGTTTCTAAACCAATTTTTATGATACAGGGTCTTCAAAGTTTCATAAATTTTATTAAAAATTTAAATATCTATCAATCCAAACATATTTTGCCTTGCTATAAAGGAACTTTTATTAGTAAATTTCCAGCAATTAATGTAATTCTAAAGAAGAAAAAAGAATTGTCCACAAAAGAGGAAGTAAATGCAATGCTATCAGAGTGGTCAGATCATAAATTTGTTTATACAGATGGTTCTAAAAATGATAAGGCTGTGTCTTTTGCCATATATGAGCCCTCCTCAAATATAGGCATTGGCAGAAAAATTGACAAAAATTCAAGTATTTTTACAGCTGAAGCTGTTGCTATATTGAGTGCTTTGAAACATATTCAAAATTATAACTCAGGACATAACAAATGGGTAGTGGTAAGTGATAGCATGAGTGTTCTGCAAAACTTGTCAAACAACAAATTAAATGCTAACACAAATTATATAATTTATTTAATAAAGCAGTTATGGGTGGAATTATATCAATCAAATATTGTAATTAGTTTTGTGTGGGTGCCTTCGCACATTGGTGTTGTAGGGAATGAAAAGGTAGACTATTTGGCCAAAAAGATAGTTGATTTAGAAGAACTAATTCCTAATTCTGACCCTGTTATGGATGTTTCCATACCACCTACAGATGCAGTTAGTCTTTTAAAACAGCGCATGTGTCAAGAATGGGGAAGACATTCATACCAGTACACTCAGGTTGAAAATAAAGGTACTTGGTTTGCCACTCTAGACGTTCAAATAAACTCCATACCTTGGTTCTGCAAGTATAACAGATTCATAAATAGAAAATTTTATTCAATTATCAGTCGTATGCGTTTTGGTCATTGTCGTTTAAATTATCATCTTCATCGCCTTAGAATGGTCAATTCTCCTAACTGTGAGTATTGTCAATCACAAGAAGTTCAGTCGCTGCATCATATCTTTTTCCAGTGCTCGTCTTTCAACATTCAGCGCCTTGTGTTGTCGGATGAGCTGCTTAAAATTTATAATAATCCTGACGAGGTCCCGCAATGCATTCAGGAGCTACTTAAGAATGTCTCAGTTTATATATACTTGTACAAATTTATAGTAGAGACTGTAAATGATATTTAGTTAAGTTTTCGTGTATTTATTAATATTATTTGTTTTAATAGTAATACTTATTAACTTTAGGTATAATTCTCAAAAATGTAAATAAAACAATTAACTAGGTACTTGAGGAGACAGCTCGGCAAAAAAGGACAAAAATATTGGAAAATATGAAATAAAAATAAAACGATGAATTGAAGACTTAGAAAACGATTGTCTTAGAAAAAGGAGGTTATTTACCATGACATTGACAGTAAAATGACATGAATAATGGTTTGGACAAAAATAAAATTACTTAAAAATGGGTTAAATACGAAAGACAAAATAAATAAAACAAACACGACAATGAGTATAAAAACGAAAGACATTATTTTTACAAACTTACCACGTAAGAAATCCTACACGGAAGACTAGGCAGTATGGTCGAAAGACTATAGCCTGCCCTTTGGGCAAACAAAAAAAAAAAAAAAAACTATATTTGGAAGTAACTAGATGGTAGCGGTGGGTTGTAGCAGCTTTTTTGAATAACGAAACGAAACTATCTATCGAATATCAATAGCGGCTTTTGAAACACTCTATTTTAATAGCAGTTTCAATAGAGTGTTTCTCGAACGTAGCGAATGAAACGATGACTGTTTCACGAGAAAACTTGATTAGCTTGTTTGGAGCTTGCAATTTCGTTAAGATTACTGATATTGAGATTTTAGTGTAAAGATTTAAGTTTATTACAATGAAATTTCCTTCAGGCTTAGGACTGGCTGGTTACGAGTTAATTATGTAACAATTAATACTTAAGTTAAATTTTAAATAACGCAGGCCCATTTAAAAGTTTCAAGGGTCAAGGGCACGCAAATTCATGCAATTCGAAAATATTTTTCGTTTTTAGAAAAACATGCACACTTAGTTTCTCATTTCTAATATCGCATCTATATGGAGGTAATAGAGTCATAGATCAAATGCATAAAGCAAGGTGTAAAAGAGACAAAACGTGACACCCGCGCTCACTCGACATTCGAGAGCCGGCCTGTGGTACTTACATACTTCAACAGCCGAAGCAGTTGCCGATGCGTCGCGAAATTAGCCGAATAAACGATTTGTTACATTTTCGTTACGTTGGTGATCGTGAATCGTGTGAGTGTGAAACTATCTATTGTAAATAGATAGTTTCGTCGGACTGCAATAACCCGCTAACCGCTATTGTATGAATAGATAGTTTCATTAACTGGTTACGTTTCGTAACGACCACTCCTACTAGATGGCAGCAGTATTGTAATAGCTTCCTTTAAAATTAATACTTTTTCTTTCTTGTAAGCATTATTTTTTTTAAATATCTATTTAAAATGCGTTTTATGATAATTATATTTTTAATTTTGAGTTAATACTGTATTTTATTGGATAGCCGTTTAATAATTTTTTTCTTGATACGGAAGAGAAACTTGAGTTACGTTTTTACGCCATCGCGCTGCGTTCAACCAACCAACAAGCATCTTTCTAGGATTCGGATCGATGTTCGGGCCTTTATTGCGAAGAAGCATACTTCAAGGCTCAGCATCGAGAACTTGGAATTGTCTTACTAGTTTTACGCAATTACTTTGGTGTAAATTGAAATACATACGTGAATTGAGGGTAAGTTAAAATGGATGTGCATTATTATCCTATCGTGTACTTTTAGGGCTCCAGCGTAGTCGTAGAGTAGAGAAACCAACATGGCGTCAGCATGTAAAATGTAAATAACTTGTGACATTTAATTGTATTGTCCACTTGAGCAAGTTGGTAATTGCTATCATCATTTAATAAACATAGTAATGTTGTTTTAGTTATTTTTGTAAGGATCTTTATTAGATTTAAGCACCGAATTGAATTTACGCACTGTTATTGCAGATACGTGTGATATTACTGTTTGCAAGCGTTGCAGCTGTGATAAAATTGCCAAACTGATTTAAAAGAGTTCTGAAGCATTAGTCTAGGCGTTGTTCATATCAAATTAGAACAATCACCATTATTCATTTGATATTACAAAAATGTAGAAAAATTGAAATTAGAAATATTTATTCTTGATATCATATTTCAGTAAGTCGCATATCATCAATATTAAATATGCAGATTATTATATTAGAATACATAAGAGTATTGATATTATGTACAATATGTGTTTTAAGTTGTTGTTATAATATATGGCAAAGCCAAGAACATTTATGTAGGTACTGTACTGAAATACAATAAGAATCTAGACTGTCAGACAATCTGGAGTACTTATGTCATAATTTTATCTATTTGTTTTTAATACTGCTTGGTTTAGTTATATCCAAATCATCATACCTTGAACATAAACTGTCTTTGAATAGACTAAATTGCAGAAAACTTAATAACCTTGTCAGTAGGTACTGCTATTCAGAAATGAGTTTCTGGTAGTTAATAATTTACCTTTTCAGTTCTAAATCGCCATGCTATTATTTTCTTTACATTTGCTTACTCAGAGTGCATGTCAGTGTGAATTATATTTCCACTCAGCACCCTTGACTTAGTGTCAATGGTTTAAAAAGTTTATGTTTTTCAGCTTAAACCGCTCGGATACGAGTTTTGATATCTTTGTTATGGTAAGTGGAAGTACCTAATGTACTTTCCTTTATGTGGCTGGTAAAAATAGAAATAAATCCAAAAGATGACTATATTTTTGTCAGTCACAATAAGCATGTTGGTTTGTTAATGGAATGGCTTGATGCTGTCAAAACTTACGGTTTACTTTATAATCTACCATGAAAATATTATGGAAATATGTATTGAATTATATATAAACATGGAATTTTCGAGGTATCTGGCCACAGCAATTAATGCATATGCTTCAAGTTGTGACACTAACAAATATACAGCAGTTTCACTTCCATGTTCAATTCAACATCCCTTTACTGATGTTGTTAACCAGCCTGTTGAGCATGGTGACTAGCAACACTGAAAGTTATCTGCTAAAAAACTGATAGTTTATGAATCTAAAATTAACTGGCATTATCTCAAGTTTGTTTTACTTTTCCTATAGCTATGTAATCCAAGTAAAAATAATAATCTTCAACTTGAAGCATTTTTTTTTATAAGGTTTAAATCATTTCTTTTCTTTTAACTCCACAACTTAATTGTTCTAGAACATGCTTATCAATTATAGTACAAGGTCATGTGTCATTGATTAATTTATTTGTTTTGGACATTATTATTATTTGGCCCTTTACATTTTTCCTTTTGGACATTGGACATTTTTTTAGTAATGCTTCTTTTTCTCTCATGCTAAAGTTAAAGCTTATAGTTTCAAATTAGGATTCAAACTTTTTGGTCCTTTCATAATCATAAAATACTATTTTCATGGTAGCTTTATATAAAAAATATACTTTTCCATTTTTAATTCTTGTGAAGACCTATTTTTACTGTATGCATAACATATTCGTATATACTTAAACTGTCCTAAAGGAAAAGCAACTGAATGAGTATTTAAAAATTGACATTCAATTACTTTCTCCTTGGCAGTACCTATCTTTATTTACTCATCTACATTCCACATGTTTTGTCATATGTTACGTCTGTCATGTTCAATAGAGCATTACAATATCAATAAATATAAATAACAATTTAAAACCAACATCTTAACCTACATATTTATATGCAAACATGTAAATAACTTTCAACTTTGAATTATTGATATGCAATAGTATAGGAATAATTTGTATTGCTTTCTGAAGTGTAATGTAAAAACTGTTACTTCATTGTTGCTAATTATCAATTGATTAGCAATAATAACTGCTTGCACAGCAAACAGCCATGCTTATGGTACAAGCTCCAATAATGTTATCATTTTTAGCTTAGCTATGCACAGCTTTACACTCTTTTTGTGTATTTAAAACTATTATCAAAGACTAAAGCTAGCTAGGAATGCTCTCATTTCTGAATTAGCAAGCCAGATAATTTAGAAGCTTATTTATACTCTATGTTTAGTATAAATAGGCCTTCATATTCACATACATTCTCATGCCTAAAATTATAATGACATTAATATGTAACAAAAACTAACATACATAAATAATCTCTCGTCACAGGTGAAGTTTTGTGTTGATTTATTATTTATTTGATTGATTTTTATATTAATTCTGATTACAGATGCCGAGAACCCGTAGGAAGCATTACTCGTCGCATTCGAGGTCACGCTCCAGATCTTATGAGGCGAAGCGTCGACGTCTGGACGACGGCTCTACAGAGGGATCTTACAGGAAACGAAGTAGAAGCAGGGAGAGAGAAAGGTTAGTTGATAGATTTTATTAATATTCTTTAACTACTTTAATACTTAAGCAACACAATTTAATATTTATGTTATGTTTGGATGACACCACATGGACCACATGGCATCCAGACTGTTAAGCAGCAGAATCATTTCAACTGATGATAACATTTAGCTATCTTGTTATTTAATGAAAGCTTGAAAAAGGTTTACTTGATAGTACAAGAATTTCTAAAAGATAAAAACACTCAAGATTTACATATCTTTACATAGCTGACTAGGACTCGGAACTTTACCTATCTAAGACAGAAAACTTAACAATAAACTAGTAGTAACATCAGTCGTCGGTGGGCCAGTACACCGAATTCTATAGAAATTTAATCATTGACACGTTACACTTTGCGCCAAAAGAAACGTCAGGCGCTAGACAACAATTTTGTGTATCTTTTATACTGCCAAATGTTGTCCTATTCGTCAGTATTTTCAGGACCCATCAGGCAGTTGTATTGTCGCTAGTGAATGTTGTCCCATAGAACTCCATTTATTATATATACATGTAATACTATTATGGCAATAAAATTTAATATCGATACAGACGTGCAGTCGCAGCCGAATATTTATAGAAGTCGACCCTGATAATAGTTGAGAGAGATGATGACCTTATATAATATCTTGTTTGTATAAAATTTCGTCTCTTATTTATACAGAAATATTTTAATGATCCACTAGCAAACTGTTCTACAATGCTCAAAATTTAAATTCGTAATTTTATAAGACATTCTCGTCGCTTGTTACGTTGAGAACTTGTTGTGGGTTACACAACAAGAGATTCTAGCCATCAAGAGTATAATACATAATAATATTCAAAAATTTTACTTTTTGTGGTTAAAGAAAAGAATCTTTATCTATAACATGAAAATGAATCGCTAAATGTGTTGCTAAGCTCAAATCTCGAGAGCAGCTGAACGAATTTCGCTAATTCTTTCTTTTTAGTATTCCTTGAAGTACGAAAATGGTTTTTGATTTGATTGGATAAAAATTTAAAAAACTGCCTGAATAAAAAAAAGAAATATGAATAGAGAAAAGGCCGCTAGTTTCTCAATAAAAACAACTTACTATCAAGGAATACGCCGCTGCGCATCACGCTTTATGTATTTAATTAATTTGCTTGTTTAGCGCCGACTCAAAATTACTTAGCTATACTTACATTAGTTAAAGAACTTAGTTTATGGTTAATAAAATAAAAAAAATATTATTTTTAGTTTTTTCGGCGGTTTTATTTTTTTTGTTGAAAAGTTTTTTCACAATATAGTCAAGTTTATTAAACTTAACATTATCTACATACAATGACATGTATATGTTTCTTTGTATAAATGTTATGGATTTAATGTCATATGAATTCTTTAAAAGTCAATCACGGTAGTAAAGCAGAATACCTACAGAACAAATGAAAATACGCACAATTATGCTAAGTCAAGAAAAAAAACAATAAAGCACACATATAAATAAATACTGTACTAGGTACAAACCAAATAATTAAATACGCGATTAATAAATACTAATGTTTTTATACATACATAAGCAAACAGTATAATATAAATAAAACAGATTAATTAACAAGAGAAAACAAACCAGTTGCTAAATGGCAAATAAGTAAATTCATAGGAATAACCTGGACGCTTCAGAACTGGATTGTCGGAATAAGACCAGTATTGACTAATTTAAAAACCTCATGGCCTAGTTTCAGATTTTATTTTATAAATTTACAATTTGGATCCGCACCAGATTTCATGACAAAAGTCTTAAATTATGGTTTAAAACGCTTGATTTAATAAAATATTAACGCCAGCGACAGTATTGCGTTAGTAAACCGATGTTTTACTTTCGCTCTGGCCATTAGGTACGTCAGTCGTCAACAGCGTATAATTTATTCATATCACTTGCCAGAACGCTTTTATTTCGTGCTGTTAAAATCAAAATTTGCAGAAATTGCAGACACCAAAAGCAAACTTAAGCTGGACTTATGTTTGACTTTGACATTTTAAACAAAAAAATACTGAAAGAACTAATAATAATAATAATATTAATATTTTACCACATTACTATTTATTATACATTATAACGGGTGGCGCAAAAGTAAAGACCCTATTTGGTTCAGCTATAACATTTTTTCTAAATTAGAAAACTAGATTTAGATTTTTTTAAATGTATATTTGTGCCATTAAATTTCGTACCATTAGGATTTAAAGATGATGTCTTTTAAATGGTGACCTCCAGAGTTGATACACATTTGAGCCCTATTTATGACATTTTGCATAACTTGCCGTAACACTTCCTGCGTTTCCATTTCCATCTCTCAGGGCATGTCAATAAGCAGAATACTCGGTTCTGGGGCACTGATAATCCGCGCATTATTCAAGAAACACCTCTACACCCACTAAAAGTTACTGTATGGTGTACTAGGTGTATAGATGACTGTTTATTGGTGGTCCAGAGGTGTCCAAATAACATTGCATGTTCATTTTAAGTGTTACAATAATAAATAATTATGTAATGTGCAGTACTTTTGGCACAGAATAAAGCTGCACTAGCGACATCTGTTAAATGATGGATGCACACTTCTGTGTCAGTTGTTAGTGAATCATGCAGTAATTTCGCTACTCGCCGCTAGATGGAGTTACATATATCTTAAATAATTTATTAAATGAAAAATATTGACCGTTTTAGTTATTCCTTGCCGTAGTGACTAATACCCGATGGTAATGGGTGTAACTAGTATGCCAGAGATAATGGGTTCGCTTTCAAACGGAACAAAATTTTGCGTGATCGACATTATTCCACATATTAACTTATATTTATTCCGAGTCTGCGCGAAGGTATTTTGGAACTGTTAATTGTATCTCTGTGAAGTACCCAGCACGTAGATACAGTCAGACTCGCTGATTACATAAATATTTCAAAAATATTCCATGTACAACGTTCCATGCATAAGTCGCCTACCACGACTAGTGCCACATGCACATTATACCTAGATGTTTAAAATTAGCTAAACACCACATTCTGAGAATTAAATGAACAACAGTGGGACAGAGAGACAGACTTCCTTCTTAATCCTTTACAATACAACTTTCCTGTTTACAGGCAAGTAGCATTTATAAATAAATATAGCGCCTAACCATATTATTATTTAGTAAATCCCTGGTAAGATACTCGTAAATCTTTGGTAAAATCGCCAAGTTGTATTAGCAATACTACTAATGTTATTTTTTACAGTTGAATGCAGTCCAAGTTTATCTAAGTATGTACCTATAACATTACTAACATACGAAGAGAAGAGGGGAATATGGACTAAAATAATATGTAGATCTATCAATAATGTCTAGTAATAGTAATAATAGCCATTATAATAGTAATAATAATAACAATTCAATACCCATTTAAACTATAATTAATTTATTAACGGTATTGAATAATATAATAGTGCACACAATTAATTATATTAAATATAGAAAGCTTCATTTTCGTCATACTGATTTAGAGAGGGTGATTTCTTCGCTCCAATCGGAGCACTTCCACATATTGAGGCACAACACACCCACAAAAGATTGCAATCTTATCAGCATTAACTAGTTAGTATTGTGTACGTAAGTAGTGAATTACAGCGCTCGTAAAGTAAACTACTTGGATTTATAAAAAAAGATCTGAAATCGCCAATCCGCTTTGTCTAATCCTGGCGATCAACTCTCACGTCTTCTTTAAGATAATAGACCTCTCCCTGCAGTGAAAAATAGCGGCCTGGTATGAAGGCAAACTACTAGGAATACTAGAATGTGTGTCTTCGTTCTGTGTTCCAGCATTTTTCGAAATTTTAGCCAACGGCATGCAAGCAAAGGGTTTAAAGCCAACTGCTGCTGTCGCTTTGTCCATACCATTTACTGTTCTGTTAACTGGTCTTAGCTAGTTCACTGACAATAAAAAATATATTTTCACATATTTTTGTAGATTAAACAATAGGTAGTTTGGCATTTAATTAGACGGCAAATGTTTGCAGCCTACCAAACTGCTTTTTTGTTCCACAATTTTTTTTCTATTGAGGAAATATATTATGTTCTGATGAGTAAGTTACGCTATACTGTTATTAATCATTAACAGCTCATATCAATAAACTAATGTATTGTTAGATCTATTCCCAACCAGTACCACATTCTAATACCATTTGGTATTTCTTTTTAAATTATTTTGTATTCCTAACCAGTACCACTTTTTAAAACAATTAAATAAAAATGGAGATGTATTCATAATGAGTATCAAAATATGACTTTTAGTACAGTCAGCTTACAAAATAATTATTTATTGTTTACAGAATGTACGTAATAATGATCGTATATTTCTAATAAATGATACCTACTATTTAATTGAACCTTGTTACGATTATTGTTTTCAAATAAATCTAGCAGCAATAAATTTAGAAACAATAATCGTAACAAGGTTCAATTAAATAGTAGGTATCATTTATTAGAAATATACGATCATTATTACGTACATTCTGTAAACAATAAATATTTGGTCTAACTAGCATAGGTATTTACATTTAGTAAATTATACTCCACCATTGATATTGGTTGATATAAAGCACAAGAAACAAAAGATTATTTTGTAAGCTGACTGTACTAAAAGTCATGTTTTGGTTCTCGTTAGGAATACATCTCCATTTAATTTAATTGTTTTAAAAAGTGGTACTGGTTAGGAATACAAAATAATTAAATTAAAAAGAAATACCAAATGGTATTAGAATGTGCTACTGGTTGGGAATAGATCTATTGTTATTATGATACTCGGTTACGGTTCTCTGTCAAATGCAATCAATTGGTAAATGGTTTATAAGAGATATCAGTCTTACGATTGCATAGCTCATAGCTGCATAGCGAAGCATGTGGAATATACAATAGTAGACCCAGGATAGAGGAATACGGGACTCAAAGATCTACAATCTTAAAACATGTCTCTTAAAAATGGTTTAAACCGTTAACCTGTTTATCAACTCCCAATTAGATAATAATGCATATGCGTTGACAGTTAAAACCAACACTGAATTAACCCCATCATACATTCGCTTATATGATAAAAGCTATATAGCTATATATGATAAGCTAACGGTGTCTGAGGTACTGGTTTCTGTACAGTATCTACGGAATAGGGCCCGAAGTCGGAGCATAAATCATATTGTGAGGAGTCGTGCCAGGTGAATGAAACGACCCCGCAACCACTTACGGTATATCTAACTTTTAAGCTTTGATAACAGATAATAGCATGAAATACCTAGGTATGCTATGCGTTATTATTGCATAGAAAATTACAGCTAGTAACTAGATAACTGCAATAACTTAAGGCACGATTTTTTTTTCTTTTCGTTGTAATTGTATCAGCTAAGGTAAGGTAAGCTCGGCTAAGGTAGTAAAATAGAATAGAAAAATGTTTATTGTACCTACACTACACCAATTTTTTTACATAATTTTTATATTAAGTTATATACAATTGGTGACCTTATCGTTGAAAAATTTTCTCTAGGAAGGCAACTTTGGTCAACATAAAATTAAATGAAGTTTCCTAATATATTATCGGCTGACGAGAATTTGTCTCCTTTTAATAGCCGTTTTAATAGATGTCCTCGCCTGCTGCCGCTAAGCAGCAAGCAAGCGGAGACGTCAGGAGCACAATGAACCCAACGAGAATAGTAGTCCATTGTCACCAACGCAATTTACTAGTTAGTTACATTAACATTATTTAAAAAACAATAAAATTACCATTTGTTGCAACGATCTACCTTTATTGCTGCATTCGTGTGGAATTTTATCACTTGATTACAAATCAGACTAAATAAATATTATAGTGGTTCACGATACCTGCATATTCTAACGAGAGTTACTTTCTTTATTCCTACTTCCTGTTCCTTAATTTGGGTAATGATTACACTTAAATCTTAACACCATAAATAAAGACGTAATTTAATAATATAAAGTACTTACAAAATGTAACAAATTCTTTAAAGTAATGCAGATTCATTTCTTCAGATTTATCTCTTGTTTTATTAATCATCCGTTAGTTTGTTTATCCACAGCAATTATTATGGTTCGTTTCAACAATAAGTGTTTAACTTAGCGTTTACATTGTTACTATGGCTGATTACCGCGTATGCTATGCCATCTTAGTAAAAACTATGATAAAGTATCGCAGCAAGAAAAACACGTTCTTTATGTTAACAGTTTTTATGAATTTATTGTACTTAATCGATTTTGATATAGCACCTCTTCAAAGTCTTTTTTTACCTTTAGGATTAAATGCAATAATACGATTAAAAATTTAGACGCCTTTACTAAAATTTAACCCGTTCTTTAAATCATATTTCGTGTTAATTATGTAAAGCGAAAGTCCACAACAAGAATACGTAATTATTATTGAAAATAATATACAGTAATAAAAGATTACAATGTCGTAAACGTTCGCATAAAATAATTATTTGCCAACACTCATGTCTTTGTTCTTGTTGTCACCATAAATAAGAAATTATCTTGCCATTGCAATCTTGTTTCTTTATGCGTACGAAGATCATCCGAAGTGTCTGACGCAAGAGATCGTTCCGAAATTTATGTAGACGTGGCTCTCAACAACGATAAATAAGTAATTTTACTGAGTCTCCTTAAAAAATACTTGTATCAGACACAAGCATTTTATGCGTAATTTCGAGCGTAGCGGCGTCTTTTTGTTGGCGCTTGTCAAAAGGTGCCAATCAATTGCTGTATGATTAAGTAGGTGGTTGTTGTTAAACAAATTGCCAAGTCAACCTATGGCACCGCGGTCACACGAACCTGATTAACGTAGCGGCCTTCCCCGCATGGCGGCTCGTGGGAATGCACTTGACTTTTTCTTCGATTGTCCACGCTAACATTGGCATTCGTTTACCCTATTAACCAAGTTTAACTTACGAGGTTTGCGCTTATTGAATTTGCAAAGGGTTTTCTCTTTATTTTGTATGGACCAAGAATGATCTATAAGGCACTTTATTTACGAGTGCCTGTTGACTATTCATTAAGCAAAATCTTCATGCCTACAATAAATTATCCCCGACATGCCTGGTACGGTCCCACAGACCCACCACTCAACATAAATAGCTGTATTTCAGTCAAATTTAAATTTTAAACGCTACCTTCGAAAGTAGCTGGCCGTTACGTGTTTCTCGATCTCCAGCACGTCAGTCCTTGGTAGCTTCTTTAGTAGAAAGCCGCGTGTAAAGTGAGCGCGGGTCTCACGGACCCGACCACGCATATGGCGTAACTTTTTCGTGTACGTATTTCATACGTTTATTTTTATTAGATATTAATTACTTCGTTAAATTATTATTATTGTTAGTTTCGAAATGGAGAGCTATTCACGCGATGTAGATATATTAAATTTATTGCAAGAAGAGCTTGAGTAGGATGGCTTTATATTTAATTCCATCCAGTGGAGATAAATAGATGGATAATGAGCCCGATTTCGAGAAAGAGGTCATACGTTGAACCCAACTCGAATTGACAGTGTTCGAGATGCTACAACATAATATATTATCTTCTCGTTCACACTACCGCAGTATCTCAAGACCAAGGTCTTTGTCCAGTGTGTTGCCAGTGATGACAAACGGAGCAGAGACGTGGTCGCTAAATATGGGTCTTGTCAGAGGGCACAGAATGATTGAATCGCAGTTACAGTCTAGAAAGAATAACAATCGTCTTTCTATAAAACTTCACGAACGAATAACCAGCTCATGAATGTAGATGAAGGTCTACAAACACATAAATCGATACCTGGTCTAAAGCGCACATGATTTATTTCTTCAGCTAAGAAAGATCGAAAAATAGTAAGATAATGTGATAGGTACACGTAACAGTCGCTTATGCTTAGAACGCGCAATTTTTCAATGTCCAACATGCTACTAAGCTAGAGCCCAAGGAAATATAGATAAAGAAGACAACAAGTCAATTATTTCATTTTAAATTATAAGTACTTAGACGTGTCTTACAATTTACAAGTCTAATTATTGTTTTTTTTTTAGATATTATGAATAATAATTGTAGTAGAAAAAAAACAAAGTATTTTTTGTCAAAAACCCTACTTGCATCTTATTAGAAGAAAATAAATATTATAAAAGTTGATTTCAAATTATTTTTTATGCAATACTATAAGCAACGACTCCTTCCTAACTTATCAACTAATATAGGCTGCCTCCGTGGTGCAGTAGGAGCGCATATTGATAGATTTTATGCAAGTCAGAAGAGTTTTTAGATGGTGCAATAATATGTAGCGTTAGTGTTTAATATTTTACGCGTGTGTCACGTTTACGGTTTATAAACATTTAACACAGAATAGTTCATTGTTGTATGCACGTTATTATATTTAGCCAAGTAATATTTTAGATGGTCAATTGAATGTGAATATATATTATCCAAGAGTCCATTGACTTTGTCAAGTCTTTCAGATTTAAGGTCCCATAAATATTTACGTGAAGCAATTTTATTTTAAACGAAGGGTTATAAATTGATATTTTGCACAAAGCACCGGTGACAGTAATTGTTGGTTTATCAATTGCGCATACATAATAATATTGTGAAAATGATTTCTTTAATTACCCACCTGGCTCAAGGACTACATACCTAATATTAAACAATAATGTTCACATTCAACAACTACATTATTCATCGAGTGCTAATCACGTGCTTAATAAATCTCAAACAAAATTTTTAATTCTCATAGGTACTGTAAATAATCATATAGTGTACGTATCGGTATTATTTGTTTTATTTTCTTGTCTTGCAACTATTGTGTGCCAAGGACCTCTGAAAGGTCATTTACTAACATGGTAATCTTTATTTTATCTGTGAGCAAATAAAACACTTATGATTTTTATTTTCACTTAAAGACACGTCATCTGGAAATTCCTAACTGTAATGTTTTTGTTTCGTATCGTAATGCTAATCGGTTCTAAGCTGCTATTGTTTTTGTAACAGTGACATTGTTTTTAAATAAGGAAGCTTCAAAACGACATTGTTATTTAGTTAAAAGTGCAATATCTTGTGAGCGATAGCTGGTGATTACCTACATATACATCCACGGCGAGCACCATTTGTCGCAAAGCCCTGATGTTGTTTTATTTAGGTGACAAACGTAATGTCGGCGGGTGGGGTGGGGGCGAGAGGCGTTGTTCTTGACACAGTAAAACTAGAAGTGCAGTAGGTAGGTGCAGCTGCGACCCACGCGGAGCTTTTTGCAAGCTGCTAATACGACTATCCACAACCGGTCTCTCGAGCTTTTAACGTTCAGCATTCTTGTCGTTCGGCAGTTGGTAATGTCGCTACCTTTAAACAACACTATATTAAATACAATACTAAGCTAACTCCATTGTTATTAGTAAGAACAAAATGAAAATCCAATTCGAACGAAACCATAAGTTTTAAGATAATGGATAGTGATAACAAAGCTAAATTATATGTTCCAAAGCTACGTAGCGTAGAAAATCGGTTTTACCAATAAATTGTAGCCTTTACGTATAATTATCGGAATATTTGCACAGTAATAATGCAATTTATAATATTTTTGATTTCACCGCGTTCCCAGCTCGGTACGGCACGCGGTGCGCGAGATTTATCTGGCGTGATCTGCGTAGATCTCGGCCAAGAAATGCTTTCCATGTCGCGAGGCGGAACGCCCGCCACCTCGATTTATGCTTCGAATCGCGATGTACGATATAATCCGATCGGAGATTTACACTTGCCCGTTCGTTAGCCCAAATAATACCTGCAACTGCCTAGCGTCGCGTCGATTACTGATCATACCTTAAACACAATCAATTTTTAACATTTTAAAAGCCAAAGATCACGAAATCCTAATGATAATTTTTTATACTCGGTGTCTTTTTCATTAAAATTCTACTTTAATATGTTACTACTTCCTCAAAAGTGTGTGCGCGCTGTCTCACCATTTTATATTTTGACACAGGCACAAGGCAATGTTCATTAGTGAAAATTGTTTCCTTGCTAACGTATTGGATTATGATGGCGAGGTCGCATCTCATCATATCCTGCCAATTTAACAATAGCTCACCGAAACACACACCGGCCTTGCGTCGTCTTAGCTTTGCGAGGGCTTTATCAGGGTCTTCTTTGACACGCGGTCGTTACATACTTATTTAAATTACATTTATACATGTAGAATTAAATCATATCAAGAACAAAGGCGTTACGCTTTAAAATTATATAACTCCTTTTCAGTTAAGTTGAACGTAACCAGTAAAGCAAGAATAGATAAAATACGTGAACGATCGAGCAGTATTCAAGTTGAGTTTAGAGGTGTTGCTATTTATGCTAACATTTCTCATTATTAGTGTTTGCTATAGATATCTCCAAAAATATATTTATGCCGACGTCTTGTTCTGGCGTCGACGTTACTGTAACAACGAGAAAATCTGACGGATTAAACGATGGTAGTGGGCGCCGGACGATTTATCACGAAAGTAAAATGTTTCATTGACTGAGTAAAATTCAAATAGATACTCAAAATACTTCTCTAATATTAGAATTATATGTTGGCAAATTGCTTGTCGATTGAGATTTCGATCGCCAAATTAATATCGTCCCGAATACCAAATTAAAATAATTAGGTTTCCAGTAAAACTTATATTTTTTGAGACAATATGAGTAAAATCTGTGAAAAAGGGGTTCGAAGACCAAGTCTTCAATGGAAATCATTATAAAACAATATTTAAGCTAGTTGAGTGATCGGCGTAGTTTATTAGTCGTATAATCATATAAATCACTCATCTTGGGCCCTACTTGGCGAGTTTGTAAATCATTCCGACGATAGCTACGACTTTATATTTACCCATGTTTGCAGTAACAAATGTTATATAGTATTATTTATGATCTAAATATATTAAGTATATGATGTATCGGGTCGCAAACCTTGTTACATAAATGGCCCCTCTATCAGAGTCAGTTCCAATATAAATAGTGTACAAACATTTTGTAATAAGAGATTTCGTCGGATTTCGATTTGACGACAATTGAACGTACCTACATAGGTACGAACAATAGAACCATTGCCACATCCACGGAAATCAGCTAAGAGGGTTGTGAACGCACTTTCAATCGGTCTATAGAAAATTGAACAGACGTTGCTACCGGTCTTGCTGGTTGAACACTTACTCGTTACCGTGAAAAGTAACGGTATGAGTAGGTACTCTGTTTAACATTTATTCTTTGTTACTAATTTATACGTTTAATGTAAATACATAATATTATATTGTTCTAAGTTGAAAGGGCAACTCCAAAACATAGCAGTGAATTTGGAGTACGTATACAAATAACGTGCACAAGTTTGTTGAAGAAACACACAAAGTGCATCGTGACACGATATCTGGTCGTGGCTGGTTACGAAGGAGCCGTTAGTCGCGTTTAGGTGCGGACAGGAGCGCGGCTAGCCAGTGCGGGATCGATTAGTGAACCGGTTCCCGCAGTACGTTGACTCCTGAGGGGGCCACTGTCTGTGCCTGCGGACGCGAATTATGCACCTCTCGCCATTGCGCCACTCCCCCACCTTTACCCCAAACTCGTAGGCAGGCGTACGCGACCAACTTGGAGACAGAATCCTCGCGAACCTTAGATCTTAGCATCATCATTTAGCCGAATTTCAGATATAAGTATTTGTTGTACCTTTATCTTATTTTGAAATTCAAGCCATGTTGATATTCAGGATAGCGCAACATGTCTAGTTTGACGAACAGCATACAGTAAACCACGTCTAGTTTCACTTTGTAACAGGTTTTGCTGGTATCTCGATGTTTTTAAGTTCACATACGTCCACTTTTGTGAAATTGTCGACAGGTGCGCCTGCACAGTTCTGTCATTTGAGACAATTAAAGGAAACATGTAACTTTATTTCGACTTTTCTTGTATAATAAATTAATAATCTACTAAGGACACGTAGATATCCCGATACTGGAGAGTGTATATGTGATGTATTTAGTTAATAGGGTATTACACCCATTTTTGAAAAGTGTCTCAATAAGATTCTATTGTGCTATAGAACCACTGAAAAAAATTAAATAAATTTTTTATTCAATCGTTAAGTGCCATAAAAATGCATTTCAATTTTGCATTTTTAAATTTGACGAAAACGCTGGAAGCAGCGGACGCCATATTGTGTGACGTCAGTTAGCTTGTAAGCAAATGGACTATGCAGTGATATTTTGTATGTTTTATTTATGTTAATTGTTTATATTTTAAAAATGAGTTATTATTCTACTTATCGTTGGTGTGCTGTTCATGTATGCAAGAATACTAGTGTAAAAACACTGGACAAATTCTGGATTCAAGTACCGTCTGATTTAAATATGAGAAAACTTGGTTTAAAGTTGCGAGAAGGAATCCTGAACTATTATCTGATAAAACTCTTATGTACTTTTGTGAAGATCATTTTGATGTAAGTATGTAATACGCATTACCTATCCAAATATCTTTCACAGTAGATTACATGAAACTCTAGGTACCTACATATTTTTGAATTGGAAGTTTATATTTGGAGGTTATAGAGGTGTGTAAATAAGTTGCTAAATTATTTGTAACTTACATTTCAGTTAGAACACGATATGGAAAACTAAATACAGTATAAAATAATGGGTTTAGTAAAAAGAGGGCATTACTTACATCGAAGTTTTAACATTCCGTAACTCAGTAGAACAGAAATCAGGATTTGCAGCAAAGATTGTTAAAGGAGACAGCACAAATTTACCAAGGATATACTCTTTGATGGTTGATGAGGGGGCGACTAATTTATATTGAATAAATTGGTGTTAAGAAACAGATTAAAAAAGTTGAAAACTTTGAATTTAATTTTAATTTAGTTTGCTATTTTATGAACTAAAACTAACGTTTTCCGACTGCTTTTTGCCTAAGCTATCTCAATAATATGTTTTTAAATTTTTCTCATAAAGCGTAAAATACCCTATTCTTTTATTTAGCAAAGGTGGTGTATCTGCTAAAACTAAAACTTAAGTTCGAGCGACATTTTCTTCGTACTAAAATTTAAATCATTCGCTTGCATATATATTGCTTCACCTTTGTATAATTTTACCGTACAACGTTTATACTATAGTATAAAACATGTTGAGAAACTAAACAGGATGTAAGTAATGAACGTAACATTTGTGATATCTGATAATTATGATGTATGTTTATATTGCAGTATATAGTTTGTATTGAGCAAGTGGGTAGTGTAAACAAGGAGAAGTCGCTGTGTTGGATACAGCGTTGATTAAACTTGATAAAACTGTCTGACATCGTCCTGAAAGTGTAAGGGCTTGGCGGGCCGGGCCAGCCGACGCGGGGCGCGGAGCGCGTCTTCGGGCGTCGAACCCGCGTGGGTCGGGGGTCAGCGGCGCGACACGCGTTCATTAGTGCATTTACTTGCGCCCGCGCAGCCCTCCATTGCACACTGCATGATACTTGCTTCAATGTGCAGATTTGCACGCCTTGCGCATTACTTACATATTCCTCCTACACTATCTATTGTATGCTCTCGTCAAGTAAAAGAACACCTTGCATGACAAAATTATGTTTATTTTCTGACACATTGATCCAGTAGGTTATAATTTTATTACCTTAAAAGGTCATTCAGCTGGAAGTTGTTGCACCAAGACTTTTTTGCGGAAACTGTAAATTTTTGATTTCCGTCCTGTATGTACTAATTCACGTATTATTAACACTTCATGTGCCTTAACCGTAAATGTTTGTAAATTGTGTCCTCTATAGCTTTGTTTTTTTACTGTGCACTTAAGTGCCGAATCCTGTTATTTTATTCGTCATTTCTTTGTTGACTACGCACCTATTGTTGTATTAAGGGTTTTGCGAGGACATTTCGCTACTCAGGGCCAAAATGTTGAGGTAGGTATTGTGGTAACTTATAGGTTTTTCCAAAGATATATTAAATACTAGCAACAGCCCGCAGCTCCGCCCGCATGATTGTCAGTTACCTACCTATATCGAATTTTTCATACAAACTTTCATCTCCTATTTCAAGCCATTTTTACGCGATAAAATATAGCCTATGTTGTTCTCCAAGGTCATTCTATCCCTATACCAAATTTGATCATAATCGGTTTAGTGGTTTAGTTGTGAAAGCGTAACAGACAGGCAGACAGAGTTACTTTCGCATTTATAATATTAGTGTTAATTAAATTAATATTTCGAATACGTCGTCAGTTAGCACTTCTTCTTCGTCGTTACGCTCTTGGCAAAGTGGTCGTGGTCGTCATGTCGTACTTTTGGAGGTGGCAGATGATATTCGCCTCACGATGTCTTGCCAGCTCTCCCTGTTAGAGGTCATCCGGCTGCATTCGTTTAAGGAGTCGCCCACAACAGACTTTATCTAGTCGGTCTATCACATGGGTGACCTCCCGCGCATTCTAGTGCCTTCTACTTTCCCTGGACGACGAGGCGTTCTATAGAACAGTTGTTGCGTCTGGAAACGTGACCGAAGAAGGCCAGAATGCGAGATTGTACTACGAGAATAGGCGTTGCTTGATGCCGAGTTCTTGAAGTATCAAAACATTCGTGCGAAACTCAGTCCACACTCCAAGCATTCTTCTCCAGCACCACATCTCAAAGGCGTCAATTTTCTTTCTTTACACTTCCCGCAGTGTCCACGTTTCAGCGGCGTACAAAAATATGGGGAAGATAAGAAGTACGCACAAGTTCTGTTTTTGTGGGCTTTGTGATGTTTCTGTCCCTATATATTTTTTTCATTTTGTCTATTGCTGATCTGGTAATAGCCATTTCTCTCTTTACTTCGTCAATGCACCCGCCATTATTAGAAATGAAGACGCCAAGGTATATGTAGGATTGGATCACGTCACAGTTCGCAATTTTAGTAACTTCTAGCGAGTTATTGTTGGTGCGGTCCACAATCATCATTTTGGACTTGCAACGATCGATCTTCAATCCGAACTCAAAGCTGACACGTTCCGTTTTTTGTAGCAGTTCTTCCATATGCTGGGCACTAGTTGCAATGTCATCTGCATATTGCATGTTTTCAATTTTGTACCCACCGTGATTACGGTATTGTGATATACCTTCTATCCAATCCTTTAGAGTCATACGCATTACTAACTCAGTGTATACATTAAACAAGAGCAGTAATATTATGCAACCTTGGCGGACTCCAGCACTTGGATGAATTTTTTCAGACAGAACGTCATCTGTGCGAACTGAAGCGCATCATTGTAAAGACGTCTCAAGAGATGCACAAGGTGTTTAGGCGTGCCCATCTCCAAAAGTGTCTTCCACAGCATCGACCATTTCACCGAGTCGAACGCTTTTGAGAAATCAACAAAGCAAATGTACGTCGGCTTATTGAACTCTCGTGCTTTCTCGATTATCTGGCGTATAATGAAAATTTGTTCCCGAGTGCCCTTCCCTTTGACAAACCCTTCTTGTTCTGAGCAATTTCTTTGGACAAGTTAGCACTAGTTTTTGATAAACACGTTCCTTCTAGTTCGCCTACGCTGTTTTTTTTTTATTTCCACTTTCGAATTTAAACTACATTATCAAATATTTTGTCAGGCAACTGTAATCAACGAAAGTTGGGGTAATTGTTTGAGAGCAGCGTTATTTATCTAATTCGTATTGCTAGCGAGACATATGCAATGAATTGTATGAGTCAATCGAGAAAGTAAACCAGTAAGCATTGTTCCGAGTGGATGCGCGTTGTACTGAGTGCGTGGGCACAGGCAGCGGCGCGAATTAAACCAGCTCTCTATTCATTACTCATCGTTATTGCTATCGCCATTTTAGTAGACGAAAGCGAGTGTAGGCTTTAACTCGTGTTCTATGAAGCTGACAAATTAATTTTATTTATAACATAAAAGGGTGTTTTTATAAGTATATATTTCCATCACGGTCACCACGCACCATGCCTGAGTGCTTTTTCATTAATCGATTCACGGTTGGTGAATGCTTATTTGAGCATGCCTAGCCCCCTCGACTTAAATAGCAAGCTTTGCTCCCGTCGCCAGTAACCTGATGTTACATAGTCTACAACCTTCCTCAGAACTGGCCTATCATAAGCAAAGAAAATAATTATTTATATCCGACTGGTAGTTCCAGAGATTAACGCGTTTCAACAAACAAACAAACTCTTCAGCTTTATATAGTATAATAGTAGATAGTATAGAGTACATATATTGCAACCGAACATCAAAATTATGGCAACTGTGTAAAACTGTTTATGTTTATAATAGAAACAATATAAATGTATGTAACTGATACAGGATGCACCATAAGTAAATTAGTAGGTAATGAATACAAAAAACAATGCAGAAAATAGCGTGTTTCATCCCTCTATGCTAACGGCCCATTTTTAAATATTTTGTTACGTGTCTAATTCATGCAGAGGAGGCGGACTGACGCGCATATAATTGACACCGCTTGCTTCCATAAACACACAATATAAAGGAAACTGTTGACAACGAATGTAATCGAAAGCATTCGATTACGTTTATTGTGTAACATAGTTGCATAATTAGACCGATTGAATATCGTAAAAGAACATAACAAACAAATACATGCGCACATGGTGTAAGAGTGTTTTTGTATTTGCATGTCCTGTGTTACAATATTTTGCGTGTTTCGTGTTCTAAATTTCCTGCACCAGTTTAACCAGGTGTTCTGGAAGGACATTATTTATACAATAAAATGTATTACAGCGAATGGTGTGATCAGGTGATCACATTTAATTAATAATATAAAAAATATTTGGGTAATTTCTATTTAACGGAGACAAGTAGCGGCAAATACGAGCTGGATGGTAGGCGGCGGCTAATAATTACCTATGGTTTAAAATCGCAACTAATTTTTTGACGGAAATAGTTGTAAGGGCTAGAACTAATTACTTAATAACTAATTAAATATTTAATAAAAAAACAAAAAAAAAAATATTCCTCAATTTTCCATTTCAATAAGTGTCCCGTTTTCCTGTGCACCGCGTTTAAGTACTTTTATTTTTTTAAATTACAGTAGGTACTTAAATCATAATTAAGACTTACTAATTGTCAAATGCGTTTAAGCTTCTGACCTGGAATGGACTTGGCATCAACATAAACGGCGAGTACATCACTCACCTTCGATTCGCGGACGATATCGTAGTCATGGCTGAGACCATGGAGGACCTCAATGCAATGCTCGATGACCTCAGTAGAGTCTCTCGACAAGTGGGCCTAAAAATGAACATGGACAAGACTAAAGTCATGACCAATGTCCATGTTACACGCACTCCTATCACGGTCGGAGGCTCGATGCTCGAATTCGTTGACGAGTACATATACCTGGGACAAACAGTCCGATTAGGTAAGTCCAATTTCGAGAAAAAGGTCACTCGTCGAATCCAACTCGGCTGGGCAGCGTTCGGGAAGCTACAACATGTCTTCTCGTCCGCACTACCGCAGTGTCTCAAGACCAAGGTCTTTGACCAGTGTGTGTTGCCAGTGATGACATACGGAGCAGAGACGTGGTCGCTAACTATGGGTCTTATCCGAAGGCTCAAAGTCGCTCAGAGGGCGATGGAGCGGGCTATGTTAGGCGTCCCCCGGCGCGATCGTTTGAGAAACGAAGAGTTGCTCGCAGAGTTGCTTCTCTGAAGTGGCAATGGGCAGGACACATAGCTCGCAGAACTGACGGCCGCTGGGGCAGAAAGGTTCTAGAGTGGCGACCATGAACCGGAAGACGCAGCGTGGGCAGACCCCTCACAAGGTGGACCGACGACCTTATAAGGGTGGCGGGCAACCGATGGATGGGGGCGGCGAACGACCGACAACGGTGGCGAAAATTGGGGGAGGCCTATGTCCAGCAGTGGACGTCTTGTGGCTGATATGATGATGATGAATTGTCAAATGGCAGGAAGGAAGTAAAAAGAATTAAATTTATGTTTCTCACCCTAGATGTTAGTCCATACATCGTGTTACCGATAACTTGATATAAATAAACATAGAATGCCGCTTCGCTATAATGTTTTCCATTCAAATACCTAAGTTATACATTTCCTATTGAACGATATATGGAAGAAACTCAAGTGTGTTTACTTTTACTAATATACACAAAAAGTATAATGATGTGATTGTTCATTGTGGCAGACGCGTCTTGTAGAAAGTATACGACGCGTGCAAGAACGGTAATTGCGACTGTATTGTTATGCCTCTACTGTTTAAATTATAAGGTCCACTTGCAATGTGATAAAAATTAGCCGTCCATTATTATAGTATTCCGTGGATTTTTATCTAGTTTTACCGGTCCTATAAAGATGATAAATTTTGTAATATCTTCCAACAATTTTTTTGTGATCTAACTAACTGACTGTAAAGAAAAACATCGTAAGGAAACCTGGACTTCTGAGGAAGTCTGAAATCGCCAATCCACCTAAACCAACTGTGGCGATCATTACTCATGCCTTCCCTACATGAGAAGAAGCCTTTCCCTGCAGTTGGATAGTAATGGGCCGATATTATAATGAACTATCATCTAACTTCCATTATTTTAATCTGATGCTTTTGTTGCCTGTTTGTATATCCCATATTCTGCATCTCATTACTGTTTTAAATTTTACATACTTACTAATAGAACATGTGATGATGATCTTAAAGAACTGATCGCGAACTAGTTCTCGCGCTTTGTGCTTGAATCGGCTATCGCATGAAACAAATGCCCACCTTCTTATTACCAAAACCTATTACCAAATGAGAGTCGCAAAATGTTGCACTTCCATAAACTAAGTAGCAGAGAGGATAACATATCTACTTGATTTTTGTCGAATATTATTAAAATTGGTCTATCGTTTCGTGGTATAAATTGAATTTAAACCGACGCTAAGATCTGTAAGTCGGCAATGTTAAAAATATAAATAAAGAACAAAGAAATAAATAATAATTATTATAATTGTTAAATTCCAGTGGTCATGTAAACGTAAATAATTATATAAAGTAAGATTTAATAGAATTTTACGTATTCTGTCTCGTTTAGACAATATTATAAATGCAAGTTATATTACGTACACACGTACCATAATTACTTATTAACATAGGTGTTCAAAAGAGCCTTTCTCTCTTAAAATTACTAACCGTGACATTCGCTTTCGCCATTACTGTGTCAATCTAATTCTGAAGCAAAATTTGCAATTAGCAGTTACTAATTAATTAGCTTAATTTTAATACAATGTTGTAGGTGTTGTGTTAGTGTTGGTTTACGCGCTAAACTTTTCTAATACGTAGAACCTGTATTTTATGGGATCAGGCCCTGCCTGCAGCCGGCTAGCAGTGGGCGTTCAGTGAAAGCCAACTCAATATAAACTTGTTTTTATTTGTTAATTAACAATTTTTTTTTGTTAATAATAAACTCTCCATTTCTTAGAATAGTAGCTATATTTTCATATGAATAGCCGTCAAAATCAATAATAAATGACAAATATTGACGTATTTTTACAATTTGCGCTATAAGCTACATAAAGCCAAGTTTAAAAAAATCTGACCATCTATTCTATACTTTCTATACTATTATATAAAGCGAAAGAGTATGTTTGTATGATTGTTTGTTTGTTTGAACGTGCTAAGCTCTGAAACTACCATTCGGCTTTCAATTTTTTTTTTTGCGTATGATAGCCTATTTCTTGAGAAAGGTTATAAGGCTATGTAACATCACGCTACTGCCAACGGGAGCAGAGCAGTAACCTAAGACGCCGGTGAAACCGCGCTGCGGCAAGCTAGTTCATCATACATACATGCATTTACTTACTAGGCGACATTTCACCTGACATTTTTGCGACTCTGTTGCCATTTTGAGAATTGGATATTATGCGCCTCATCTAGGTAGTGGTATTGATCCCCCGAGTTTAATGCTTCCTTGTTTTTACTGTCACCTGTGGCGGCTGATCAATCGGCCTACCTGATTGACGATAAGTGGTCACTGCCGCGCATGGGCCACAAGACCGCGGTTGGATTAGAACTTGCAGCAGTCACTACAAAAATAGAAAAAGCTGTAGGTACTACCTGCAACAAACAATACAATTTCTTCTACTGCGAATACAATGCTTTAGAACCTTTCGAAACTATGATAATTAAATTAGGATTATTAATTGTGAACATGTAGGGAAACATTAAAACGAACCATGCTAGACATTAGTTAATAATCAATTATATATTATAAATTATAACTCAAAGTTTTTAAATGTTAACGGTTCGTCATATTCAATTTTGAAATCTGTTAGTTGAGAGTCTGATAACACATCGCCATTGTATTCATATTATGAACTCCAATCGAATGTACCAAATAAAATTTGCGCGTGTTTGTAACATAGTACCAAATCCGTTATATATATGTATATGTAGATGTACTTCATCGAACTCGTACATAATGTTTTATTGTTTAGCTAGGGAGCGTGGGCCGCGACTAGTTTCACAGAATATAGGTCAAACAGACAATTATATAGATAAATAATTAATTAAAATGTGGTTTCAAAATTCAGAAGGACCGAATGTACACACACGTGACCTAAAAACACACATGTTTTTGTACAATGGTGAAGAGAACGGGCGTAATGAATCCACGAGACGTATTTGAATGTAATGCGATATGAAAAGATGTAGGGTATTGGAGCAAGTGCGAACCTAGACCGCTAAAGTTCTGTTAGCTTCGACTCTGACTCAGCATCGGCAAATGATCACGTTAACCTGAATTGTCAAGAGCAGACATTGTCTCAAATTGCTTCATTTACGCTGATTGGAATTTATATCTCTTTCTTGATAAGTACATGTCTTTGCGGGTAATTTTCGAAAGTGGAAAAGTGGTATTAACTTTGATATTTATTATGTGCCTTATCTACTGGATGACTCTGCAAGCACGTGTGTGCACGATACGCAAATCATCGCTGTTCATAGGTTAATAAAGTCAACGCTTTACCGAGTGTTCTTGACATTGATCGTCGCATGCAAACAAAGCATTGTAATTGTAACCATATAAAAAACATAAGTTTGTCTTAGAACAAGTTGGATCGTTGATCGTGCGGATATTTAGCATCATAATGTGCAGCTTTATTGATAATTTATTCAGTTTAATATGTTTACGCTTATATGCGGCAAGTTCATTAGTTATCTATCTAGCTAGAGTATTCATATAAAGGTAAACCGTGAAGGCTCCGTCATCGATTATGCAAATGGATTTATTTATTTCCTTTTATCGTAGGATATAAAAAACGGTACGTAAGCAACCGTACGTTGCACATATCGCGGTGTTTACACGGATAACACTCGGCTGCAGGTCACGATTACGGAAGTTCAATATTATTTGAATCATTTTTACGAAGGACGATCGGAATGCCGAGTTGTCTACATAGTTATTAAGTGTCAGATAAGATTCCTCGTTTTACAACGATGAACATAATGACAGAGAACCTTGTCGTGCATCGATATCAGCTATCCTAAAGGGAAGACAAGTAGGTAAACAAGGTTTCCGTTTAAGGATTGGCAATGCATCGGCCGCCCACGCATTATTCAGATATTTACGAAGGCGTCGCACTAAAACATTGCAAATAATCATTCGGTTATTCGTTCATTCGCGGAAGTATTTAAAAGCAAGTCGTTGGATATAAATCGATCTACTGGTTACTGTAACTTATGTGGGAATATAATACGTGCCGATCTACATATACATTGTAAGGATGTATAAGCTACGTCTAATACTAAATAAAAACACTTATATAAAAGAAGTTGCTAGGACACAAAGTATTGTATTATGTGTGCGTTCCCATTGAAGGACCACATCTGAATTTTGAGCTTTTCAATGTGTCAGCCTTTAGTAAAGGTTCTCAAACAATTGTTCAAATTCAGTCTATCATTTGTAAAAGTAACCACTCAATAGTTACAAGCGGTCAAAGGTGTTCCCTCAATCGTAGCTGACAGGCATCCATATCTCAATCAAAACCTAATTAAAACTGCTAACACAAAAAATTACAACTGCTATTAATGACTACTCTTAGTAAAAGATTTGTTACACTAATTTACTAAATATCAGCCTTGTCGGTTCACTGTATAAAAAGAACTAGCATGCAGAAGGTAACTCCTCAATCGATCACCATAAGTTCATCTTAATTGAGATTCTAGCGTTAGTAAAAGTATTTGAACGATTGTAAATTCAATCTATAGTTTTTAAAAGAAGACCTTTAACAGGTACAACAGATACCAATCGATAGCCAAACGTAAGCTTCCTTGTACCTCCACAGAGTTTCTTTTAAATATATTTTCTCGTAAAGTCACAGGTCACAGAAAAAGACCATCCATGTAATTTTAATGAACTTTTATTCTCTAGTAAGCATTTAGTGTACAGATTCATCGAATAAACAGCTGTTATAAATGACATGACGCAACATAATTTTATGCTAGTCTAATAGCTTTATCAAACATATGGATATCAAAACAAATTCTGACAAATCTTTTAAAAGAAAGTATGAGCCTATATTCTATTCTTGTCATTCGTTGTATTGAATGACGAAAACATTCACTTTCATCAATTAGCGGACAACACAGGGGAAGAACTGATGTCCTGAGTTGAAAAACCCTATCAATTATCTCATTTCACCACTAGCTGGCCTCAATATTATGGTCGTGCCTAATATATTAGAATGCTAACGTGGGCGGATGTATTATAAGTAGCCGGTGTAGCTCGAATCTCGCAGAGCTTGATGGTTGTTTACACAATCAGTTATTCGTATCTCGCGTAAACTGTGATCACTTTTGTTTTCAAATGTCTTCCGAGTTTTGTCGTGGCCCACTCTTGGCAGCCTTGATCGTTATCCACCCGCGCTACTGCACATTGTCTGCACCCGTCTGTCATATGACGTGACATGATTTCCCTTTTATCAAAAGAAATATTAATAAGTGAAAGTTTACTTGAGAGCCAAAGTGACTATGAAGATTTATTACAAGTATTTTAAGCAATTGATGCGTCGGAAAGTAACGTCAATCGCTTAACCTTCTTCTCTCGACAAAATATACGGTTCCGCGTTTCGAATAAGACAAAGTAATGTCTTTTTTCTCGTATTCAGTGAGTCACTCGGTTCAGGTGCTAATGATGACGATGTTTAATTAATGCTCACTTGTATGCATTACCTAAGTTAATGCTGCGGTGGTATGGTAGCTACTTAACACTTGCACTTCTTTAACGCATACCATAATAAATGCACTATTAATGTAATTTAATTTATATATCGTCCTGCATTCCTCTTTCGTTAATTAAAATGAACAGCAATTTATAAAACACGCATCCTGTTTCGTACAAATCTGTACAATATTTTATCACCTATTTATTACTTTATTAAAATGTTGACGATGATGAACGTATTGAGTCAGGCGAGTGAGACTACCAGTAATTTTAACTACAAATCCATTGTTTAAACCAGTCTTTAGTACAGTTAGCAGAAACAGTGTCACAAATAAAACAAAGATATAAAATTAAAAAAATATTTGTTAAGTAAACATTTAGAATTCTTCATAAACAATAATTTAAAAATCAGTCATTATGCTGGTTTATGTGTCTTTTAACTTTCTACATTAGCCAGTACCTAATCATGGCGTGTTTTAAATTTATCACAATTATCAAATAATAAACATCCAAAAATCACAATATATAATAAATAAAATCCTGTGTTGTATAACTTTTTGATTTTTCTGTTAACTGTACATTGAAGCTAATTGGGTTTACGTCCCAGTCGACCAATTCGAAAATGCTAACAGGCGACTGGGACCGCAGTCCTAGTTCGTCATGGTCACACTGCTTTCTTCTTTTTTTCTTTTTTTCTTTCTTTCTTTCTTTCTTTCTTTCTTTCTTTCTTTCTTTCTTTCTTTTTTTTCATTTCTTTTCATTTCTTTATCCGAAAGGAAGTTTACTTGTATCAGTAATCTGTATTCAACTATTAACTTTTGTTTATCAACACTGACGCAATAACAATTTCCTTTGATAAGCCAATCTGAGTCGAGAGAAACTCGTTGATCATCAAATCAAATTGTGTTGATCTACATACATACTAATGTGTTTATAAACATATATTATGCACAATTTAATGTTTTTAACCTCAAAATATAAATAGCCACTGCTATACTTAATGCACTTCCGTCATGCTTAAATAATTCTACAAAACATTTGGCAAAATTGCATAAAGCCAAGTTTTCTATCATACGTTGGCAGCATTATCTACCTATACAGTATTGAATGTGGTATCAATGAAATACTAACAATTTGATCGCGTAACTGACTTCCACTCGTTTTACAACCTTATATTTTTTGTGGTTCAGCAATCATCCATCATTGATCGTCAAATTGAGATTATCGATAGATCATGCATTGATTGGTACCCCAGCCAGAGGTCGATATCCACCCACATGTGGATCATTTCTACGAGCCAATACAATCGACGTCTCCTTTCTAATCGTACATCATAAGTGTGACGGTGGCCCCGAATACAAATTATGGGAACAAGCAATTTCTTGTATGAAGGATGGCGGGCGGTAGGTAATGTGGCTGGCGACACCTACGCGCCTGTTCGAAGAATCCAACTGTACGACAGTGTAAGTCGACTTTCTGCACTAATTCCAAGTATCTCAATGTGATACTAGTACGTGGGCAAGAACTCATGATTTTTGTATAGCCGAAGTTGTAAACGCATTGATTATTATCTAATTTATACATTATAACTTTTCGCAGCACGTTTTCCCCTTGTTAAGTTACATCTTTTGTAACTGCTCGGCTCCCGTCGCCAGTAACGTGATGTTACATAGCCTTATAGCCTATAACCTTCCTCAAGAACTGGGCTATCAAACGCAAGAATAAATCTTCAAATCCGACTGTTCTAGATTACCAGTTCTAGATTAGCACGTTCAAACAAACTCTTCCGCTTTATAATATTAGTATGCTCGTAGATGTTCGAAATCGTGATACACATATTATATCTAAATTAATAAATGTTTTTTTATTTTATTGATTAATACAACAAGACAAATCTTCATTCAATCTAGTCGCCGTGAACATACATCTCGAGCGTTTGTTTTTCTTTTTGTTGTCTGGACTGAGGGTAACAGAAACGTGAGTCACAAACGTGTACAGGATCTTTGTTGTGCTTCTCGGAAGCACAACGGGTACGTCTTTGTGGTAAAGGTGTTTTAATGCAGGTCGACGGACTGATTTCTCCTGTTCTGCTTACCGGACATTATAAAACTAAAAAACAAATAAATATCTCGTTCAATTCGGTGAATGCCGTGTTAGATGCTGTATTATACAATGATCCTAGATTTCGTTGAGAGGAGATGGGTTTCCTACAATCACTATAACAAAAATTGTGTTAATTTTAGTTATTAAGATTATATGGGTAACACGAAAACATTATAAAATTGTACTATTAACACTATTTATATTTACAATATAATATGTATACATATTCAACGTCATATTCAAGTTTCTTTTTTTTATTGCCGACAGTGGCAGGCGGGCAAACATGATTGCCACTGCCGGTACTGTTATTTATTGCCACGTAATGGAAAGCGGTAACTCGCTCATGGACGACTCGAGAGTCCCTGGCCTAGTCTGCTATGCCAGGGACTCTGCGAAGCCGCTGCCTCTTGTGAAGGCAGTGGGGTAGGTAAAAGGATTAAGGGGTAAAGGAAAAGGCGGAAATTGGGCCTCGAGCACTCACTCACCGAACGAAACGCAACGCAAAATTAAATCTTAGTCTAAGCAAATTTAGCCTAATTTATTGGCTTAACAAGTTTAGCATAACATACAATTAAAACATGCACACTATTGTATTGAATGTAGGTATATTATTTTTATTAAGGTTACGTTATGTCAATAACTATGACAGTTCAAAAACTGTTTCCTCCTCAATTTGTACTTGCTCATAAATGTAAAACTAAGTAATGAACAGATACCCATTTAGGACATTTAGTAATTACACTACAAATATAATGGAGCTGTATTATTATGGCACAGGCTCTAATTACCGATGGAAAATCCCGTTTTCCTTGTTCACGTATAACATACCACAAACAACACTGGATTATGTCTCTTCCATCGGTTAAACGAAAATAATGAAATGGCCTAGAAACACGAATGATAATTGGAAGATGACGAATCAATATCGAGTAATGTTCAAATGTACTACGTAGTTAGGTGTTTGACCGATTTTGACCCCAATGATTAATAAGGACCGTTATGTTTGACTCAGTTATTGCGTTACTTGTCGAAATATTAAACATCATCTTTTGTAATGTACAGTAATTACTGTGAAATTAGAGTGAACCGTCAATCATTCGAACAGGATACAAAAATATTTCTATATCGCCCGGCTTCTTCATATTTGGTACGACTCGACACAATCATCAGTAATTATAGATTACAAAGAGTTTTTCACGCTCGTTTAGACACGAATCACATATTAACTAGTGGTGAACAATCCCATGACTCCAGGAAGTCTATTTATGGACGTTATTTTGATATATAATTTAGATTCGTGTTTGTACCGAGCTCAAACTCGTGCTTGCTAGATCAGGTTTCCGCCAGAGCACCATTTATGGTGTCGGATTAATTCGCCTTGGTCATTGCTAACACCGCACCACATTAAACGTTCGATTAATACGCTAATCTATAGGAACATATACAAAAGAATCCACGATCATGTGCCACTTACCACAGGGTTGGTTAAATCAGGTTCGCGACTTACCTATGCGTTTGTACAAGTACACCGCGATGATGACGAAAATTTAAAAAAATGATTGCCATAGATGTAGATGTAAAACTCAAACAAAAGAAGCTTAATCATTATCATGTTAAAACAAAAAATGAGTCCGAGTTTCGCACTTAGCGACCACTAGTTTGCTTTATCTCTATCTTTGTCTAGAACTTAGTTCAATGTCTAGAAATCTAGTTAGATGCATTGACACTAATTATCAAAAAACCGGGTGCTTACTGTGACGCGCACTGAGAGAGATGTCGTACAGTGGACGGCACGGCGACCGATTTTTCTTTTGTTAGTTACTCTAACCGGCCTAGTAATGAGCCATTTGGGTCATTGGACCTCGCCGTTTGTCGGCTACTCACCGCCGCCTCCGGTGCTATTCTTTTTTGCCGCAATTTATGCGCCACCAATTGTATGTAGTGACGCGGTCGCCTACAGACACTACTTGCAAGTTGAGAAGTGTTTTGCCTGTTCTAACATGTACGTGCCTACAACTTTCCGTGTTTTCCTTTGCCGACGTGTAACGGATTGTTTTTGCTTGAGGGCTTACAGTGCTCACACAAAGAATCTTTACGTAGGATGTAATGAGGATCTTACGGTATTTTAGGTTAATCATCGAGAGATTACTAACACATTCATATTTCAAAGGTACGGGTATATCATCACATTAGGAAATTTGCGAATTAGGCAGTGAGTATATCGCTCAAACCTAATGCTGACACGCTACTTTAGTTACTTAAGAACTAGGTACCTACCTAAGCACGAGTAATAGAAAATTCGCATCTTATATCTGACATATCCAATGCTTATGCTTACTCCCTGATGAATAGCTTACTCCTAATGTTTATTATGCTGACATTCAATAGATTTTGAATCTGAATTGACAAGCGGTGACTTATTTTTGACAATATAATTCACCATTTTTAAAAATATTAACCATTGTCATTCTAAATCTAACAATGCTTTATTTATAATATTATAAATTATATAACATTTTGAGATATTAAAATATTGTTATATAAGTAAGAAAAACTAATCTAGGTAGTAGGTAGATCTGTACCGGTATGTTAAATAACAACCTTGTTAATTTGATTGACAACGTCAATCTGAAATAATAAAATATGTGTTTTTGATGACATTTATTTGCTAAATAGACTAAATAAAATACTCGTATGTGTGTAAGCAATCAATAACATCTCGTACAAACTGAAAATCTAGAGGTTGCATAAACTTGGTCAAGACATTGTCATCCAGGTAGCCTACTACGTAACAAAAATTTGTAAAAATATTTATTTTGAAGGTTTTTGTAATATAACAATAGACTGATGCACTAGTCTTTTTGTCCGAATTGCGAATTAAGACTTTTTTTAGCAGTTCTTTATTTGTTAACAGGTGGTAACTCATCCGTAGTTTAGTCAATAATTATCTCATATTGACACTAAGGCCAATCAACGTTTATCGCTCATTTGAAGTATTATGTATCTTACTTGTGATACAATTGTAACTATTTCAGTATCGCACTATTTACAGATTATAAAGGTCAAGCAAATGTTGCACAGCTTTAAAGCCCTAAGGGGAATGAAATCATACGAGCGCATAATCGTTGGCAGTGACACACATCACTACTGAATAAGTAATAATGTTCTAGGCCATGTTTGTTTCACACATAAATAAATATTAACGGGCAATCACAGTATTGATATAAGTACATAAAATACGAATGTGTCGGTGCTTTTAGGGTAAGCAAATTATGAAAATATAGCTCAGTCACGGCTATGTCATTGTACTTGTTTATATTGCGCGAAGTAATGACAGTTTAGTGACCGTTACACTGTCTAATCAGAGGCCGAAACAAACACTACTTACATTATTCCCGACATTTAGTAGAAATTAGAATTATTCAAATTCGATAAGAAAACTTCAAAATAAATCACTATTCCAGAACTCATATAAGCAATGATTTTACTTAAAATACCGTCGAAGAAATAGATCCTCCTTCTGATACCGAAGTCGCACCCGGCTAGTTAAAATCCAAACTACTTTAAGGAAGATTCATAAAACACAACTGTCTGTTTATTAAGTCCATACTAGGACCTTACCAATATGTATTTTGTCGAAACTAGGAAACGTCAAGAAACAAGTCGAATCAATTTTATTTACTTCGCCTCTTGAATATACCTATCCTCTGAATTTATGTTTCTTAGTAACAAAACGTAGGTAGCAATAATTTATGTGGAAGTCTCGACAGGCTATTAATTCAATTTGTTTTCAATATTGACTTTCTTCAACTTTCACCCATATTTGGCAACCTGGAAATTTACTTGTTAATTTTAATCATCTTTAAATTGAAATACATGTTCTGCTGTCATAATTAGTGCATAAATAACCATATGAGTGTTTTTTATTGAATGATTTATTGCGGATTTAAATTAATATTGATAATCAAAACTCTTGGCTTAAACGTTTATGCAAGTCTTTTTTTAATTAGAGAATTGGTTTATTTTTGTACAGCTACATCCTAGTTATTCGCAAATTACTTTTTTTTGGAGGTATGTATAAGCTGAGCAAAAGCAACTATTCGAAATTAGTTTAATTAATCAGTTTCTTTTATTTAATTAGAATGCTAATCCGATAAAAATGGCTTTAACATTTTATCGTTATTGAATATTGCCATTATTAACTTCCCTATAACTACTGTGGTTCTTTATTGATTATTCGTCATCAAATATCGTTGTAATGCTGTGAATACAAAAAAACACAAGTCTGCAGTGATCGCAAAAAGATTAAATGAGGCGGATAAAGCAATCTGGACGACACACATTTATTTGGTTCCTTCGTTGAAATTGCTGTAAACTGCGTAAACAACTACAAAAACCTTCCGTTAATATTTATTTATTGTTTGTGTTGAGAGAACGCTATGACTCATTGAAGATTTTGTTTATTGTATTAACGTATAGTAATTGTTTTATAAAAATTACGTTATTATACTGTTTAACAATCGGGAAAACGAAAAGTGAAAATTTAATTTTGTAAAGAATGTATCAAAAGTGATTAGTAGATATCGTTTAGGTGCAGAATGTCCAAGTTGCAAATTTCCAGTGGATGCAAAATGTCCAGGTTGCAAAATATCAAGGTTGCAAAATGTCCAGGTCGCAGAATGTCCAGGTCCCAAAATAGGTCGCAGAATGTCCAGGTTGCAGAATGTCCAGGTCCCAAAATAGTAATAATAGGAACTTCTGGATCTAGAGGAAATATACCTTATGCTAACGAAACGAAATACACACAAATCAAAAAAAAATATTTTTGAGGTGCGTTAAGAATTTTTTTTTTTTTTTTTGCAACCTGGACATTTTAAAACCACTGGACATTTTGCAACTTGGACATTCTGCACCTAAACGGTAGATATTACCTATTTATTGCACATTTTATAAATTTTCTTTTGCAAAAATATGCCAATAACATTAAAGCTACACGAAAATATTTTATACATTAACATATGTTGAATTTACTTTTTTCCACAATCCACAACAATTTATTGCGTCAATGTTGTTGTATAATAATGCTTAAACGTACGTTAAAACAAATGGTTGTATTATTACAGATTAATTTCTTCTACTAGTGATCAAATTGTCCAAGACATAAGTTTTACATCAATTATTTAACTAAAGTAGGTAATGGGGCTCTCACATTCGAGTCCTAGCGGCGGATCATAAGATTACTGTTTTTATTCCACCGGTAAATTAGTTTAAGACACTGGATACGACATACAACATACACAGCTGAACATAGGCCCTATCTAAGTGAAGGTTTGCCATAGTCAAACCCTCTATGCTTGGCGTTACAGACTTTCTAATAAATCACCTTATTGTCATAACTGATAACCGACCTGCCCGGTTAGTGATCCTAATTGTGATTTATAGATACAAAAACTTCGAAAATGACAAAATAACCACGACCTAATTTTCCCCCTTTCCTTTTTCCTCACCCCCCTTAATCCTTTACCTACCACCTACTTACCATTTATCATCACGTGGGCTATTTGCTCGTCTGCCACTGTCGGCAATAACATAAAAAAGACGACCGTTTAGGAAATACCTGTTCGTAATGTAATCGCTAATTAATTTCTTTTTTAAATAAGTATAATAGATATTAAAATATGAAACTACTAGTGCACTACTTTTGCAATTTTATGATGACTAACCGATTTCATTTTTTCCATTTAATTATAATCATGACAATTAAAACTTATTTTTAAAAATATACAGTGTTGTTATCCTATTCTGTATCTTTTTCTTCTACTTGGCGTCTTTTAGTAAAATATATTTTTACTACCTAGGTTTTAATAAATATTACAAATGTGTTATATTAATGAGGACGATTAATAAATTAATGTTAATTTGCCTGTAGTCTGGCCTATACATTATTGGTTCACAGATTGATTTATTTATAGCTGCCTATATGCGAGCTATTTTCACTGTGGCCCAAATACATAATAATGCTCGGTTAATGCAAAGTTGTTTCGAAACCAACCTAACCTTGTCTACCCTGGTTCGTTCATGTGCTCATGATTTTTTTACATTGAATGTGTGCATATTATCATTATTATCGTTACGTTTAATAACCAAGGTTCGATACAGCAGCGTTATTAACAGAAATATTTTTGTTTCAGGTAATTATCAATTATTCTCGTTTATCTGCAACAAACGAAACGTTTAAGGTGAGGTACCTATTAATCCTACACGCTACATGTCACGCCACCTAGAATAATTATTTTATTACACACTGGTTCCTTCACAATTTATTAATTTGTATTCATGTGCCACACAACCGCGTTATATTCAAAATTCAAACGTACTATTATAAAACCTTCCCAACGATTACAGCAAAAAAAGGATAGGTATAATATAAAACCTACATGAGACAATTACGAATAATAATTTTAAGCGTTTAAAATCACATCATATCAGTTATGTGCTCTATAGTTATTTATTAATTATTTGTTATTAATTTTTTTACGTGACTTCAACGTACACTTCGATATGTATGTACATGCATTATAGTTAAATGTACACTCAGTTTAGTTGGCAACTGTTATAAACTGGTACTGGAATAGTGCACTTTTGGTCGAATGCAGGCGTGCGATCGCGCTCCGCCGGTCGCTAGTGTGTTGGCATCTCGGCGTTGTTGTAATGAAGGTCAGTGCTCCTGCGATTCAGCCCGTAATGCTCTCGCGTTACGAGTCACTAGTGGTGGACCGCAGGAGAGAGGCGGCCGGAGCGCAGCAGTGGGGTCTTCGCATCGGTCGCCGCGCGTAGCCTCCCTTCAGTTAGTTTAGTCGCAGCGGTGCACGCACACCGCACGCAGTTCTCGCGCTCGTGACGAGAAGGTATGCACGGATCGGCGGCCGACACCGTCGCATTATCGATACACGCATTCGCTTCCGGTGGCTGCTCTGCTTCCAACGATCATTATCTACATGAGATACTGTGACGCGAGATGGTTTTTACTCGTCGTATTAAGTATCCTGTGCTATATGCCACTACTTTGGTTGCAGCCATCGCAAGCGTTTGTTCACCGCTACAAATTTTGCGGCTCAGTGATGTTGTGTTGAACTAAATTTATTCCATATTTAAAGTGTTTTCTCATTGATTTTTTTAAATATTGCAATCCCGCTTGGGCTTTATAAGAAATCAAGGCTAGTGTTGTTATCTTGTGCATGTGATGTATTCAATATAGTAAAATAATGCAAATCTATAAATAGCAAGTGGGCTAACGTACCTAATGATTTATGAATTTGTTCAATTGATGTAAATAAACGATTCATCATTAACTAAGCGCAAAAAGAAATAATATTTCATGTGTGCTGATAAATATATCTTATAATAAAAACGAGTGATCAATGTGGCATTAAATAAGAGTTGTAACATGTCGCCCCAGAAAACTTGTTTGTGCAACATGTACCGTGTGTACGAGTGTGTGTCGGTGCAGCTGGAGTGAATACAGCCTAGGATGTGTCGACCGCAGGCCATATGGCAGCTACGCCACTAGCCATATTAGGGATGCAACCAAGGCAACACTTGTTGCACTTATACGGCTTAACTGCTCCACAAAACTAGCAAACGTGCCAGTGATGTGTTATCACTAGTTCACATTTTATTGATGCCTCTATCACGCACTAATGTTCATAAATATTAACGCGCCACACTCTTTACGTTTTTGTTGTATTTAATTATGTGCGGTTGACTTGATCGATCTATAACTGCGTAAGAGATAAGGTAGGACAGCGGTTTGCGAGTGCGTTATGCAAAAGCTGCTGCTTAGCGGCCGGTTGGCATACGGGGCGGTTCGTTGACCAGTGCGTTGTCCCGTCGCATTGCCGCCCACCACGAAGGTCGCGGCCCACAGCCCACCGCCGACACGTCCGCGACAACACATTTACTTACATCGCACAATTACGAGTGTAAACAACACATGCCAAGGTACCAACAAGGGTCTATCGCGAATAACATTCAGTTCAACATTTCTTCTCTTTGTGACGTTCCAGGTAGAGTCGATATGTGTTTAGTGTGCTCTGTGCTAAAATATTTTTTATTGTGAAGTAAAAGTAATAAGTTTTATATGACTGTTTGGAAAATTTGATCTCAAAATGGTGACTTCGAGAATACCGGCTTATTCTCTGAGTTCGGAGTTCAACAGGGAGTTCAGAAGTTTCCGCATAACTCGAGCCACACCACGGTCGACTCTGTACGCTCCCGCCATTGTTCCTATACACGAGTACCCTAGGGTCAGCGTGCACGAGCGGCGGGAGGCGCTAAAGGCTGCGTTGGCAAAGGCATGGTCTTCTAAGAGCAGCGAGAAAAAGAAGCACGATACGTGGACCGTCCCCAATGAACAGAGCAGAGCTGGCATAACAGCGGCCGATTTCACCACCAAGTCGCAGCATAAGAACTGTCAAACACGATTCGAGGACAAGGATGCAGAATGCATAGATGTTGACAGCAGACCAGACAGTGGCCAGCCTGCGAGTTTTACATACAGCCGTGTTAATGGTAACGGTATCGATATACAAGAAACACTAAAAAAAGGCTGTGATAAAGGTTTACACAATAAAGATTTAAGTTATAGCGACTATCTAAACAATGTTCCTAAATGTAAAACTAGTTTCGAAAACAACTTCCTCAAACAAAGTCACGAGGAACGTTATAGCAAACGAAACGGGTACGATATCACGACTAAGCGAGTCGATAGAGACATCAACCTGAACAACGTCGAATATAGCAGCCTGAACGGCGATATGTACGATTCTTTAAAGTATTCGCGAACAGCGAATGGAACAGAATCAGTGCAATATAAAAGTTACGGTAAGGCAGACACCGTTAAAAGTAAATTGCTCAACACAGATAGCCCCAAAAGCGTGACGTCTTGCAACGGAGAGAAATTAAATGGATACAGTGGTTTAGAGCGACGTAGTGTGAAAGAGCAACAACGGCCTTTGACGAGCGGCCCCAAAGCGGTCGTCGAGCAGAGGCTGGCTGAGCGGCTGGAAGTAAAGGTGGCCGAGCTGCCCGCTCTATACCGAGGAGTCGACTCATGGACACCTAAATCCGCCACCTTCCAGAAGAATATGCGCGATCACGAATGGAGCGTTTCGTATGTACTTTGAAAACACACCGACACTTTTTACTAACAAACTTCTTAAAACTCCTCGTCCTCCTTACAATCCCAACAAAAATTCAACATAATATCCCTTTTGTTTCTAATATGTGTGCTTATTTGAGCGTTAAGCGCGTTGAAGTCTACTAAATACTTACGTTGAGACCAAGTTTTATCTCATGCGCTTATAAATAGAAAAAACCCTTGCGGAAAGTCTGCTGCTCGAGTGCATCGACTGGCTACTGCGTCAGTCCTAGTGCATTGTAAGCATACTTTTACATTTTTGTTAACTAAGTCAAAGAAACTTAGTAAGTATTTTCTCGATTATTACCAAATAATAAAAAATATGTGTCAAAGTCCATAGCGCATTTTTAAACGTCGTAATATTTGTATTGGTATCATAATCTTAACTGGCGTGTCCGAGACATTTTATTCTTATTTTGAAGACATAAAATTATACCGTTACTCTACGGTTCCGTCTTTCAAAGATGTTGCAATTGTTCATTAGTACTTTTTCATGTTTTTACTTTTAAGTTATATTCGACTACAATGTTTTTTCATTCATGATATTTATCAGAAGTGTAACTATAGTGGTGGAGCCCTATAACTATATTGGTTGTGCAAAATAGTTGCACAAGACAGTGTGACTCACCAACGTTGCGCCTTATTCCATCCAGCATGCAATTGCTTAATTTCTACCTTCATTATCGTCATTTGTGTAATAGTTAGCTAGAACCCTAAAACTTAGAGAAAATAGCTAATTCGTCGTATATGACCTTCTTCACATTTTATATCAAAGCCACCGTCCAAATGACTGCGACCTCCATTCGTGCACTTTTACATAAAAACGTTATTGTTATTTTCAGGTCAAGTAACTGATGTTTTACTTTACGTTATTATTTTGCAAATTATTACAACAGAGCTTTTTTGTTAGGTTTGTGCATAAATAAATAAAAATTTTGAACCCATTCATAACACATGTAACATAACAAGTAAACATTGAACAAATTCGTGGGCGCCCGGTATAGCCATAGTTAAAAAGATTCGTCTCGATAGCGTTCTCAGTGAATGTTTCAAGGTCCTGTCCTGGTTTGCGCGTTCGCAAAGGATTTGTCAACTCAGTAGGCGTTATGACGTAATTGGAACTTATTGTTTTTACTTACTTCCTCCCGACTGTCACGGAGAGTTACCTCTTTGGCATCGTTTTAAAAAAATAGAAGTTACATTTGCATAATCTATCCATTATCACTAGGCTGCCTCCTCTTTTCTTAAACTTTCATTTATCATCATCATCATATGAGCAGAAAGGCAGCCACTGCTAAACATAGGCATCCACCAATTTTTGGGACCTTGGTCAGTCGTGAGCAAACTCAAATAATATACCTAAATACAATCAGTGACTCGATCTATCTATTCTTAGAAACGTAAACAATGAAAGTCCTTGTTAAGCTTATTTTAATGTTCTCTTAGGAATTTGTGGCTGGTTCAGATTTTTACAATCTTGAAACCACGCGTTCAATAAATAACAAACTAATTTTCTAAATCTAAATCTGCATTCGTCTAAGTGTAACAATTGTCAACTAAACTGATCGATATCGTGTCAACAATCTCATTTACTCTAGTATATTGTGACAGCAATCAAAAACACATCAGACGTGACGAAAATACTTTTTGTTAGAAGGCTTCCTTTATAACTTTTTGTTTAAGTAAAACTTGAATATTTCCTGACGACGTTAACGTTGGAAGAAATTGTGATTATGTCGTAACTATTAGGTGTATTGATAATACTAATGGCAGCATTAACGGCCCGCTCACGTACACCAACAAATGTCAAAACATAGGCTTACAGACGAGATCAACTTTCACTGCGCACTGCTTGCACTGCCGCGTACGCTGTTTTACATGTACGATGCACAAGGCACCAACGTAACGTCGCTTTAAATTATAATATAGGTACTTATATTCTTGTACAATATTGACGTAATATAAGTTTATGTCCATTTGCGTTTCATTCGGCGAAGAGCACAGGTGTTCTTTCCTGTTATTCTTACACTTATTTCCTTTGTCCACGATCGGCAGTGGCTCAGGTATTATTATATTTCTTCAATTTGAGTTTTCCTGTCGGTTATAACATTTCTCGAATTATGTGGCACACATAACATGCAATGCTTGCAATCGTATCGAACATTAACATGTCTATCTGTAATCGAATGTTTCGAACAATAATTAGAATCTCAGCATTTAAGCTTAGTTATAATCGTAATCAAAATAGTAGTTGTAACTTGTCGACAACAAGTATTCTTAATTAAAAATATGGCATGATTTCGGTATGAGTAACTGAAGATGCAAATTACTATAACCATTGAGCTTGACAAATTGTAAAATGCATTTTTACCCTCTTACATTTTATTCCTTATGCTAACAGTATATTCTATTATCATTCACTTTATGTCTAATTCCCTCAAAATATTGCAGCAAGAGTATAAGAACCTAATTAGTTAATTAAAAACATGTTAACCTAAAAAAATACAATGCCCGTTTTACTTATAGTAAGTATATTTTTAATTTATGGACATAAATCACTTTATGCCAAATTACCAATAACATATTGAAAATATTCCTTCAGGAAATTATATCGCTTAACTTATACATGAGCTGAGTGGAAGCGAAACGTTCACGAAAATAAAACGTGGTGGTTAGAATAGAACAATATTAAATTTAAGGCAAGGTAAGTATATATTATTATATAAGATAATAAGATTTGCTGATCAGCAGATAACAACGGTTTTAATATTCGAGTGTCTTTCAACCTAGTATATCAATACATGTAATAAATAACTCCTTAATTTGATTGTGATAGCAAATAATTCAAAAAGTATGGATTCATAGAAGTATAACGTTTTTTAAAAACATAGGCACTATATTAGGCTAATCTTCTTAAATTATTCATGACGAGGTAACTTTCCTTTAGCGTCTGTTCGCCATTCTAATTAAGGTTAATGGTTTTTAGTTACACGATCAGGCAGGCCGTGTGTTTCAGTTTTCCATACGTAATATATTTATTTTGCTATGACCTAGAATCATTAAGGTCGTCGTCTGGCTTTTAGGCCTTTAAATTCCCATCATATAAGTTTGAAGGCGTTTTTGCTTTAAATGTCTCAGTTTTTATTTTATTTCTATTAAGTTGGTATATAATACTAGTGCTTGTCATTGACCCGACGAAATACAGCGCGGGCGGTTGATTAGACGCGGTTGCAACGTTGACACGGTTCACAGTAATCGCTCATCCGGCGCGGCCTTGTCAGCCTCGAGTGCACGCTGCAACCGAACACCAAATTGTAGTGTAATTGTAACATCGTTTTAAAAAGTTTTCACTTTATAATTTGCCTGGCACACATTACTTTTTATTCGTCTATTATAACACATCCGTCCCTCATCAGTAATTTCACTACCTAAATAGACCAATTTCCTCGTTTAAAACATCCGTCTCAAATCAAATTTTTCATATCTCCTCTCATTTTAGAGTAAATAATAATAATAATATTAATATTCTACCACATGCACACAGCGCCATTTAGCCCCAAATTAAGCAATTATATTTGCTTGTGTTATGGGTACTAAACAACTGATATACTACTTATATACATTTTTTTTTGTAAATACATACATATTATAGATAAATAGGAGTTATTTATATTACTGTGAAGTTTTACCTGAAGCACTTGTTAGGTTATTCTTATTAATCATGACAAACTGTACTGTCTCGGTTTGATTTATTCAATAAACTTTACTGACTGCTCAATATTTCTTCAGTCCATTTTAAATTTACATAATCATAATATATTATGTAAGTACGTTATGATTTCGCTCTAAGTTATTTATTAATCTATTTTCGTCTCTTTTTTTCGCTTTCTTTGTTTCTTTATTATTTATGGAACACAATAGAAATACATTTAAGAAACATTTAATATAAATATGCATCTAATGTAAATACTTTTCTATGTAACTTGCAAAGATTAAAAATATTTGTTTTTGTACTTTAGTACAACTAGCGTAGTGCATTCTTTCTTCACTATTCAATTAGTTATGTGTGACGCGCTCTCTCTGAAATCAGACTTTCTTCTAACGCTAACGTCAGTTAGACAACAGATTGTTAATAGCAGAAACCTCGCGATACGATAATCGTAAAATTTCTCAACACAAGTACACAATAAGTTGTTGTAGTCGTCAAATGTTTTATAATTATATACATGTGCCTTTAGTTCAGTTTAACATTACATTTTAAATTTCGTCAATTACCACGTGCAGGTATCTCCATATTCCGCGAAGATTGACAGGCAGACAATGCCTTAGGCATTAAGTCTGTCATAAGCGATTTGTTTGCAAGAAGTTTAAATAAATAAAACTGTTACGATCTGACTCGAGTGAGAATAGTTCCGAAGTATCTATGTTGCGGTATAGTTGTAACAGTGCGAGATAAAAATGAGAAATACTGAACACAGTATGTCTATCGTGCAGTGGATCCTTGACCGGGCAGCGTTCGTGTCACGTTGCAGACTGTGGCTTTCGATTTCGTAACTGAGCCCGCAGTGTGCACTGGCCGACCGATCGATTATGGTCATTGTGCCAGAGGCGTTCCACTCTCGCTGCGATTTTGCGTGCTCCGTTGCCTCTCTGACCTTTGAACGCCTTGTCATTTGTGCTAATTTTCTTACTTGTCAAGTGACACGTTCGTAAACGAAACTAAAATCGTACGGTACTAAACTAATATTAATTATCGTATTCTACAAAACAATAGGTAACAGAAAGTAAAATTAAGAAATCAACCATAAGGAACTGTACAAACACAGAGATGATTCAGGCCGGTACACGTGTTGGGTATTTCTAAATATAAAGAACCGTTGTGTGAATACCGTTTGATGTTTGAACGTTGACCGCATTGTAATTGTTACCTTTCAGTGCGTTTAATTATATTAAATGCATTTGAATAAACACTTATAACTAATTTAAACATACTTGAACAAAATATTGATATAGCGCCCAGGTAAGCGAATTTATACTATTACGTATTAACCGATAATTCTACTTCAAACAAACTTTCTCTAACAATTTTATAACAATATTGACAAATATCGTTATCACGCGCTCGCTGGAGGAGTCTACGGAGACCGAAAGTGCACGCCGCCCGCGACGATATAAACACACAAAACGAGTCGCGAATTACGCCCAAGTTCGCTTTCACCTTTAGCAGCTACCTTAGGTTGTAATTATAGAGTCCTTGACTACCGGTAAACGCTAAGTGGAAAGAAAGCCTAAAAAGGAATTTCATCCATTAAAATTAAAGTAGAGTAAACATTTAACGAGTGTCAGGCAAACGCATGTACTAATATTAATTGAGTTAGTTGGTATCCTGTTGGTGACGGTGTGTACTGGTTCCACTGGTTTTACAATTTCATAAAGCAGCCGGTTCCGAAGTTGCTTACACTCACTCGCAAGCCTACAAGCTTCGAATCTATAATGTTATGTCGTTGTTCGTCGAAAGTGAATGTTCCGGTGTTTGTTATTCGCGACGGACTCCATATCGTGTGACGTGCGTCGCTTTGTTGAACATTGATATCACACAATTGACTGCCTCCTTTAATCAAAACTGACAAGTTCTAGAAATAAATTGTATTTACGATACTCAAAACATTACAGAAAAGAATTAAAACGTGTAATACCACCCATCTTTTTCTGCATTAAACTTTATTTCTAGTTAAGCTTTATAATCATTAATATACCTATTCAATGACTAAACAATTTTACAGAGTCACTTGGTGAATACAACAGACACAAGTTAAATTTAGTATTTAAACCATTTGATCAAAGGAAGACTTACAAAGGTAATGCAACGTTCTAATCTCAGTTCTGCACACCTTACGAAAAATGAAGAAATTAAAAAATGCTGCGTACTATTTTCTCTGTACTTGTGCTCGGTAAATAATACTGCAATATGTTATTTATAACGTATGTTGGTCCAACACTGCTTGAATGTAATTAACATTTCGGCATTAGTAGCTTTTAGAGATTTATAGCAACACATATACATACATACTTACTTTCTATTTTCGCCATACACTCCACTAAAGCAAAATAAAACTTTTTGAATATTCCGTTTTGTTAAACTTCCAGCTCAAATGTAGTTACAACATTTACGTTGTGACTAACTGGCTGGGTAGCATAGTGGAAGTGCGTATGTATCCAAGACTGCTGTACCAAGAGTTTAAGGGTACAATATTTTGTATTATATCCTCAAGATATAATTATGTCCCAAGACTATATGCCTTGTGTATGTGTGTATATATCCGTTCTTATTCCGTAACCGTAATATAACTTCAATAACGTTGCTGATGATTATCTTTAAGATGCAAGTAGTCTCCGTTCTAGTTTCGCATTTACTCATTACCCCTAGTACGGTATGTTCATAAAATGAATTCGGCACAACCGGTTTAATTAGGCTCTCACTAGTTCACGTCTAACATGTTATTATTTATTTGTCTAAACGTCACATTTATTTTGTTTTTTACTTAATCAAAAATATATTTTCCTTCCAGCTATTGTCTCTTGCAACAAGCAGTAGTAAAAAATACAGTTTATGAAGTTGAGACAATGTATTTAATTTTGGTAATTCACTTTTATATACGGCTTATATTATTTCTATTAATTGCAAAGTTATGGGTTAATCAGGCTGAAAAGTGATTGAGCCAATGTTTTAACATTATTAAGATTATAATAATAATTATTATACATGTTGTTAGGTCATACCGGTTTCATTTTATTGTAACTATAAAAACAGTAGGTACAATTGTTTCATTTCAGGTCATAATTATTTAGTATGTGAACTTTTGAAGAATAGAAAAAACGGACTTTTATTTTTACACAAAAAATGAATTCGTTGTTAAACTAGGTCAGCTTAATAATAAATTCTAAATCCGAAAGCAAAATTGTTCTTATCACTACATAGTATAAAACAAATACGCTTCCCGCTGTCTGTCTGCCTGTTTGTCTTACTGTCTGTCTATTCCTATGTATGCTTAGATCTTTAAAACTACGCAACGGATTCTGTTGCGTCGCTACCGGCTGGGAGCCGGCATTAGTGGTAGTATTTACTACAAAATGTCTGTATACAACGTTCACAACTTTTTTTCTTCGCATCCGTGTGAAGCCGGGGTGGGTCGCTAGTAATTTATAAACATTCTTTTTGACATAGTGATTTTACAAACACAACTATCAGACATATCGTCATCATCATATTAACAGCCTGTAGGTAAACGTTCACTGCTGGACAAAGTCCTCTCCCAATTTAGACCACCTTGGCCGGTCGTGAGCCGTACATAGTAACTACACTCAAATACTACAAAGCATTTGGAAATTACACAAATATTTCTCAAGCAAAAATCGTTATACTACCTTAACCGCAACTTTGCATTCATGCGCATGCGGTATTTTATACATTTTTAAATCTTACTTTACTCAATTTGTATTATATCCACCACTTATTTATTGATAATTAACGATAGGACAATGACACAAATTAAAACATTATACAATATTGTTATGTTGTATAATACCTATCTGAGTGGTGTATGGAAATTTTGATCCTAAAATAGATATTATCATTCTTAGATGTAGATCGGTAAAAGTGCTTCCTATTTGTATCTTTCTCAGCTTATATGCTACACTCTAGCAGTCCATAGTTTCGTGCCGTAGAATGTTTTGCCGTGTCTGTGAATAAAAATATCATTTTCATTCGACTAGTAGTTACACATTGTCGACCATAAAATTGCTTTACCACTCTTAGTGTAAATGTCGTTTGCATATCACAAAGCATAATGTCTATTTTTGCTTGCAAGTGCCCTCAGTATGTCCTAATGAGTCTTATTAAATTTTAATTTTGATGTAATTTTCTCCTGCAAGGCGTAAAGCAAATATGTATACTTTCAACATACGTAAATCTAACATAAAAAAAACCTGATATTAAATGTCCGTTGTAAATACATTTAACCGTAACGTGATTTGATTGAAGATAATTTTAGTGTTTTAACCCAACATACGTATCATTTACTAATCTTCATGACGCGATGTTCAATGCCAAACACATTGACCAAACTACTACTAGACAAAATCTCGTACAATTTTAAAAAGTAGAGATACGAAACATATGTGTATATCTACAGTTGACCTGCTGCATATACTGTGCATCAATTAAAAATTAACTTTACAGTTTTATGGAATTAAATATAAAAATATTTACTATAATATATCTCAGTTAAGTTTTAACGAACCATTTGAATCAGCATTGCAAACCACTGAAAACAGTTAAATAGCCGTTTGAACATTACAGTTACCCGAGCATACGCGTCGGCAGTGGAAATAGGTCCCTATGCCACAGCGGACGACTAGGTTTTATCGGTATCTCCTAGGACTACGAGTGAGTAAACTGTCCAAGGGCTCCCAGGCTGAACATAAAATCGATTTAAGATATATTGGTGGCGAAAATTTAAATATGCGTACTATCCCCTAGACAGTAAATAGGCTGATTTTATCCTACTAACGAAAGAACCTGTATAGTGCAACAGAAATAATATTTAGTTAGTTTTAGTGTCAAGACAAATTGCCCAGTGAGTGATTTACAGATAGGTAAGTCTTGACAAAATTTATAATATTAAAATAAAGGCGTCTGTCAGTTCTAGGAGTCGGTTAATTATATTGTAAACTTTAAGGTTGAAGTGTGTGTCCTAGTGTCTGAATTGCCTTTAAAACATCTTGTATCTACATTAACAAATAATTCAAGCTGTCTCTACCGGATGTGGTGTACAAGTGTCAAACTTTATAGCATAGGTAATTAAATAGCAGAGTAGTTAATATAACGATCCCGTTGTGTCCGTTATTATCCCACTGCAAGATAAAGGCCTCTTTTCATACATAAGGCTTAAGCATTGATTACTAACACGCTTGCAATTTTAGTTTCTTCGCGATATTTTCTTATACCGGGAATAAAAAACGTAAACTTTAGTAATTTTGAAAAAACAATCACGATGGCACTTTGCTGGTTGGGAATTTTTAACCTCATCATCACAACTTCGACGTAGTGATTGATTGTTTTTCTATTATCAATCAATTTCTAATATTTTATAGCCTATTACTGATCACAAAGGGTGAAAACCTCTTTTCATATGAGAAGATATGAGCATTGATCACCACGTTTAGCAAGTTAAACTGTGAGATTTGTCTATAGAAGCAGCTTTATAATGAGTTCACGTGCGTTTGCGTCACCAATGATATCGTAAGATTCATTCTCGAGAGTGAATACATACCAGACGCTCTGTTTATTTTTCATGCAAATATTTTACGCTGTCACCGATGATACCAAACACGCATCATCTCATGGTAGAGCAACGCTACTGCAATGCTAACAATCACTTCTTATTGTTTCGATTTCATATGAGTGAATAAAAATTTATAAACAGCGAACAGAACACAACCACAAAACTTCATAAAAACTTGACCAGCCTTGTATATATTTGCTTATTTGAAAAGGCTGACTTTCCTACTAAGATAACAAGGTTTGTGTCACGGCCGATTTTACAAAAAGAAAACAGACATAAAGTACATCCAAACAAATATTAAAGTGTAATAGTTGTTTAGCTAACAGTTACAGACATTTTCAACAGTATCTTTGAATATAAAATAAAACCATAAACTTAAAATATTGAATTAATTGACCTTATCTTACACTGGAATATGTTTCACAATAAACAGTCCTATTATAAAAGGTATAGATCATTTCTCATATATTATAGATGTTGGTTAACGCTTCATGTAACATATGGCGTTAGCGCTAGTCAGCGAAGGCCCACAGGCTAGTAACAATCGAGTGTTCAAGTTCAACTCCTCTAGTGGCGCTAAACAATGTGACATTACGCTTTGCACAATATAAGCGCGGAGAGTCGCGACGCCCGCGCATGTCGACACCGCGACTAATATCGTAAAACAATACTTTATTACTGCTTTTTCAATAATTAAGAACATCGTAGAATAGTTTGTACTAAGTTTTAACGTATAGACAGTTTAGTTCTGTCTTAAGACAATTCCACTACAAGAATATTTATTTTCTATATTAGTAATTTATTAAATACGGCAGCAACATATACATCATCATGAAATTTATTCTTCTTCGTATTATATACATATTTGTTACACTACATAATATTTTATGCACATAATATTACTAATATCTTTCAACGTCTGTATAATAATTGTAATTAACGTTAATTTTAAAACCAACCGCTCTACAATTGCCTAATCTTTGCATTATTAATGATTTCGTCTCGCTACGTTCATACATTTTCAGACTTTCTATTTTCAGTATCTTTACTGGTATGTGTGAAAATGTGATAATGTACTGTAAAGAATTATAATTGGACGTAATGTGTGCTGTGTGCAACCGCGACAAAATTTCGTCCACGTCAGATACTTTCGCAACGTGATTGTTTCACTACTCACCGCTAGATGTCACTAATGATAACGTGTTTCAATGAAAACATTGTATGGAATAGTGACTTACATAGACGTCTATTTCTGCAATATCTTGCGTATACATATTTATCTCCACTGCGACTAGGTAAACCAATTACGTACATTTAATTCTATTAGTGATACTGGTACCTGCGTTCTCCGTACTCCGTACTACGCCTTGCTAGAGACAACTACATTTTAGTGCGTTTGTTCATTTTATTCCTGTATTTCATACTGATCACGAATTTGTTAAAAATTTATAATGGTACATTTCGTTATGGGAGAAAGGAGCATAAGTTTGTCTAATATTGATAAAAATCTTAAATCAAGCCCACAAGGTTTGATTGTCTGCTGGTAAGTGACACAAATTGCTGCATTGTGGATACAAAGTATTAATTGTAATTTATCAGTCAAACCAAGTTTTACCATCAATAATCATGTTAGTAGCTACATAAAAAAGTAAAGTTAAATTTACAGCTACATTAATTATTATTGGCTCAGTGCATCTGTTGTGCGGTGATTTCTCATAGACGACCACGTTACGCTTGCCAGTGACGTGGAGGTTTTAATTATTCGCTTGTTAGGCTTTGCAATGTTTTGAAACGGACATTTGATTTTACATCGCTTTACTTCAGCTGATATCTTGTGTGCGGGCGGTCTGTCACAGCTGCCAGTATACCGGCGACCGCAGCACGCGCCGGGTCCTCGTTGAGTGACCGAACGCGCACTACCACATTAATGACACTGACTAACTTACACGATAGGTATTAAATATTGTGTTTAGTCATAAAGCTCTCGTCGCCATCATTCTGTGTGTTATCGCTTCTAACACACTTAATATTATGAGTGATTACAACTAAATGTTGGCGGTGACCTTGACTGTGAAGGTTCGACTCTGTTTCGGATTGTGTTTTTAGCGTAATCATCGGGTGCGGTTACAATGTTCATTATGTACATTGCTCAGTATTGAATAAAACGCGGATGTGTTACGTACTGTCGACCCTACAAATACATCGCGAAACCATGATTGTTGTATAGATTAAATAGAGGTTGTACAGATAGGGCATCATCAAAAGCCTAGGCACGGGGCAAAGGCGTTGGGCAGCCGTGCGGGCGCTGCTTAGCGCCTGCTGCCTGCCGCCACCTGATCACCTAGCTCAACTGATAGATCCACACTCGGCTCATGGAAAACGGTCGCCAACGTTAGTAATACTTCAACTAATCGCGGTTAATACTAGCACACATCCGGACCTCACCTAAACGTTCGTTGCCATTTGTTGCACAATCTTATCCTACTCACTAACCCTACAGCCCACTGATCGATGATTTCACAGCTCGGAGCACTCGTGGAGGCGAAGAAATGAACGTTCCAAACGGTCACATCACCGGCGCTCGCCTACATCGCACAGACGGAGGAGGCATCACCGCGACGAGTCATCACCGCGGTCGGCCCCAGAACAGGTCAGTTTCAATGTTTCATTTTTAAATTTTGAAGGATGTGCGAAAGGATGGTGTGATTCGCAAAATTCAACATTCACCATTACCACAAAAGTGTCCACCCGTAAACCTGTCCGTCATTTAGATGATTCCATATGTACCTGTCATAAGCAAAATGCGGAACCAGAATAAAGCGTAAACGTCAGCGTGCCTGTTTGGGATAACACGCGGGACGGGTTTGGCTGGCGAGTGCGCGTGCGCGTGCGCCTTCGCCCGTGAAGATGTGCGCGAGAGACGGCGACCTCTTCGCGCTTGCGCCCGTTCTATTTGTGTTCGCCTTCGTCACTCGGGACGCCTTCAGTCAGTCGCAAAGCTGAGCCGGCCGCCCGGCGCGTCTCTGCCGCACCAAAATCTAGTCCGCCGCGTCGGGCCACGGGCGGCCTGCGCCGGAGTCATGGCTGCCCAACCACCGCGTCCACCCCCCAATAACTTACTGTTTTGTGGACCTCCGCCCGCGCTCCCGCACGTGCTGCTACTACCCAGTGATATTGCGTGCGACAATCACGACCTCCAAGTTGCACCTAGTAGTGACAGCCAAACAAACGACGCGGATGCTTTACACGAAATAAACAACGTGGGTGTGCCCACCTATGAAGGGCCCTACCACGACCAAGTAGGAGTTTTCGACGATAGTCAGAACATACGTTATCAGTTACCACCAGAAAATTATTTACGAAGAACTCATAGTTTTGATGTTTCGGATATTTACGCTGCACAAATCGTTAACGAAATCGACACAAGCGCATATCGGCACAGACGATCTGAACCTGACTTATCAAAGTATGGATTGTTCACCGAAGTGACTGTGGAATGTGCAGCATTGCAACCTCCTCCACTTGTACTAAATAACCCGTTCTATGACGGATCATACGCGTTAGATCCACGCCAATTAAATCAAGCTATGGTAGTGTTACCGGAAAATTATTTAGCTTTTGAGGATTCGTTTGTGCCAACTGCTTGGGATTATAAACCTGATTTTTTAATTGATAGAGATCTGAATCCTGACATGTATTATGATGGATTACCCTTAATTCCTTCAAATGATCCATGGTCTGTTTATTGTAATGAAAATACTGCTTTTGAATACTATTCCCCTCACTACGAAACTCCCCTTACAGAAGATGGAGTTCACTACATGCCGTTAAATGATATAGACTACGCTTTACCACAATATATGAGTTTACCGGTGTTGGAACAACCAAAAATAGAGGTCTATGTGAATAATAACAATTACAATGTAGCAGATGCGAATATACCTGACGTTACCCATATATCTCATAAAAATGATAATGAAATTTCACAAAAGACTGATGTGCCAACAACAAATGATATAGTGAGCAATGTAGTAAGTGAGGATGAAAAAGTTAGTGCCATTGACTCGTCTGCTAATAGAGAATCGTCTACGCAAAGTGAAGAATCTTTTAATGGCGATATATCCAATGACATTACATCTAGTTTAGCTTTTGTTCCTAGTAGTAAAAGTTCTCAAAGGCCTGACGACGGTGACGATACTACTGATGATACCTCTCCATGTTCCACCGATTACCACGAAGCTTCGGCACTCGACTTAGTACAAAGTCTCGATGAACTTTCATGTTGTGATAGTACCGATTATTCTCAAAGTAGAGATGACGTTTCACCGACTATTCCAGAGTTACCTAAATCTAACAATGCTGTTATTAAAGAAAACCAGAACACAACGAGTATATCTGTGGTTTCTAATATAACGCCTGTATCAACCGTACCTCTAAATCAATTACCATCCATTCCACATCACGGTCGACCAACACAGCTACCTCCTGTAGAAAGTAATTTACCTGAAAAAATAACTGTCAAAGCAAACGTAAATATAGAACAGATCTCACATTGCACTGAACTAAACAAGAAACTTGTAAATGTAGTTGAAACAGAGGTGACAAAAGCTAGTGAACCACAACAATGTAGATTAAACCAACAGTTATCAGAACCTTGTATTCGTGGCAATGATGTTAAAGTTAATACGTTGAAAATATCACAACCGCCTGTTCCACCAGCGGTGCCAACGTCTTGGCTGGCTCCAAGACAATCTGCTAGTGGCCATCAAACAAATGTAGTGCATACGCCGCAGATACGCGTCCAGAATGCCGAGGGTGTTGTGACAGATATACCGAAGAGCCCCAAGGTAGCCTCCCAGCCACCTGTGAAGACACAACAACCCGCTCTGGAGCCGCAACCTTCGTGCTCCTTCGCACTCCCTCAATCTGCGCACGCGTCACAACTCAAACCTGAGAAACAGACAAAAGAAGTAGAGGTCAGCCCGCATATCTATATAATACATTAACAATCATTCAAAACAATCGCTGTAACATGAAATACATGTTATATTAAAAGTACTGCGCCACGCGCTGCCAGCGCGCGTGTATTGAGAGCAATGTGCATCTATTTTAGCATATATTATTAGGTCAAGGATTTAATTTATTACTATCCTCATAATGTTTTAGAACAGTTAAAAAATATGTCGAAGGATTTCTCTAACATTGTTTTGTGTTGTCGTCATAAATGCTTTAACCAGTTCGCCCATCGTTAAACTTCTAACAGCACCAGAAGTAATTTATTTCTTGTTGCATGGATATTCTGATTTGATTGCGCATTAAATTCATTAATAAAACGCATTTGTTTTGGTAGAAATTTTCGTCCTGTACAACAACAATGAAATTTTTATGTGCCCATTTGCAATAAACAAAGTTATAGATATGTGTATAATACACTGAAAATAGTATCAGCAGCTGGCACGAACTATGCGATTCTATTGACGACCGATAGATGGCGCCGCATGGCGTTGTACTTGCGCTGAAAATGTGGACGACGCATGCGCACAGAAATAGTATCGCGACGATCACCTTCACCTAGGAGAGACCGTCGTCATGCATATGTACTGTGATATGATAACAGCCCATGGATGTGAACAAGCGACGCTCCACGCCCACGCACGCACCGACCTGATTTGATTTCATTAAATTTAAATGATATCAGAACCAATGATTTTAATACATATCAAATTTTTAGATACTTATTAGCATATCAAATTTTAATAGCTATGTTTAACCCAGAAAGTACCGGGAAACATGTCTAGTGATTAAACAATCTACACAATGATATATATTGAAAAATGTTCAAATTATCAATGTGAACACAAAAACAACAACAAATAGGGCTTGTCTACTGACAGGAAGGGTGCGTTGTACTACGAATCGTTTCGAGTCTCACTAGTACATTTGACTAATGAAGAGCCATCAAGAGACATACCTACCGCTCAATTGTTGTGAATTGTGAAACTACAGCTGTAAATTGCGTCCTGTTGAGGCCGGATCGGAGCAGATGATATTCTTTTAAAAGTACTTTTTCATAAGGCAAAGTATTTATAATGACATGACATAGTATATAAAGTACTTACGTGTCTTATTAAGAAGTTGTGAAAATGTTTTCACCGAATCATCTATAAAACAAAAGCAAAACAATATCCGAACTAAACCAATATTTTGACAAACAATATATTATTATATAACACTTGTTATGTATTTTAAAAGAAAATACTATTGTGACGCAAATAGTGCCTATGAACTATTATGAACGTTCGCATATAGTGCCTATGAACGTTCGCAAGTACTCAAAGCATATTACTTGCGCATTGTAATCCTATTATGAAGCAAATATCTTTGCCGAACAGTGGAACGCGTTGATGCTTGAGAACAAAGCTTCCAATTGGACCTTAGTCTTACTAAATCGAACACAAGACTTCTACCGACTCTAATTCAGATCTTTCGCGAGGTAGGAACACTCCACCGATCAGATTGCTCAATTACATCCGGCAATTCCACTATGCTTTTTCTATATTCTGTGTGTTACTCTTTAGGAAACTATAAATATAATTATGTAATATATTATTATGTCTAAATTTAGCTTTTTTTAAATCTTAATATTTTCTGGCTGCGAACAAAATTAGTTCAACGTTGACTATAATAGTAATAATATATTACATAACGTTACATTATAATTTTGCAATCATCATCATTAGTTGTCTTAATCAAGCCTTACGTAACATCAACAGCTTAACACTCAGTGGTCAGAGGTCAAGTTCATAGGTAGAATAGTTAGTATCGCGTATCATTAATATAACTGCGCGAGTAGCGTGCTCGGCGTTCAAGATATGGTCTGATAAATGTGGTACGCCCGTTGTTTTGCCCACCTATCTATTTGGTAATGCCCAATGCCTTCCGGCCGACCTTGCCAATATTGTCTTTAACGCGACTCTTGCGCTAAACGTGAACTACTATTTAATAAATCACTATAAAAAAATCATAAATTGTGTGACATTTTTAAAATATTAGGCACTATTTGCCTTGAGCAATAGAAAAATACTTAACATCGGTTCGATTCCGTAGACATGTAGTGAATGTGAATAACTTTAATTACCAAAATAAGCACACGCAAATTGAAAAATAAACAATAATCTGGTCGTTACGACCTACAAACTGTATGCTGTCATTATAAAAGAAATTTCCGTGCTGGCACATACCCATGATGGATGAATCTTGATATAATTCGAACGACACGATATTAATGTGTAACATTTAGTTATAATAAACTTAGAGTACAAGGGTATTGACCCGGTAGATGTCACAATCTGTTGATAAACCATTATATCAGTTAGGCGTAACCAGAATTTGCTTCGTTTTGTATTCACGGTTACGACGTTCAGCACAAATATTGTAACCAGAATTTGCTCCGTTTTGTATTCACGGTTACGACGTTCAGCACAAATATTGAGTCACTAAGGGTTTGCCATTGCAATTATGTGTTGATCGAACGGCGACAATTTTAACGAGTTAGACTCGGATAAATCCTGTTTCAACCGATACTGAAAACTTAAAATTGTTTCTTCCATTAGTTACATGCCATCTTTAATTAAATGCTATGAAAGCGCAGACCAACGCAGTTTAGTTTTGAACGTTGAGCGAAGCATACATAACATTACATTGTTTGTATTCATTGTGTCCTTTTGCTATAGTTAACGTAGAGATTAAGTTATCTCACTATTGTGTCATCTTTAATGTCGCTTTAGTAAGTGAGGCTTACCAATAGAATGCTTGTATCGCGCGGCGTGTGTACAGTTGTGTAACAGGCGGCGGGCTGGCCACCCGCCCCACGTCGTCGCCGGCGCGGCTCAGCCGCTCGCGTCTAAACAGTGCATAGTGAACAGTGCAGTGCAGTGCAGTGCAGTGCAACGTAGTAGCTATATAATGTCCACTGAATTATCCATCAAGCACGACCGTACTCGGCTACCCTTGCGGTTCGGCTCCTTTTATGAACTCTATAAACGATTTCTCAAGGAGCACGGGTGCAAGTGGCATGATGTTTCTAAATTACTCTCAGTTGTCGCTGAGATCCTTTTTGATGTTGACGGTGCTTGTAGCCGACTCGCGGGCAAGGTCAGTCAACAACTTTTGAAATATGAAGTTTTACTTGGAACTTAATTAACCTGTCAATACACAATTACTTACTAACACAAGTTAATTTTTGAATATATGTTTAATAATAATAATTTCCAATAGTTAAACGTCTTGTGGCAGAAACCTAAAACGTCTGCGGATACTGATGAAAACAATAACGGCGCGGCGTCGCAGCAGTACAAACTGAAATAAATTATACAGTGGATTTAGAAGAGACACAAACTGACTTTCATTTATCTGCAGCCGGATCTTATCTTTATTATACTAAAATTATCGTAACAATAAGGTTTAAACTAATGAATAGGTCACCTTAAATCATAAACAGGCGAGAATTTAATACGTAACACAAAATATAAGTATTACAGATATTTTTTCATCTTATAAATAAAACATTAGAAAGCTACCTATGTTCCATAAAACGCAGGCCTCTGCTATTGTTAAGACGGGTTGGGGCGGGGATCGATCCTGTTGGGACAGTTGTTACCTGCACCCCTGTGCGAACGGGATTAAACAGCTGGCCATCAGTGTGCATTTTGGTCTATAACTGTGAATAATGAACGAATAGTGTTCCGTTGTGCCGTGTTAACTAAACGTTACCACAGTAAAATTATGTTTGCGACAATATACAAGTTCTATTACGCCATTACCAGTGACGAGCATCTGACATCAGTGATATTATTTATGATCACGTACTATCTCACTGTCTACAAAATGAAAACATGTACTATCTCAAGACTGTTAGAAAAGATCGTACAATTCAACTATCCTGACACGTTCAATAATTTCGCACAAGCTAAGGTACGATACTCAACAATTTACAAACAAAAGTATTTAGCGTAATGTACAGTGAAACCATGCCAGGAAAAAATATATGAACCTATCAGTTGATCCACATTCTAACAAAATCGTTAAACTAAAAATTGGTGTTAAGCAACGTTAAAAGTACCTACTAGTTGATACTGATCACTAATTAGAAGCATACGGTAGTTTGCAAAGAACGTTAAGCGTTGAAAATTGTTTGCCAAGTGAAAGTAGAAAATTGCGACTGGCACATGAATATACTTTGGCAGCGTTGAAACTGCGCGAATCACGATATTACGTTGAGAATGCACGATATTTTTGTGTTTCTTCCGTTGCATACAAAGCTCTTTTACAAACAGTGTTTGCCAGATGAATTGCTGGTACTAAGTTTCAAGTACTTACAAAATTTTTGACGTGTCTTAAATAATTGTTGTTTTTGCATTCCGATACGAAACATTCAATGCATTAGTTACGAAATAAATATACATAACTATCTAGAACACTGTTTCGATACTATTAAGTTAATTAACGTGCCGTGATCTCGAATTAAATCACGGATTCTAGGTTTGTGTCAAACATATTAAAATTGTTGTCAGATTACAAGGAAGAAATAGGCTCGCTACCTATTAGAGTTCCTAAATTACCTACAAAATATGAATGTTATTCACTTTTTTTACCTCTTAGTTGAGACAAATTTTTCCTTTGAACGATGTTATTCAAAATAAATAGAAGCAAATCAGTCATGATTAGGTTAAATTCATGTTATTTGATTATAAGGACATATAGTTTACAATATGATAAGCATGATACAGCACGTAGTATGGGCGTGTCGAAAGACTATTATTCATCTGGTCAGCGACTGTATCCGTTGCATCCGTCGCGTCTAATACTCGCTACGCACAGAATATATATAATATATTGTGTTGATTCAATATTGTAAAGAGATAAGAATCGACCTTAAGGGATAAATATTACGTTATGCGTGCATGAGATGAGACGGTTACATTGCGTGCAGGCGACGTGCGCACGCGGTGAGTCTCATCCGTGTCGGTCGCGGGCACTGCCGGCATTGTTCAGTACTCACACGCGCTCTACTAACCCAATTACCTACGGCTTATTGACAGAACTATCTTGGCTCCTTTAACCACTGCTCAGAGAAAGTGTTCGTTTGCATGTCTATTCCACGTGGGATGATAAAGAGCGCCGTGTGAAATTTTATAAGTACCTACTGTCGTGTTTGTTTACACTGTACAGTTACATAATTAGAACATGAGGACGACCATGCAAGCGACTTCATTGTAGATTATCATATTTGTAATGTAATTTTCCCATTTAAGCTAACAACACAACAACATTCTTGCATTCTTCTCAATAAAATATATTCAAACGATTCAATGTCTAAGTCTGTATCAAGATTGTAGTAACAACTAAAACAAAATAATGGATCAATGCTACTTCGTCGAAACGATGACGTTAAAAACAAGTAAAATGTTATTTTAATCCAAAAAATAAGGCCATAAGCCCTAGACAAATATTATGGACAAAATAATTTAGAAATAGATAGATATTCTTTGAATAGGCAGAGAGTAATCCACACATATATGTATATAAATAATAATACGAAAAAACGTATTGAAGTGTAATGCGAAGAAATGTGTTCGCTGCGGGCACCTCGAAGTGCGCGGGAGGGCGCTCCCACGGGTTGCCGATATTTTTAGTGCACGACGATTACTTGGCACCGGCGGCCGCACTCGGTTGCGCTAGTGATCTTTCTGAAATTCGTTCGCGCTTAGGTACGCTCTCGATCTCGAGATAGAACCAGTCTCATGTCCGGTGGCGGAGCAAGCGCCGTGTAAACTAGAAAAATGTCGTGGGAACTCTAAGTCTATTGTTAAACCGGTGCGAATGTGTAAATATGACGTTTCTGGAATATTATGTGATATATCCTGGATAAAGTGCTTATAAAACAAATCCTTAAAACTGCCAATACAAATAATATGGCCAGCTTGAGTACTAGTGCTAGTGCCACAACGAGTCCGCGACGTCAGCGTTATAACCGTTCATCCACCACAAGTGTCACTCAATTGTTGTCCGACGGATACTCCAGCTTTATCAACCGTCTCACGCGGCGTGGACCTTCGGAGAAGACTGAAAGTGTAGTAGATACAAAACTTGCCACCCGGTCGCGTTTCGATGACAAACTCATTACAAACAAAAATTTTGCTCTGTCCAATGTGCAACGCTATGAGAACAACAGTCACATCTCACCGTATACATCTTTGACTTCCGGTGTACCTTCGAAAAAGTTGAACGATGACCGTACGTACTCAAATTACCTGGGCGCTACTACAAAGGCTCGTATCCACACATCACCTTTGCATTCTACCTCCGGGAGTAGTGTACTCGGCCGCAGTGACTCATTCCGCAGAGCTCACTTAAAAGATAATAAATCTTCGCCGTTCACTAAACGATATCTTCTCAAAGAGCCAAATAATAACATTGACAACATTTTCTTAGGCAGTACACGTAGTCGTTTGGAAGACAAATATTCTTCAGTGTTGGATAGAATAGCGGTTCAGAAAAAAGAAAGGGCTAAGAAAGAAAAGGAAGATCGTGACAAAACATTAGAGCCTGAGCCGAATTTATCGCGAGGACTTATGCGAAGTTTAACCACTGCTGTGTTTGGTGAAAATTCTTTTAAAAGGAACAATTACTCTCGTGAAAAAACTAGGGACAAAACGCCATTCAGGAACACCGTTGATCGCCGATTGTCTTCTAGCCATAAACAAAAAGATGAATACAAAAACGGTTTTGACATTCCTTTAAAAGATCGAACTTTTTATGGAAAAGACAGAGACAGTGTCTACAGAAGACATCAAAGAAGATCTCTTAGAGCTGAAAAAAGCGAAAACAATGATAGGAAAATAGGGAAATTAACATTACGCCCTATTGATATAAACATATATCCTGCTGCAAGGGATCTAATATCACCACCACAACTTGCTATCAACGATATTTCTAGTAAATCAAAGATAACTAAAACATCAGTCGCTTCACCGTCTAGAGAAATAGGCCGTCAAAGACAAATATACTTTCCATCAAGTGACGAGGACGACGACAAAACTCCTGTCGGCGACCGTATTCTTAACGACCGCGAGACGAGACGCAAGGAGATCCAGGGTCTTATAATGAAGTATGCACATCTGGATGAAGTTTACGGGCGCATTGGCGAGAAGGAGACTAACGACATAGCGAGCGAAGTGATCGTACCGAAGAAAGAACCGCTGGGTGTGGGTGACGTTGTGGCCCTGCCGCCCGAGCTGCGCAGCCGCCAGCGGCCACAGCGCCCGCGACATCTGATGCGGCACGCGGCGACGCCGCCTGTAAGCACACGCTAACAAATCGCCTGCGCACTGTGTGCCGCTAACTTACACCTGGTCCGTGGTTTTTATAAACACTTTACCTATTGTACGATTCTATGCATTGTTGACGTTGTTCTACTTACACACTCTTAAGTATTATGACATCAAGATGCTTAGTTTTCGGCACCCAATAATAAGGTGTACCACCTTCTTCTCTAACTACATCGTCTACTAGTGACAACTAAAGCAAATTACAAATAATGTAATAATTACGAATGTGTGCATGTTTTTTGAAACGATTTATTAAAAACAGACGGTAGTCAATAAAAATAAGTTCGTTAGTATTTAATGACAAACTGCATATCGTACTTGTTAGTAGCTAACTGTGTGTTGACAGTTCAAGAGTTAAAAGTAAAATATTATCAAGCCTATTAATTAGCCTTCAATAATGATTATAGTGCATGTGTTACGCTTTTTTGTGCGTGGTATAAAAGCTAATATGTCACTTCTCTGTGTTAAAATATTTTCAAGTTCTAAACATAAACGAAGTTTTGATAGATCCTACTCTCGTAAAGTTAGTAATGTATTTTCTTAATATTGCAAAGACGTTCGGGTGGACACTTATCCTAATATTAATAATCCTGTGCGCGAGGTGAATGTAACGAAAGCGATCTGAGTGCATGCGGAGTGCCGTGACCCGTCCTCGGTGAGTCCTCGTCCCGGTCCTCGTCCCGTTCCCGAGTCGGCGAGGTGTCGGCGGTGTCCGCTGCGCCCACCCGTCCGCCTTGTAACAAGCATGTACCTCCGACACACCATACCAAATGTCGCTTGTCTGACGGGCAACCGTTCCATTGTTTGATTGTTGGGTACAACACTACTCGGGTCGTGGCGATCGTGGCGCTCTCCTGGCATGTGGTGGTGCGTGTGCTGTGGCCCGTGGCGTCCGTGGCGACCGTGATGTCTGCTCGGCGTGCGTCGCGGCGGCGGCGGTGCGGACGTGCCTGGCGCGGACGGCGGCGCTGGTGCTTGCAGAGCTCCCGGGCACGCTCCTCCGTCAAGGACGACAAGGACGGACATCTGGTCTACTGGCCCGGATATGTCATGGGAGCGAGATGTTCGTGTCCACACCCATAACTTAAACAACATTGTATTTACTATACACACACTGTAAACACTCACAACCATACACATAAACTGACATGCGCGCATACACTCCTCACGAACTCATTCTCATACATGTTACATACATAGTTCAAAAATATACATAAAGTTTGCCATTATGCAAACAAACACTAGTCACTACAGATGAATCACAAACACGTCACATACCAAATGAAAGACTTACACCAAGATCAACGCAAAAGTCCTTTGAGTCAGTGATTCGTGTTTTTGAAGATTTCAGACTTAAAATTCTGCTTTTGAAATGTATTTTATACTTTTTTCATAAACCAGTTACAAACCACAAACGAATTAAGTCATATTGGAGCCTCGAACATTGGTCGTCTGTGTTTTGTGTCGACTAGAGTCGTGATACTGAGATAGTTGATATAGACTGGAAATCGAGTCTGCTAGCGAGTATCAATGAACTCTTAGTTTACGGAATGCCAGTGTCGATTCCTTTATGACTTTGTGCAATGTGCATTTGATTAATTATATTACCTTGGTTTAATTGCAGACAAAATCATCGACACGCTCGGTGAGGGCACCTTCGGCAAGGTGGTCGAGGTGAAGGATTTAGAAATGTGAGTATCTCTCGTTTACTTATTAAATTATATATGAAGCTAATGTAGCGTGGATTGCCACCCAGATAGCATTGCAAGCAAGCGGCATAAAGGTATCCATTATAATTTGCATATCTTGTTATCCACAGAATTATATTTTCATGTTGAACTATACGAAAAGCACATCTTTTAAAGCTTTTAAAATATAAATACAGTGAATAGTAATGTCACTGCATCAATATAGGCGGTGCAGATCCGTATGCCACCGGATGATAACACATTATTTGGCGGGACACGCCCCTCGTTAATTAAATATTCACTTCTATTTTTATTTGTTTATAATAGTCGCCCAGTCAAATTTCGTTACGTATTGCCAAATTCCTAGTTTTATATATACTAAAATAAAGCATAACACATCTAATTATAAATTCCAGGGAGCACAGAATGGCTTTGAAGATAATCAAGAACGTTGAGAAGTACAGAGAGGCTGCAAAACTCGAGATTAACGTATTAGAAAAGTTAAATGATGTCGACCCTGATTGTAAAAAGTGAGTGTTTGATTATTGTGTTGTTATTATGTGCCGGCATCGCATATTGATAGTCGAGGCTGGACGAAGCAGAATGTAGCAATATTTGACCTTGCACGTTTATATGCGACGTTATTGCTCCTGGCTGGCTCGCCGCCAACCTACAACCCGATGTCAACTCCACACACTAAAATACCGTCTGCTCACCGCGAACTGAGCGCTGAACTTCACACATTATTTGATTCCGTGTTCATAATATCTCTGATATAATTATAGTATATGTTCTAGAACATATTATAATAATAAAACATTTATTGTCAGGTTGCATAGACCCATACCTTACAGACTAACATACATATTACCTAATTATGTAAGTATGATACTAAAACGACCGTCTCTCTCTGTTTCAGCTTGTGCGTTAAGATGTTAGACTGGTTCGAATACCACGGTCACATGTGCATTGCGTTTGAAATGCTCGGACAAAGTGTATTCGACTTCCTGGTAAGTATCACGCTATTAATACCTTATTTTACCTATATATTGTTTTTCGTGTAAATGCATCACTAAATACAATGCGTCATTGTATTAGTAACTCATAAAATGTACGTTAATGGCATTTAGACATGCGGGTTTTCACATTGTACCAAATTAAATTAATATCCTTGTGGCGGTTTTGACAATTAATTTATATTTGACATTGATACATGTGAATTTATTGAGGCTTGTTAGAATTATTTGATTAGGGTGCAACCTCAACCTTATCTAGATGTTGGACGGTGACTGTTATTGTATATTGTGTTATAAATATTTGTTCAAGTCTAAATAAAAATTTGACTGAAAGGAATAACTGAAATAGATTACTTATTGCCAAGAATAAATCTGTAGGAAGGTCATTGAGCTGTCAATTCATAATTAAAATTAATATTTATGTGTATTGACGTTTACCACTCACAAACGCTTGTACCTAATAAATACAAAGTATCTCGAGGCACATCAAATTGTTCCTTTGACGCCCACGAGACCAGTGATTAGCCTAATTCCTGACTTGAATCACTCATTCACTCTTCTAAATAACAAGGTGATGTGCCAAGCATTGAAAATAGTGACAACCAATAAACGTGGTATACTAATATGTAAATCTGAAGAGTTTTTAATTCTTCATAAAGGCTATATATATAACATCACGGTAGGACCCACGGGAGCGGAGCAGTAAATAAAAATGCATTTTAACGCAGGTGAAGCCACGCTACGGACAGCTTATTATACTTATTTTACTAAGAAAGCTACGCGTTACTTTATCGGCATCACCTTTTGCTACGCCCACTTAAATTTTTATTTTCTTTGAATATCTACACATTTACGTACTTGCCAATGACGCTACGTTGTGTCTAAAATTAAAATAACACTGACTAATAAAAAAACGAAAGTGCTAGTAGGGTTTTGGTACAAAGCCCAAAATAAGTTTCATCATCGTCATAATATCAGCTGAAAAAAGGTCCACTGTAGGCCACTCCCCATTTTTGACATATGGGCCGGTCGTGGTTCGTCCTCTTACATCGGTTACCCGCCACCCAAAATATAAATAATAAGCTTATTAATTATAATTAAAAAAATATTTATCTGTCATCATATTTGTGTACTGAAACATACTTTCAGTCACACATCATAGTTAGGTTAAGTTAGTTGAGTGAGGTTTGGTTTTTTGAATGCTGAATAGATTGAATATAACCACACTAGCTTTCCGTGGCGTGTTTTCACCCGCGTCTTTGCTTACTGCTCAGCTCTCGTTGCTCGTAGTGTGATGTTACATAGCCTTCCTCGAGAACTGGGCTATCATACGCAAAAGTAATTTTCAAATCCGACTTGTAGTTCCAGAAATTCGCGTTAAAACAAACAAACAAACTCTTCCACTTTATATGATAGTATAGATTTGATGCACATTCTTGGTAAATCGATGATTCATTACTATCTGAGATAATGTTATGTGATATTCTTGATTCTATATAACTGTGAGGACTTTCCCAGAAATAAAGTTGAAACACCGGGTTTTCAATTTAATGTATGTTACCTAAATTATAGTTTGGTTTAATGATCGCTAGGCCTTTAGAGGTTTTATTAGAAAGAACCATTTTAGGAGTAATTTTAATGAAAATTTGGTCGAGACAGTCATCACTTTAAGCCAAACATAATTTCTTGTTTAATTTCTATTAAACATTTATTTTTTCTATTATACCATTCGTAATATAAAGAACATGTTAGTGAGTAATCCCTAGATTACGGATGTTTTATATAGATCACGGACACAAAGTACACTACTCGGACCACACAACACTACGATGGTAAATTGCGATGTGACGTCACACACGTGTGGTCTACCGATAATCTTGACCTTGTCACTACCGTTATGTGTTTTATTTCCGATTTTTATACGATACATGCTTCGATTGAAATTGGCATACTGACTATCTGTCTTACAATCAACTGATACCATCAAATTGCAACCTAAAGAAAATAATAATATATATGTATTGGAGACAATCAAAATTCGAGGAGTCTTTCGGCTGATGAATACAAGCATTTTTCTTTTAATGATGATCATAATAAAATTTTGAACGCTTGTTTTTTACTATGTGACCATTGTTATAACCTTTTTTTAAAAGATAGGTACGTACTTAATAGATTCTTTTTTTATTTACAGAAAGACAACAACTACCAGCCTTACCCCTTAGAACAGGTGCGACATATAGCGTACCAATTGATATACAGCGTGTTGTTTTTACACGACAATAAACTCACGCACACTGATCTCAAACCGGAAAACATACTGTTTGTCGACAGCGACTACGAAGTGGTCAATGTATATAATGGATCCAAAAAAGTAAGTGCAGATGTAAGTATACGACGGATATACATAAGTATATATTTTTTACTTAGCATGGTTTTATATAACTTTTATTTTTTGGACTTCACGAATGCACTGAATTAAACTTTGGTGTTGTACTGGACTAACAAGAAGTCATTAGGTTCCGTAAAAGCCTCTACCGTGTTATAAAACTTATAAATTAATACTTTAAATTGAGAACAGTATAGCAATTGTATTTTGACGAAATATAAATTCATCAAGTGCATATATTGCTTAGGTGTTGTAAATATGAGTAACTATTACAATTAATAATAATTAATTAATTACTGAAGGTGCAACAATACAATTTGTTTTAATTAGATCAAGGATTATATTTTTGTTACAATTTATACATCATATGAAATATAATTATCACAAATAAATATATGTAGAATCATAGTCAAGCAGAATTACTAAAAAAAACATAATTCTACTATTCCTTAATAATTATCCACACTGTTTTATCGTGTTTTAAAATATAATAAGTAATATTAAAGTGACAGTGTTTGCTAGCTTCTGAAATTGTCTGCATGCGTTGAAGATTTGCATTAATTACCTGTTTTTGTTTTTTTGCCTTGACTTTTTACAAGTGATCATAAATGAGATGTAACTTGAATTCTTTTGTGTTTGACAGAAACACGACTTACGGCGCGTGAAGCGGAGTGACGTGCGCCTGATAGACTTTGGCAGCGCGACCTTCGACCACGAGCATCACAGCACCATAGTGTCCACGAGACACTACAGAGCGCCTGAAGTCATACTGGGTACGTGATGTGCATGTTTATGGATTGTGCTTTTTTATTAAGCAAACCACAGAAACTGCGGCCGCACTATTAATGCTAAATTTCAGTGGCCACACTGCAGAAAAGACTAGAGAAATTTATTTGTTCACGAAATTGCAGTCGCTTCAGTAGTGCGGCGGTCTCGGCCTTAGTATATATATTAGCCAATAGTTTAAGCTCTCCTCACCATGTTTTTCTCCGTCCTATAGCAGTAATGCCCCAGATAAACTTAAGATTACTGACATGGGTTTAGACGTGTTTTCTTGAACACGCTAATCTCTGGAGCTACCAGTCTGATTTAATAATTATTTTTGAGTTCTTGAGGAACCTTAAAGATTATGTAACATTACGTTACTGGCGACGGGAGCAGCGCAGTAACCAAAAATGTAACTTAACACGGATATAACTGAGCTGCGGCCAGTTAGAGGTTATATAAGTGTAACCTAAAATTATACTCGTAGACTATAGTTGGATACTGGGTTAGAGAAAAGCCAGTAAAAATGAAAAGTAGTGGCAGCGTCTAGTAATTCCTGATACAAACTAAACATGTCGACGGACGCGTTGATGCCTAAGTTCTTTTCAGCAACCGCAGTCAATAGTCCAACATTATAATAGTTGATGATTTGTGTTCTTATTTACTAGCCATTATAAAACCACATTCGCGAAGAATTTAAAGTAATTGACAATACGCTCAATTGTTCTATACGTAATTATTCACGAGTTACACTACAATCAGGCTCTATTGGTTAATGTTTCTCCGCGCATGATCTGCTTCTATGGACAGGCAGCCTTAGAGTCGGTGAAATAAAAACGATGTAGAGATTTTTGACCCTTAAGAGTTACATCAGAGACACAATTGTATCTGAACTGATAACCTTCAGAGACATTCACGACAGTAGAACTGTTGTCATATGATTCAACACTTCAGTTTCTAGTAGCTGAACTAACAACCTATTATTTTAAATAATCAATATAACCTTGATTAAAAATAAATTTACGTCTGAAATTGCCAAATTGCGATTCTCGTCGCTATAGTAGCAAAAGTTATTGCTTTACGAGCGACGTCAAGAATTAAATATAGCATACTTATATCATAGTGTTAAAAATACTCGTGATAAACATTTAACGGTAGATTCTCGTTGTAAGAAAATATCAGTTTTGTACACTGCATATTGATGTCCAGTATTAAGAGTTCTCTTACATTTTGGCACAGCACTACTTTAGGTATTTTATGCAGGGGGCAACTATGCGACCGCTCCCTTCTTTCACATCTTGTTATTTGCTATCTTGTACCATGTCAACTCAGACACAAATAGGTCATAAAAGCACGACACTTATACCGTTGTTATAATATGTAAATTTTCATTCTCAGAATTGGGTTGGTCCCAGCCGTGCGACGTGTGGTCAATCGGCTGCATCATGTTCGAGTTGTACCTTGGCATCACACTCTTCCAAACACACGACAACAGGGAACACCTCGCGATGATGGAGAGGATCCTAGGACCCATACCTTACAGGTAATTATAACTAGTACTTTCATTTATTAACAATATTTTATGGAATAATGTTAAGTCGTCAGAGGCCCTCACAAGGTGGACCGACGACCTGATAAGAAGGGTGACGGGCAACTAATAGATGAGGGCGACTCACGACCGGCCAGGGTGGCGAAAATTGAGTGAGGCCTTATGTCCAGCATTAGATGTCTTTCAGCTGATAAAAAGTGTAACATTAAGACGAAATTAATCCATAAATTATTCCAAATGTATTTATTGTTCTCTTTTCGTTGTTTTATGTTTTATCTAGAATTTCAATAATACTTGAACAATACGGTTCTTCCAGCTGTAAATGTTCACAATTAGTTTACTGACTAGTCGCTTTACGTAACACAACTTGTATCCACTCATCGTTCCTATAAAATAAACACCTAAAATATAACACTTCTCTGTTTAATCGTTTTATACAGAACAGTTTTAAGGACCCATTGCGTAACATTGTTTAATTTTTATTTGATTGTTTTAGAATGGCACGAAAAACTAGGACAAAATATTTCTACCACGGCAAATTAGACTGGGACGAGAAATCGTCAGCTGGCAGATACGTCAGAGAAAACTGCAAACCTCTATTGGTGAGTTTCGTGTACTATTTTATTCATATTCGAACTGCAAAGGAAAGACTTCTTGTCATAATAAAGAAGACAGGAGCATTGACTACTTTTTCGAAGGTCGGGTTTCCTCACGATGGTTGCCTTCACCGTAAGACACTGTCTATGGTAAAAAGGGCATATTGGTACTTACATGGCTGCCATCTATACCCTTGCATTACCTAATTTCAATTAGTTACCTTGTTTTGTTTGTAGAATGTAACAATCAATATTCAGTAGTTTTATCGTTATTCGGGTAAAATACTAACGTTTTTAGTCTCATAGAAAAGGCCTAACCTTTATAGTATGTCTATAACTAAAATTAAACGTTACAATTTCAGAGGTATCTACAAAGTAACGGCGAGGAGGCGCGACAGCTGTTCGACCTGATCGCGCGCATGCTGGAATACGAGCCGTCGCAGCGTATCACGTTACGCGATGCGCTCAAACATCCCTTCTTCAACAAACTGCCAACGCACCAGAGGCTCGGTACGTAAGTAACACTATCGTGTCACGCTTACCTGCATAGATAAAAACAAATTAAACAATCACGGTTTCAGTTCGTACATTTACATTTCCAAGCCAATTAATTGTTACGGTTAATCTTAACGCGCGGCACGTAAGTATCATTAGGTGATCTACCAATAACATGGGGAGAGCGATAGGACGATAGGACGATAGGACGATAGGACGCGCTCGTCGCATCCCGCTCACCCCTCCAAAAATACCCAAAAATTGGTTATACACATCCAACGTCATTGTTCAAGATATTTTCTGGGTATTATACATCCTAATAAATACTGCAATAATTTATTTGGTATGAACAGAGCTCACAATAATATGAGGCAGTGCGCGGTACGTAATAACTGCGCTACAAGGTCAAACATTCGAAAGCACAGATATACACCAATCATGTTGTTTGTAGTGAATTATTATGTTGTGCGTGTAGTGTTGCCCTTCAAGCGGAGTATGTGTCTATTATAGGGTTATCTGCGGTCACTTGCCTAGTATGGTGACGACAGTACAGCATTACTCTTCATCGCTATTATTTTAACCGAAAGAAATAATTGTCAGCGAAAATTTAAAGAAACAAGACGTCCTCGAAATGCAATAATATCGACGTCTTGTATATTTGTTAAATGACAAGTTTTTTTTTGTTATAGGACACCAGTTTACAAGGCCGTCATTCCTTAGGTCAGGCCTATTTGTCGTTAGACGCTTATCTAAAGGCTTCATTTTTGTTTATCACACTCTAAACACATGTTGCGACATGACGATACGAATAATTGGTTTTATATTGTGTTGTTAGTGTGCTATTGATTTCTTTCGCTTACTATGTTTATTGTCGTCGGTACATAACCTTCGCTGTTTGTATTTTTTTTGTAATAAAAACAAAGAGGCTGACTTAATCTCTAAAGAGCGTTAAGACTTGTTTTAACGAGATTCCGCTCGCATCTTAAAACCGCACTAAACGACAATTGCATTATGTAATGTCAACATTTATGTGTACATTGCAGGCAATGACCGCGCGCGATGCAACGGTGAAAGTTCCGGGTCGCGCGAGCGCTCGCACTCGCTCAGCAGGTGAGCGGCGCCACGCTAGTGGCCGAGCCGGCGGGCCGGGGGCCGGCGGCCGCACGCGGGCAGGCGGCCGCACGCGGGCAGGCGGCCGCACGCGGGCCGGGGGCCGGCGGCCGCACGCGGGCCGGGGGCCGGGCCGCAAGGAGATAGTCAATAAGTGGCGGCGCGTCACAGCGTGTAAACTTGTACAGTTGAAGTGATAAGTGATAATTATTTTGTCGAACATTGTAATCTAGGTAATATTTTGTTGTGAATCGGTACTTCTCAATTTGTATTTATAAAGTAACTATTATTCGAAATAAAGACTGTCAGTCTGGATTTTGTGTCTTATTGAATACTGAAAAATAAAGTGAGAAATTACTTATAATTTTTATTAGTCCACCCTGATGGACTACGGCCTATGATTGGTTCCATGCTGTAAGACCACGAGAAACCATAGTGTAGTAATAGGAACAATGGGAACAAGAAAAATGACTCGGTTTTTTCCTGACTAATACCCGGATTACACGAGGCTAGCTTTTCAAGCTAGGACAGCAAACTAGTGTCAGTGATCCAGCAAGCTAGTACTTCTGCTTGGTATAGACAGAACTAACTTTATTTCTAAACTAGTAAACTAGTTGAAAAGGTAGAACCGTTACTTAAATGGAGTTATATTTTTGAGGCCAGTAGCGCCCCACCACTGATTTTACTATCCTGGGTTTTGTGTACTATCTTCATGTTGCCGACGAAGCTAGTTTGGGTGTATCCCACTATTTCCATGGAAATGCGAAATGGAAAAAGTGGGAAGAGTGTTTTATACTAATTATATCCCATTATTTCTATTGCGGCAAATAACCGCTAGTACCCGGAAAGAAAAAAATAAATAAAATTCCTGGCATTTAATTTTATCGCGTTTGTTGCATTTATATAAAGTATTATTTTTATGGGTCGGTCGGAAAGTGACTAGAACGCAAAATGTCCGCTTATGACAAACGACCTAATTTCAAAATGCCACGAACCTTTGTATGTCGTATCAGTACAAATAATCAGTGTGAATAAATAAAAAATATATTGGCGTTTATATCAATTCAATTATATTTATACGCAAATTGACTACATCCTGGTAAAGCTAATAACACTTTTGTGTCAAGTCGTAATCAAGTCGTAATGGCTCAGTGGTGAGAGCACCCGCTTCGCAAACACGAGGTCAGAGGTTCGAATCCGGGCAAGTACCAATGTGATTTTACAAATCATGTGTACTTTTGAAGTTAATCTGGACATTACTGACTTTGTTTTCTTTCTTTAATCTTAGTATTATATTAATTGGGGAGTATTTAATTATAAATAAAATAAATAAATAAATAAATACAGTGCAGTAAAACTACAATAACAGTGGTGTGACATGCTGTATTCCTAGCTAAGTTATTAAATAACTTGTGTTAAGGAATACAGTGCCGCTCCTTTTGGATAATTATTAATACCGTACACAGCATTCTAGAATATTTTACTACAACTCAATAACAAAGCATGACATAATAATTTATAAGAAAAATAAAAGAAAATAATATTTTTGTGTTATGTAACAAGAAAACTTATGATAAATATTCATGTTTAAGTGTAGGTGAATATAATATGTGTGTTTATGTTTTGTACAGGAATCGGTGGGCATTATATATAGCGATTAAAAACAAATGTTGGTTGAGGTTAAAATAATAAAACATGATTAAAATACATAGTGGGTATTAGCACAAGTATGACAATTTATACCAAAGTGAATTCCAGATTAGATTTGTTAAATCATGAGGGTAAGTGCATAAAACTTTTGACAAATAAAGTATTTATGAAAAAGTAATGTAAAGTATTTATGTAAAGTATGTGTAATGCATGTGTGTTGTGATGAGTGGTGCTCGGTGTAAGTGTTGGTTTTATTGGTAGGTATGTTATGTCTGTGATGGACGATGATTGACTTAAGTCTTGGTCATGTCATCGTGTGTGATGTGTGGTACAAGTTATGAGTGTCGGACGTCTGTGTGTGTGTGTGATGTTTGGTAAGTCTAGCGTATTAAGTTGTGTGTAATCTATACTTATATATAGGTAATAAAATTGGAGTGTCTGTTTGCAATATTGAAATAACCGTTTTCACCACATGTATCCGAACATATACACGGTCCATACACCAAAACAACATTCCTACAATTTTTGTCTGACAGTCTGTCCGTCTGTCTGCTTGTTCCGGCCAATCTCCGAAACGGCCGCCGACCCTGACGGGACCCTTGTTGGCAGGTAGCCGATGCAATAAGAAGTAACTTAGGCTACGTTTATTTTAGAAAAATCTTTTATTTTAGAAAAATATAGTACCTACTGTTGATCGACTGTTAGACGGAACGAAGTAAGCCGGGTCAGCTAGTATATTATAAGATAGGTAAATGTAAGTAGGAAGGTGTATGTGTAAGTGATATGTTTATATTAAAATTAATTAGTTAATTTGTAATAATTACTTTGTATGGTTCTTTGGTTGCGTTGAGTGTTTAAATTGTAACTCATTCAAATAACTGTAATTATCTGGCGATTGAAAAGAGTGGCGTGAGTTTCTTGCCAGTTCTTCTCACAGCTCTACCTCGTCAGCGAACTGGCTGTAGGTCAATTGGCTGACAAAATGTAATGTTGACTTTTCATAAGCATCATACTTTATGATCTAAATGAAATAAATGCTTTGACTTTGACTTTGACTTTGATGGTGAAGGAAAACATCGTACGGAATCCTGGACTTCTGAAGGAAGTCTGAAATCGCCAAGCCGCCTTGAGCAAGCGTGGCGATCAATGCTCATACCTTCTCAGTATGAGAAGAGACCTTTCCCTGCAGTGGAATGATACTGGGCCGCTATGACACTTTTGACCAACGTGATAGATGGTGAGTGCATCGCCGTGGTGAAATGTTGGTGTCTGCATAGCGAGTTCCTAATGCCTGCACTTGGAAATAAAGCTGTGATTCCATTCATTACATATATTTAAAACCACTTCCAACTTAACACTTCCGAGACAGTAAACGGATATGGCCGTGATGACAATAAAACATATTGTGTCTACAGCAGTGTCCATGAAAGGGTTAAAAGGGCAGACCAAGAAAATATAAGAAAATAGAATAAAATATACATATGCAAACATATTAATCATGGCATTTTCGCGATATAGTCATTTTGCGAGTAAGGCTTTTGACGACCTGCAAGTAAAATAGTACTTTCGCGATGTAGTCATTTTGCGAGTAAGGCTTATTACGACCTCGTCATTTTACAAATCGAACTGTGTGCATTCTACGATGTCGTCGTTTATGACAAGTGGACATTTTGCGTTCTAGTCACTTCCTACTGACCCATTTTTATAGACTTATGTGTTTAGTATATTCATATCCCATGTGCAATAATACAAAACCCTTCCCCCTTTTCATAAACTCCATGAATAAATTATTATTGTATTATTATTTTATTATGAAAATGGCAGCTGTCACTCAATATGTTCAAAAGAGGTTTTATCTAAAGAGGAAATAAATATAGTTTCCATGTGCACGCCGTCAATAAGAGGCGATACAGCGTTTTTAATCGCAGCGCCGCCTGCAATGGAAATAGTGGGAGATTCTGTCCCAGTATTTCCATCAATGGAAATACATATTGGAAATAGTGGGATCCACCGGAAAAATGCTTGCACATGTTTTTCTGAAATCCTCGCATAAGAAAAACGTGTGCGTTCCCATTGAGAGACCACATCTGAATTTTAAGCTTTTAAATGCGTCAGCCTTTAGTAAAAGTTCTCAAACGATTGTAAATTCAGTCTTTCATCTGTAAAAGTAGGCGCTCAAAAGTTACAAGCGGTCAAAGGTGGTCTCTCAATCGTGGCTGACAGGCATCCATATCTCAAAACCTTGTTTAAATATAACTGCTGTTAATGACTACTCTTAGTAAAAGATTTGTTACACTACTTTATTAAATATCAGCCTTGCCGGTTCATTATATGAAAAGAACTAGCATGCAGGTGGTCCCTCAATCGATCACCATAAGTTCACATAAAGGGAGACCACTGTGGAATTTGGAAATTTCGTATGGCTCTAGCGTTAGTAAAAGTATTTAAACGGTTGTAAACTCAATCTCTAGTTTGTAAAAGAAGCCCTTTAAAAGTTACAACAGGTTAAAGGTGGTCCCTCAGTCGAAACGCTTCCCATCAGAAACAATTAATTTACGTAGCATTCGGAAGTCAAATAACCCATTGCTACTGCCTATCCTTTAGTAAATGTTTTTGTGTGTGTGGTGCGAGGGCCACTTTGTTAAAACTCTTTAAAAATGTCCTTATGATTTAGTGAACATTCCCAAAGAATTGGGAAAGTTGAAATCAGATTTTGTGAAAGCCAAATAAGCGAGTTATGGCCTGTAAAGTTGGGCCCTCAGTTCTCACATAGAGGATTGAGAGCCCACCTGTACCAGATAAAGTATGGCCACTGCAGTAAAAGTGTTTATGCCAAAATCTAAGCTAATGCCAATCAAAATTTGTGAAAACTAAATATTATCGCAAAAATTTTTAAAGACATTTTTAAAGAGTTTTAACAAAGTGGCCCTCGCACCACACACAATGTTTTTTACTAACGATTACTTTACTAAACAATATCAAAAAAACCTACAAATTTTGCTTTAAACAACAATCAAATTGTGTGCGTTCCCATTGAGGGACCTAATCTGAATTTTAAGCTTTTAAATGCGTCAGCCTTTAGTAAAAGTTCTCAAACGATTGTAAATTCAGTCTTTCATTTGTAAAAGTAGGCACTCAAAAGTTACAAGCGGTCAAAGGTGGTCCCTCAATCGTGGCTGACAGGCATCCATATCTCAAAACCTTGTTGAAATTTAGAACTGCTATTAATGACTACTCTTAGTAAAAGATTTGTTACACTACTTTATTAAATAACAGCCTTGTCGGTTCATTATATAAAAAGAACTAGCATACAGAAGGTGGTCCCTCAATCGATCACCATAAGTTCACATAAGTGGAGACCACAGTGGAATTTGAAGCCCCGATGCTAGATTTCTTAGCAGGAATTTGATTGTTGTTTAAAGCAAAATTTGTAGGTTTTTTTGATATTGTTTGGTAATGTAATCGTTAGTAAAAAACATTTACTAAAGGATAGGCAGTAGCAATGGGCTATTTGACTTCCGAATGCTACGTAAATTGATCGTTTCTTATGGAAAGCGTTTCGACTGAGGGACCACCTTTCCCCTGTTGTAACTTTTTAAGGGCTTCTTTTACAAACTAGAGATTGAGTTTATAACCGTTTAAGTACTTTTACTAACGCTAGAGCCATACGAAATTTCCAAATTCCACAGTGGTCTCCCTTTATGTGAACTTATGGTGATCGATTGAGGGACCACATGCATGCTAGTTCTTTTCATATAATGAACCGGCAAGGCTGATATTTAATAAAGTAGTGTAACAAATCTTTTACTAAGAGTAGTCATTAATAGCAGTTATATTTAAACAAGGTTTTGAGATATGGATGCCTGTCAGTCACGATTGAGGGACCCACCTTTGACCGCTTGTAACTTGCGAGTGCCTACTTTTACAAATAAAAGACTGAATTTACAATCGTTTGAGAACTTTTACTAAAGGTTGACGCATTTAAAAGCTTAAAATTCAGGTATGGTCCCTCAATGGGAACGCACACATCAAATTCCTGCTAAGAAATCTAGCATCGGGGTGACCACACAGCAGTTTTTTTTGGAATGAATAAAAACGAATGACTGTTTGCTTGTATAAATTTTAATCATGTTATGATGTTAGCTGAATTTAATTAAAATCAAAACAAACTTAATACTTTGTATATTCAATTTATTTAAAAATTTATAGCATCGGGGTGACCACACAGCAGTTTTTTTTGGAATGAATAAAAACGAATAACTGTTTGCTTGTATAAATTTTAATCATGTTATGATGTTAGCTGAATTTAATTAAAATCAAAACAAACTTAATACTTTGTATATTCAATTTATTTAAAAATTTACATATAAATACCGCGTACATTCATGGTTCACGTTTAATTTAACTCAAAGTTAAATTTAAAAGAAACAATATTAAATATACTAATTCTAATGTACCTACACAGTGGTGTTTTAGTTATCGTTAACCGCCATAATACACTGTTATATAAATAATTACATCAAGAAATACAAAATGCTTAAAGCATTAATTTTACCATTATATAGGTACAAACTAATTTCAAGAATTATTTTGAAGAGGCATCAGTTTACCATAATTCAGACGCTGCTTTTGATTAGAATCAGTTTAAAAAAAATACTGATGAATTACTTATTAATCTTTCGTAGACTTGTGTTGAGTAAAATAACATTATTGGCACTATTTCTGTTAAATATTGTTTAATAAATAATTTCACCCAAACACTACAAAGAAACTGTGCAATCGGTATAGTACATATCGCCTTAACCTCTAATCACGAAAGCACATTTTGTACCTGCTGTGCTAAGCCGTGAACGCTGGCGCTGCTAGCGTGCAGGCACATTCATGGCTTATTTTATAAGCATGTAATTTTTTCTTATGTCTTGTATTATTTTGTATTATCATATAGAAATGCAGTATGGTTAAATATTAGATATAGTAGTAGAAATTGGTCTTCTAGAGTACATTAGGCCACGACGTAATAAATAGTTAAAAAACGTTTTAGAGGATGTTTACATACGAGTTTAACTTGTAAAAACAATGTGAGTATTTACATTTAATCAGCAGTTATACGATTACAATTTGGAATGTTTTAAATATAAAAGTAAGCATTTGTTTATTATACTCATATTTGCGATTTCATAATCTCAAAACTTCATAATAAAGAATATGCATGTGCAAATTTGTTTATGCATTCAGTGCGGTGTAGTGTAGTAAAACTTTTAGTTCACTTTTTGTAACAAAGTTGTATAAAATAAAAACATCATGCATATTCCTTATTCAATAATATAAAAAAGTATTTAGCAGTAAAATTTTGACCCACGCCTCATCAATCTCATATGAATAGTATTTTTATTAAAACAATAACTAAAATCTGTATTAAAATTTTGAATCTACTTTAGAGAACAAATAAACTTATGTATTTTGTAGAACATCGATGATTCTGGGAATATATTATAGTAAGTATCGTTAAAAGGACGTGAATCGAAATTCCATACCTACATAAGGAATAAGGACCGACTTATACTCTAGTAAAGTTTATTAAGCGCGATGAGCGACAAAAGTAGCTGAATATTTCACTTTTTAAACATAAATTAAAAAAAAAGTGCACATTATATAACATAATATACCTACTTAATTGTATACAGATAGTTTTAGAATCTTATAAAATTTATTCTACTATCCTATTAGAATTTTATTTGAATCGTATTATAATCCTTTTCTTTTACATGTTTAAAAAGTATCATATTCAGCTACCTAATGGCTCACCCTAACATTTTATGGTATAAATCGGTAAGTTTAACAGCGTATATTATATTATTGAATATGATTATGTAGTTGTGTTCGTGTGCTAGATCATGTCGGCGCGGGGCGCGGGCTCGGGCCAGGGGTACACCGCGGGGGAGACGGGCGAGTACCGCACGTCGTACATCTGTGCGCGGATAAACTGTTCTGTGTCTACAGGCCGCGGGAACACTGATGCTTTGTCTGTAAGGAGAATGTTTGAGTTACTTATTGCACATTCACAACCACAACAACCTAGCCGTCAGCGAAAGTGCTAGTCAGTGTAGGTCAGACGAGTATAAAAAATGTCAAAACAATTTTATTTTAAAATAATGTCTAAATGACATAATTTTTAAAATCCTCAGCTGTTCATATCAGGTTTTCTAAAAAAATTGAATACTTTAAAAAATCGCGCACATGATGGCGGCCGCTGCCGTGTCGGTATAATTTGACTCTTATATTTTTTTATTAAACTTAGTAGCAGACACGAATACTCTAAAATCTGATGGTAAGTGGTTAGCGTAGGTATGGCAATGTTGTCTAAGCAAGCATAGCAAAAACAAAGCTAAGAAAACACATTAAGAACATTGCGGATCATAGTTAAGTTAATTATAGACACCTAGAGGTAATAGGGATATACTCGTAGTTACACTTACTGCACTTATACGCGTGGTCAACGATTCTCTTGGCGATCTTGACTGAGCAGTTCTGTATCTCTGCGAGCGGCGGGTACAGCGAGCCTGAGTCCAAATCCTCATCCGATGCGATTTCGGCGAGCGCCTGTGAACACACCTCATGTTAGTAAGTGACACATTGAAATATTATTGTTATCATTGTAAAGTTCCAAATCTATCAGATCTTTAACGTACCTATTATGAAGGTATATAGAAAGGTATGAGTGATCATATACCTGTCCTTTATATGTACCCACATAACTATGACGAATGTTCAATAAAATTGTTTTTATTTATTCTACTAAGATAATAAACAGGCATACGGCCTGCCTGGTGGTAAGCAGTCAGCTTATGGACGCTTGCTACACAAGGAGTATCTATTTTATCCTTTCTTGAAAAAATCCATATTGCAGTCTTTCGGGAATACGTCGACGGAGAGCTCAATCCACAAGTTCCACAACCTTATTGTTTGTAAACTGCTTTCGTGTCTCGTAGCGTGATGTTACATAGCCTTTCTCGAGAATTAGGTTATCAATAATAATTGGTAGTTCTAAAAATAAGCGCATTCAAACAAACTCATCCGCTATTCAAATTAGTATACTTAAATAGTTATAGGCAGTTACCTCAGCAGCCAGCAACATAAAGTCTTCAGAGATATCGATGAGGCCGGCGCATATAATGCCGAGTGCTAGTCCGGGGAATATGTACGAGTTGTTGCCCTGACCCGGCTGCAGCACCTTGCCCGCCTTCGTGCGGTACTCCGGGAAGGGCGAGCCTGAGGCGAATATCGCGCGATCCTGTCGATTAAATAAGATTTAAATACTTGACCTTATTGGAAAAACCTAACTATGGCCAATCTTGACGGTTGAAAAAAAGACGGCTGTTAAAAACTGACACTGAATATGCTACTTAAAGCTAGTGTATACTAACATCGGTGTTTGTATACGCCTCGATGGCGGTGCACTCCGCCTTGCTGGTAGGGTTGGAGAGCGCGAAAATGACGGGCCGCTCGTTCAGTTCACCCATCTTCGAGAGGATAGCCGGCGTGAACGCGCCCCCGATAGCCGCCGCGCCTGTTTGGAGTAGAATGGTTACAGAACTAATTGTACTTATTAGGTTTTTTTATAGTAGCCTACCAAAGTGACTCTACTCTGCCTGATGGTAAACAGTCAGTGAAACCCAGAACTGTTGGCCACCATACCAAAAGCCATCGTCTCAAACTGGGTAGGTTAAGGGAATTAAGGATGTGTGGAAAGAGGAAGTGGGAGAGGTAATTAGGAGGTGAACTAATTAGAGGTAACAAAGGCACATGGAGAGGTTCATGTTTATCATGTTAGAGGAGGGCTATTTCGTGTTTTCTGGTATGCTTTTAGTTGCCTCTTAAGACGCCTAATAAAAAAGCTGAGGTTTAATGTTCTAGACAATAGACCTCACTAAATACTAAATTATCTATTCATAAAAGAATTATTAATAATTTCACTTACCAATAAGAACTGATGGCTTGGCAGTATCGACAACTTCCTCCAATGTTTTAATGGGGGCGTGATCCTGAGCAAACTTCTCTTTATGTTCATTGAGGCCTCCTTCAGGTCGGTTCCTGACGATGAGTCCCTTAGAGTCCACCATCCAGATGTGAGAGCGTGCTGTGGCTTCGTCCGTGCCCTCAGCCATCATCGCCATCACGCACAGTTGAGCGATTCCTAGCGACGCCTGTATTAAACAAATTGAAAGGTGTTGATTTCTATATTATAAAATTGAGGTGGTGCGTAGTATATAGTATGACAAAATGTTTCATTTTTATGTGGTAGGTACTTTAAATGTTAATTTTCTTAGAGCATGTAAGCAGTCCTATCTTTCACCTACTCAGACAAAGGCAGAAATATAACTCAATTTTTTTAAGAAAATTGCAGAGAGTTATTTCAGAATTATACTATGTTTAATTTAGCCACAAGTTCAGGTTGTTAAAAAAAAAACATTTTTCCATCACGCCTCGCCCTCCCTTGCAAAGCGTATGCGTAATGAAACTGGGAGATATGTTGCCTCTATACCGATCATTGTCTATCGCCCTTTACTAATTTAAGTCGCTCACCTCGCCAGCTCCTTGGAATACAATGACGTTGTCAGACAGTCTCTTCTTAGTGATCCTGAGACTGGCCAATAGACCAGCAACTGCTACGGCGGCAGTGCCTTGGATGTCATCGTTGAACGTGCAGTATCTATGTTAACAAAAATGGATTTGAATATTGTCCTTTATAACAGTCTTACTAGTTACGAGTAATAACACATTATTAGTTATTCAGTGCTTCGTCCCCTTTTTAGTACAAAAACGATATAAAGTATTAGAAACAAAATACAGAATAGCTACTTAATTGCTATTTTACGTTTATTGGTAAATGTGATCAATTAAAAAGTAAAATAAACCAACGATTTATCTGTGGACCACAAACTTGACGAACCATTTTCACAATTAAGGAACACTGCCTTGGTAAGTTGGTAATCACAATCGCCGTTACTTGAGATTCACCACCCAAGTTTTGGAAAGGTGAATTTCAAGTTTAGCCACGGTTGATTCTTTTTTTCTATAGCTTGTCACATGCACTTACGGAGATTTTTAGGTCTATATAAAGGTTGTCTTGTTGTGTGTTGTTTTTTGTAATATGTTGTGTGCAATAAAGAATATTCTACTGTTTTCTATACTATGGTTGGTATTAATAAGTCCTCACCTGCCGCGGTATTTAGCGAGCAGTCTAAACGCATTGGCATTAGCGAAGTCCTCAAACTGTATGAGACAGTTCTGTCCGAAGCGGCGCACCACAGCCTGCATGAACTCATCGATAAACTCGTCGTACTCAGCACCACGCACGCGATTCTGACGCAGACCGATGTACAACGGGTCTTCTAACATCACCTTGGTGTTTGTGCCTACATCTGGGTTACGCAAATATTTTGAACTGTGAGTAAAGTTCTGGAATATCATTGAAGAGTATTTTTTAGTTATCAAAGTGGCTCCATTCTGCCTAATGGTAAAAGTCAATAGATTTAAAAATAGTCGACACCTTTCAAAAAACGCTTACAGGCATGCCGGCTTCCAATATGGCGGCTTTGAAATGCTATTTCACCATCCGTTTAAAAGACTTACAATTGGAATGCAACACATAGGTACGTTTTATGTGCCAGGTTTTATTTGAGCGATAAAAGTATGAAGTGCTGTTTAGCTAAATAACCTTTTGATTTCACTTTGGAAGGGTTTAATATTGGTATAAATATTGTAGCTTGAGATCTATATAATAAAACCTAATTAGGAAACCTTGACTGACATTGAGCAAGCGTAATGATATATGCTCATGCTTTCTCTATATGAGAAAAGCCCTTTTCCGGCAGTGATATAATAGTGGCCTGGTATGATGATAATGAAGTACCTAATGTGATGGGTAGACACTGGTGTGGTTTGATGCCAGCCAGAGCAGTGTAAAGCGCTAGCTTGCCGACTGGGATGCCCATGCCGCAAGCGCCGAGGTCTCCCAATCCCAGGATACGTTCGCCGTCTGTTACGACGATAGCACGGACGTCCGTCTCAGGCCTGATAAAAAATAATTTAACTAAGTACTTAAAATTGTATAAAAGAGAGTCTCGTAAGCCAAAAGGTTCGAAACCTAAATATTTATGTAAATAATTCAGTACCTATTAAGATAAAGTCATTTTCATAAGCAAACACGATGCGGCAAACACCATGCACTGGTCTATTTTTAAAAGTTTCTTCACATCGGCTTTTTAGTTGGATTTAAGCAGTAAACTCAGGGTTATAATCCGCAGTCGTGCTTGGCAACAACCAGTAATTTTGAAGCAGTTAATATTGTGGCTCAGTGTGCATTGTGAGAAATCATAAGAGAGACAATAACATATTACGTCGTCTGAGCCTACGAGGAGCTTTAGGAATAAAAGCAAGAAGAGACAATCTTATTTATTTACTAGCTGTTGGCCGCCGCTCCGCTAGCGTGAATGATTATCGCATTTTTCATACAAACTTTCATCCCCTGTTTCAACTCCTTCAAGCCATTTTTTGTTTCAGTTTAGGCGTGAAAACGTAACAGATTACATTTAAAATATTAATATGGATATTATAAATACTATTTACCAGTTCTTAAGCACGTCGTAGATGTGTCCCTTGTCGTGGATAGTGATGAACAGTCCTCTGGGGCGGCGGTACACCAGCCCATACTTCTGGCAGGCCAAGCCCACTGTTGGGGTGTATACTATAGGCATCATCTCGGCGACGTTGTCCGCAAGCAGGCGATAGAAGAGGTGTTCATTGCGATCCTAGACAATAATATTCTTACTTGATATTTTTTTCTAAATTGAGTATTGAGTAAGTATTGAGTGTTAAATCTCCATGTTAGAAGATTGTTTGATCATTAGATGATGCGAACATTATAAGTAGTTATCAAAAACATTGTGAAAACACTGGTATATTGCCACAAACTTATTTTCAAAACTCGCCCTGAAGTATTGTAGGTAGTATATAAATGTATAATCTAAATTAATTGGGCATATTCTTTGTACCGTGTGGTCTGGTAAGGGGCATCTAAAGAAATACCAGGCAGTGGGCATTACCGTGTTACCTGTATTATGAATATCACTGTAGGTACCTAAACTTTTCTACAATCAACATGTCAACCGTAGTGAATTATTTCTTATTATCTATTTGAAGAAAAGAAAAATTTTCAACTATATGAATTAATATTCTTAATTCTTGTTATCCGAGAGCTCTAGAATTAAAGTGCAGCCTTGAAATAAACCGAGTAAAATTTTGGTGTTTTCAAATACTAAATGAAATGTTACATAGTCCGATCGTGTGACCTTCAAACTGAAGTGAAGCTTCGGCAAACAAACCAAACATAAAACAAGATATTCTTCGTTTGGCTCACAAATGAAATGCTACGTAGTCAAGTATCCGTGAAATGTATGCTTCTAAAATTTTTCATGTTACGATTGTTTTGTCTAGGTGAGAATTTCAATTTTCATGGTCCATAAAACAAGTTTCTACGTACGAGTATGTACATGTAGGAACAAACTGGCACACATTATTTATTAATAAATACTGTCAAGGTGACCTCTGTATGCACTACATACAGTAGGTAGGAATTACTAACCATTACTTGAAATCAATACTTTAATCGGTCACTTATATTTTTTGTAACTACGGTTGTCTATGATATCTATTACCCATGAGAACATTTAAATTTCAGCACCTAATTAAAGCGCATAGGTATTCTACTGCACGATAAACAAAAGAAAAAGAAACACCAGCTCAGTATTCTTTGAGGCGTTGTACAGAGAAGGCATTATCAATTTCTAACTAGTATCTTGTAGTAACTTAGTACCTACCTTCATACATGTCTGGAATGTCTAGAATAAATTTAAAAATTAGGTAGGTAGATCATGAATTTGAAAATTTCGGTTTGGAAAAGTGTTCAATCTTTACGTTTAAAAAATGCCAACCAAATTACATTTTAATGGCGATACATTTTATAACATGTAAGTATTCATGGTAATGACGAAATATTCTTTTATAATATAGATTATTAAATATTCATTTTTAATATAGATTCAATTGAAAATATTATTTGATTATGAATCGTTACATACGCAGAACTGAAATCTAATTCAACAAACTCAATAAAGATTTATAGAATTGTTTTTCAAATTCTATTCAATTAAGATATTTATAAGATTGTTTTAAGTTCTCTAAAACTGAAACGTTTGAACACAACTTTTAAGTAAATATACTTATTTTTCTGACTTGCTGACGCAAAAGTGCATATTATTTATATATATTTTATTAGCTAGTTTATACTTGAGTGTGAACTAGCTATTAAAATATGGAAAAAAAAAATTCGTTAAAACATTATTAATTTATTTAACTTGACAAAGACAACAATACCTACTTAAATCAAACTTATTTATGATTTGTTTATTTATTCTTATGCCCAGTTAAGTAAATATCTAATATTTTCTACAGATATAACCTAATGCTCGCGAGGAAAAAATTATGAGTGTATCTACCTAATTGTGAAAAAGAAAATATCAAACGTAACTTACAAGTAATCCCATAAGATAGATGTATTTGTTTAGCGGGTCTTCATATCTGTCGAGGGATAGCTTGCACAGTTGTACTTGTTCCTCTTGGGTCTTAACCCTGGCTGGTAGAAGTCCGTGGATGCCGAGTCTTTGACGCTCTTCAATAGTGAAGGCCATGCCCTGCGGAACAAGGATAATAATAGGTTAATTTTGTAAAACGATATTGGTATATTAGTTGTTTACAGTTAACATTTTGTATTTAAGTTAACATCAGTAATGTTTACATTTTGACTTTGAGCTGAACCATAACATACACCTATCAAAAAGCTAATATTTTTCTTATGGTCGAGGCTATTCTTAATAGTCTGTAAAGTCTTGTGCTACAATTGTTATAGCTCAGCTTTCTTTACGATGTTATCCTTCACCGTACATCACATCAAGATAAACTTAACTTGTTATCTTAAGCTTTGGTAGTTATTATACTGATAAGCGTAGAAAACAACCGATGGATGAGGGCGTCTCACAACCGGCGACGAAAATTAGAGAGGCCTACGTTCAGTGGTAGACGTCTTTCGGCTGATATATTATGATGATGACTGTTACTCGTTTTTAGTGAGTTGACGACATAGGACTTCTTTTTAAGTCTTCTGCTTTATCTGTACATACACTTCTTAATGAACCCACTTCTGGTTGTAACATATATCTGACCTGTTCTGTATTCGTCGACTTTTGGATTGGTCAACCCTCGGTACTGCCAGCATTGTAAGGAGATACAATTTGTAAAAACAAATGCCGAAAAAAATTTTTTTTAATTATAATTGCTATCTACGTAACTTAACGTGCAGAGACTATGTTCACTTTTGTTCACAAATGGGTACAAGAATTAAATACTCATAAGGTAGATAAACAGAAAACTTTAAAAGAACTATGTAGTCCTTAGTCTTCAAATCCGTTTTTAGGCGCCGCCGTAATCCCCGACTAGAGTTAGTAATGATGAGTCGCAAATTATCGTCATACATCTGTTGTTCCATTTCTAGTTAAAAGTATAATGCGTATTTGATGTTAAACACATTGTGTTATACATGCTGTTCTGACGGATGCAGATAATAAACACTCGCTCATAAAAGCTGTGTAGGAGAATCAATGATAACACGTGTGATATATGTAGGTACATAATGTCAGAAGAGAAGATAATTCTTCGAAAATGTTGATCGAAGTCACCAATGTGGGGTAGTATGTTTAGATGTTTGGGGATACGGTAAATAACTTGAACTCATGATAGAATACTATTTACTGGTACCAGTAGAATAGTAATCGTTTTTGGCCGACAGAAAATGCACATCTCAAACGTACCTAAACTCATGTGTTCTCGTTTTATTTTTTTTCAACTGACTGACTAAATGTTGAAAAGAATAAACACGTGAAATTTGGTTAAAATTAAATAAAAACACTAATTACGCTAAATTTTATTATTAAAATAATTAAAACCCTGTTTGCATACGGCATATTTTAGTAAAAGGTAGGTATCTAGGTAACACCCTTTCATTTATGCTGATTCTGATTTTCTGTCTACAATTTCACAGTGTTTCGCCAAACTAGGTGGTTATAGTTTAACGAACTCTACAATATTAATATGCACTGTTTACAATGTGATTGGCTGTTTCCTCACTGTTGTAATTGCAACGTCCATCACACTACGCCCACATACGAGTACATTCCAGTCCTTTCGAAACTAATCTGTACAAAAACTTAGAGAATGAAAAACGTGAAATTATAGTGCTATTTAAGTTTCTCCGCGTTTAAAGGAATAATTCTAAAGATTATAATAACATAGACTTTGAATATTATACTTAGATTAGATAGGTATATACCTTTTAACTCATTATGAATCCATTAATTACCTGATATTGATTTTAAATACGCAATTAATTTGAATTGCATTGACTACACAATACATACCTAATTATTACATAAATATACATAGGTAATATTTATACTTTATATTATAATCTAAATGCAATATAAGTAAATGTTTTGTGCAACCCGTGTACCTACCTGCTTACTATAGGTACCTACCTAAACAGTTTTCTATTCTATTAGGTAGGTGGGTAGGTATGTTTATCCACCAGAAAAATATCCTGAAACAGCCAGTGGGTAAGGTATCTAATAACAGAGAAAAATCCTAATTCGATAGTCAAGCGACTAAGGTACGGTCCGGAAATGTTCTTACACAAGTTCACAATCAGCTGTGTTGTGACGCAATGAAGGTCACCGCGTAACGACCTTGAGCCATTCTGCATCACTATCGCTACCAGCCCGATTTAAACAACTTTAACTCTATTAAAATAAGAGTTATTTTAGCTTGATATATATTGTACAGTTACGGAGTTAACGTTCGCGTGTGAAGTTCAGTGTTTTGAATGTCGGTGATGTAAAGTTAGCTTATACTAAATTAAATAGGAGCATGTCGTTTAATGATGAATGACACATGAATGGGCTGGATCGACCGGGGAAGTACTATCCTCTCATAGAAGACCGACGTAAGAATATTAGTTTTCATGCTAATTTGTTTCGCTCGGTGAGTGAGAGCGCCGATAGCCCAAATACCCCCTCTTCTGTTTCCCTTTTCCTTCCTCATCTCCTTCTCCGTGGTCGGCAACAACTTGGTTGTTTTTTAAGCATTATTACTTTAGTGACGCTTGGAAAACTCAGCCATCCCTATAGATTACGGTTACCACTTACCATCAGGTGGGCCGTATGGCTTGTTTGGCACCTAAGTTGTATAAAAAAACATTGTAGCAGTTATGTTCTAAAAATATAACAGCTCTAAGAACCATAATTAAGCACGCTGAAAATGTTTTCCTGCAGATGGTTTCATCCACCTAAGACGTTCATCCTACTAGAACAGTACACCTACATGCCTAGTAGGTAGTTGGGTACATAAAAACATAACAATACAAAGTAACGTGGACTCGAGATTATTTGCTACAATTGAAATAGAGCCAGATTTTCAACTTTTTTTGCGGCACAAACATGTTTTTTTTTGAAGAACTTCTCTGCTTATTACTGAATATTAATTAATTTTTATCAATTTTATAAACAAAGAAAATTCTTCCGCTCGTTATAGGTATGCACATAGAAGTTTGACGTCTCAAAAATCGTTGACAGAATTTGTCTTGAGATTGAAAATAAATAAAGATAGGTATTCTTTTAAGATCTTTACATTTTAGAGAGCCTACCATACTTATACAATTATCAAAGCTGTAAGTATTATCTATAATAGAGTAGGTAAAATAACAATAATTAATACCTGTCATCGACAACACTTCGCAACTTGAGAAAATTAATATCGCAAAGACTTCTCGGAAAATGTCAAAGACAACTTGATAATTTATTGAGGAAGAAAGAAGCGACTTCGAGCGGTGTTACATTTAAAATTCATTTGAATTCTGTTTACATTTTAAGACGTCTATTCATGAGCAAGTAGCTTTTAAATTGGCAACAACAAGTTATTATTATTATAAAAAAAACTGTGAGTCACTTTTCTATTTCTACTCGTATCCTACTCATATTTTATTAATTAGAGTGCATATTTTTAACTGAAAGGCATAAATGCATGAATGTCCGTTCTCAGGTATGTTCCCCTGTAATCACTTATAGGTAACCAAACTAAGTCTTTATTAGTTCTAGGATTTTCATAATTATTTCTGTAGATCGTCGCGTATATCGCGGTTAAGGCGATCTATGCATTGTTTCCAATCATTGTATTGTAAAGTTATGCCTACAGCCTATCAGTCCTCGAGCCATTTCTCAACTAGATTACGGCTTGCAGTCTAACCGGTTGGGGCTGAATCAATATTTTAAATAGAGCGATTGTCATCTGGCCTACAA